>JACAXG010000016.1:1200000-1657813 GCA_018881555.1 Amblyornis subalaris
ATCTTCTCCAACCTTCCCGGCTGGTTCTGGGGTAATTGCTCCAGAAGGAACGAGTGAAAAAGATAAAGCAGCAAGCCCTGCAACCCCACCTCCTCCCCGCGCGGCCAGGTGTTCCCACGCGTGGGACGCGCCGCGGCGGGACGGTGCGCCCCCGCCCGCTCCCGGGATGCGGCGCGAGCTGCGAGCCTCCATCCCAGCCCCCTCCCGGGCGGCGGCGTGAGGAGGAGGAGGAGGAGGAGGAGGAGGAGGAGGAGGGTCGGCTCCAGCGCCTCCCCCCTTCCCCGCCTCCCTCCTCGCCGAGCGCAGCGCCCCGAGCATGGAGCCTGCCTGAGCCGCTCCGTGCGCTCCGGCAGCTGCTGCGGCGGCACAACATGGAGGCGGCGGCGGCCGCGCCGCTCCCCCTGCTGCTGCTGCTGCTGCGGCTCCTCGCCGCCTCGGTGCTGCGCTGCGAGCCGGGCTCGGCCGGGGGTAAGCTCGCCGGGGCGCCGCGGGGCCCGGGCCGACGGGGAGGCGAGCGCCGCTGTCCCTTTTGTTGTCGGACTTGGGCAAACTTTCCCCCGCGCTCCGCCGGSAGTGCGGCGGGAGGGGCGGGAGCGGGGCCAGGCTCCCGCGGGGCGAGAGGACGCGCACATGGACGAGACGGGGCGGGAGGAGGACGGGAGGCTGCGTGCGACGGTCCCCCCCCCAAAACTACTGCCGCGCGCCCCTCTTTTCTGCAAAAAGGGTGCGCAGGAAAAGGAGGCCTCTCCTCCGTGTTCCCTCGGGACGTACCCCGCTGGGGGGGCGAGGCGGGTCCCCCCAGGGGTGGCTCAGGTAAACGCGCACGGTTGCAAAAAGAGAGACAAAAGTCGCTCGTCCCTCCCGCCCCCACTCCCGTCCTTCCGCGGTCCCGGGCAGGGATTTCTGTGGAGTTTGGAGGGGTCGGTGTCGGGTGTCGCTCAGACTCTTGGCCGGGCCGGGGAGGGGGTGGGGGGAAGGCGAGTTCGGTGTGTGTGCCCTGTGTTTTCCCCCCTCGCCCCGGCTCCGATTCAAGGCTTCTGGCGGGCGGCGAGGGTGGCGCTGCGGCGGGAGGGACCGGCCGGCCCGGGACAGGCGCGGGCGGGGGTCCGGGGCGCGGGGTCCGGCCGGCCCGGCCCGGCCCAGCCCCGCGGTCAGTGCCCGAGCGCAGCCCGGGTGCCCGTGCCGGGCGAGCGCTGGGCCCTCGCTCTCCCGCGCCCCGTCCCGGGCACGGAGCCTGCCCTTCGGTTTCCCTTGGCAGTCCCGTTTTTAACTGAGCGTGCTAATCCTTTTAAATCACACATAAACGGAGGCGGTGCTCTGCCTGTAGCATCCGTGGGGAGCGGGCCGGGGTCCGTTCTTCCTCCGTTTTTCCTGCGTGCGGCTTCGCTCCCGACTTAGTCTCGCCCAGGACGGGGAGTTCGGGCTGCGTGTGTAAGACTTCTGGTTTTTTTGCTGCTGCATCTGGTCTGCCTGCATACATCACCCCGGTGCTTGAGCAAGCTGAAGCGTAGTTGTTGCGATTTCCTAGGTAGTTTAGAAAACTCGGCAGTGTGGCCAAGGCTGTCAGAACATCACCTCAGGGCCTCTTTTTATTAGGCCACCCACCTTTTCAAACCTTCTGTAATTATTACTACTGTCATTTAGAGCAAGAGAACCGACCATTTTCTGCTGGCATCATCATTCTATATTTTTAGTTGGAGCTCTGTGTGGGTGTGTATTATGTACTGCTTATTCTGTCAGGATTATATCAAAAAGATACCCTTCATATCTCAGGGTCCACCTTCTTCATACACATTGCCGCAGTCTTTTAAAAACGTTTCAGAAAACCTGAAGTGTGGTTTGTTCCTTTCTGAACACTTATGTTTGTGTAAAGATGTTCACATTCCTGCTTGACTGAATGAAGCTAATGTAGCTTTAGGGGGAAAAAAATCAACTTTTAGGAGTCCCAGAAGAAGGCTCTTTAAGAATTTCCTTACATTTACTTAACAGACTCTGAAAGAAAGCGATGTTTTTAAAAAGGGATACCTTTGTGTTCGGAATTCTTAGGAAAATAAGAGTTTATGAAAAACCAAGGAATAAGTTCTAACTTKGAGTTTGGTTTTCATTCACCTCGTTTTAGAGACAGTGATTCTTTTAACATAATGTATGTTTGGTATGAATAGTCACCTTCCTTAACATGCATGGAATAACTCTTCTACAAATGTACCATTTTTAATAATTAATTGAAGAGTCTTGGTTATAGATCTTAATGACATTGCCTTTGTTCTGCCTAGTTAGTAGGAAGGTATGTGATTCTTTTGTTGTGTTTATCTGGACAGTACTTTTAAGGACAGTTCATCTGTCCTTTTAGAAGGAGCATGGATGTACTTTGAGAGGCTCTCTGTGGGTGTAGTTCCCTTTCTGAGAACCTCTACTCTGTAAGGAGATGCCTGGCTTTTAGCTATTGAAAGTATTTTGATGTGCTTATCTTACAAATATGTAAATGCATCTCTGCACGGTTGGGGAACTGCTGGAGCTTCTGCAGTGCTAAAGCTTCTCTGAAGTTTGGCATGTTATAATAGATCTTGAATACTTTGGCTGTGAAATAATTTTGCTGTAGAGCTAAGTTCTTGCTTGTGGTGGTGTCAGGAGTGGTTCTATTAATGTGGCTTGAAATAATCATAAACCTGTTTCAGATATGGCTTGTACTTGACTCTCATTTCACTGTGATAAGACAAAATGATCACTGCATTTGGTGCTTCCTTGAAGGGGGGAATCTCTTGCCCATGCAAAATATTTCATGTTTTTGTCTGAAAATGGTGTAAGTTCTCGATGCTTAATATTGCGTAGTGGGTATTTTGTGTGGGGCTCTTAAAACCTTAAAGTAGGTTAAGATAATTCTTGTTCAAGAACTATCTCAATCAAGAATTTTTTTTACTTAAACTAGCAAATGCTCGATTAACTGTGGCTTGTCATGCACCTGAATGTTTCCCAATACTGTGAGATTGTATCTTGGTTTTCATAATGGAACAACTGTGTGCTTGATACCAAGTAACACAGGATACAGAGAAGTGTGACACAGGGAAGTGTGATGGTTACAAATGTTTGAAACTATGGATGCAGCGTGAAATAAAAAATGCATTTGAGCACAACCCTAAAATGACTTTTAATCCGTACTGTTTTTCTGAGATAACCTAAAGCTAGTGAAACCTGTTGCTGTGGTTAAATGTAGAACATAGCAGGAAAAAAAATCACTTACTAATTTTATGACAGGGAAATGTGCTCTGTAGGAGTCCTCAAGTGCATTTCAGTGCCATTTCAGTCAGTCTGTCATTGATTTAGGGGGCTATTTTCCTAGTAACTACTACTAGCATGATGTGAGGGTCTGTCACAAATTATGGTCATAAATCCTCTTGCAGTAGTGAGGAGATGCTGAAAGTTTGGATTGACTCTGAAGTTTAAGTTGATACTTTCAAAGCACTGAGTATTCTCTCTCCAGACAAAGTTTAATGGGTTTAACTGTCTTTTAGGTATGGTATGTGAATTAATTTGTTACTATTTAATTTTAAATTAAATTATTTAAATTTATTTTAAAGTATCCAGAGATGCTTTAAAATCGCTCATACTGTAGATGTATCTAAAATACAGAGATCAGCATGATATGCAAAGTCAGTACTTTACAAGAGTGTGAATGTGTTTCATYGATACCCCAGTGTAAATTCCACCATTGCCTCTTGCTGCTTTAACTTAAGAATTTTTTTTTTTTTTAGTTGTTTATAATGTAGTTTTTAGTAAAATAGGCCATGGGTTTTGGTCCAGCTGTAAATTTTCTCAGTCCTGCATGTTTCTTGAATGAGGCAAGCCAAGGTAACTCTTTAGCAAACACAGAGATTGTTTGTGCGAACTCGTTATCCTTTACTGTTAGGGTAAGATTTGGCAGCATAACAACAAATAAAGGTTACAAAACCTCTCCTGGAATATAGACACACATGACTCACTATATAAGAGTGTCTACTGTAACTCTGCTTCTTACCTTGCCAGCAGTGTACAGTTCAAAGCCATTGTCTCTCTTTTTGTCAAAGCAGAAATAAATTTCACTATTGGTAGTGCTCAGAAACAGCTATAATGACTAGGCTTAGTTTCATGTTAAATCAGTATTTCTTGTGAACTTACTGTATTGTATGAAAGCAGCCTGCCAGCCTGCCATCTTGAGACTGAGGACAATAACTAGGTTTAAATTCCTTGTTAGAATGAAGAGAAATAAAGTTCCCTACAATACCTTCTTTCTAAGAAATCCTCTTATTTTTTTTCCGTATGTTTTTAACCCAAGGACTATTAAGCATTCAAAATATCTGGCTTTTGTAAGTTCAGAATTTCTCTTGGGAGTTGATAGGGCTGAAAAAAAGCCCAGCACTGAGAACACTTAAAAGAAATAGATGTTATTTCCTGCTCAAGACCTTTATGGAGGGCTCAAATAGGTACCAACCTGAGCTTCAGGAGAAGAAAGACAGTAGAATAAGTATCCCCCCAAGTTTGTGGCACAGGCCAGCAACAATGCAGCTCTTCTATGCCCAATGGAGAACAGCAGTTTACTTAGATTGTGAAGCATGTGGATTGTTTTTCTTTTTTCCTATTCTTTCTGACAGGACATGTCCAACAATGCTGCAAGTTCATTTAGGCCAGGAAGAAGACTTAAGATGATGTCTAGGGATGCTGGCTAGCCAAACCCGTGTGCTGTTTGGACTCTGGGGACTTCCTGAAGACGGCAAAGATGTACCACCTCCTGATAGCTCACATTTGGGACTTCTAAACTGGAAAAAGTACTTCTGGAGAATCCTACTGCTGTGAACTTAGGCTATGGAAAAGCTTATGATACAATCAAAGGATATTTTTAGCAATTCTTGAGATTTTGTGTGATGAAACAGTTGTGGTGAGAGGAGGAAAGAAAATGGGAACTATGTCCCGCAAAGTATTGTTCAGTGCAGTTGTTTGTTAGGAGCTTATGGGCCAACAATTCTTCTGGTTTCTTCTCTCTCGGAAAAATCAGAATGTGGAACTTAGCAGTGTCTCATCCTTGTGGTGTCTTTTTACTAAAGACTGAAAATATCGTTAAGCCACACAATTCTACTGAGAAGCTCCAAAGAGTGTAAGGAATGGGTGATGGGTTGGTAAGAGTGTTGAGGGTCTATGTAATAGACAGGATTTTTAATTTAGCTGTTTTTTCTTTATTCTTGCTTGACTCACACTTTGCCTGCCAGCACAGACAGATGTAAGGTGTCATTCTGTATTGATATTGAATCCATGGGCGACTTTTACAAGGACACCAGTAAATTGACACATGCTTGATTTAAATTGGTTTGTTTGCTCAGGCTGATAAAAGTGTTAAAGTAATTGAAACGGCTTTTAAGCCAATAAATAATTTGTGGTGTGTTAGATTAACCTAATGGGAACAGCCTACTGGGAAATGGGATTTCTTGACTGTGAATCAGCTACAGAATTGTCTTTATTTCACAGTACAAAGGTTTATGGCTATTGCAATAAACAGCACTGACAGCAGATGCAATAGTAAGTTCCTGGTGTGATTGTCAATGGTCTGAGAAGGTCAAATGTTGGTATGTGTATTTAAAAATGTGCCTGCTTAATAATAGTTGTTGAATTCTCTTTGGCACTTTGGCTTTCTGAAGTGCTGTACAAATTCTAGCTAATTCTGAATAGCGTCTATTATTTATCTTTTATACGTAAGGAAATTGAGCTTCCCCAGTTAAAGTTCACTTACTTTAAACAGTAACAAAAATTGTCTTTGTGGAGGGCAGAATTTTTGAACTCTGGTCTTCCTGTTGAGACTATAGATGTAAACCAGGTAATTGTTCAATAAATCAAGTGTGCTGTTCCTGAGCTATGCTGAAAGATGATTCAACTGGAGAAGTGAAGTTGCAAGTGTGTTAGGGTGTAACTCTCCCCGCTACTATGGAAAGTAGAAAGATGGAAATTATATTTCTGGTTTTTATTTGGTTACACAAAGGTCTTGATTTTCATTCTTTTCTCATGGATTCTTGTTAAAGGGCATGTGGTGTTCTATGAAAGTGTAGTGCTCTTAATTTGGTGGCTCTGTCCTTACAGGACCCCTGTTGGCTTGAGTTTTGTCTGAGAGGGAGATGAATGATTGAACTACTTGCCTTGACATCCTTTCATGTGGCTCAGAATTTGACAACACTTCGTGATGGTGATTCCAGAGGTCCTCAGTTGCCCTTTCTTTAGGTTGCTGTGACTGTATATTTAGTTTATTTCACTGTGTTGCATTAAACATGATTCATTAAACATGATTCATTAAACATTTATTAATACAGGTTTTTGGCTTGTTACACGTTTGCAAAGATGATAAATTAGCCCTGGGGATTCTAGATCCTCAGCCTTCAAGAATTAGATTGAGGTAGGAGGGGACAGTCAGCAGAGAGAGAGCTTGACCCCTTCTTTCTGCGGTGTTTTTAAGAATACAAAAAAGCCAGAGTGTGAGCAAGTGTTTGCTCTGTGTTTCTGAACCTCTGGGCAGATGAGGAGTAGCCATGGATTGACTGAGCCTGCTTAGTGAATGTCTTGGCTTTGGGGTTTGGGAATCAGATAGTGTTACTATAATGTGATTTTGCACATGTTCTTTTTCTTTTCTGCTATTCAGTGCTGGTTTTAACTAAATCAAAAGGAAAAGGATTGGAGATTCCGAGAAGACATGATGAAAGTGTACAGTGCTGCTATAATCTATGGGTTATTGATACGTCATTTGAGAACTTTTATGGAATTTTGTCTGCACTTATGACTTAAGCCATATACTCCAACTTTTGAATTAGGCACAGATTATGCCTAACAGCACTAAGGCACTTAAATCCATGTCTGTAACTTCAGCAAACCTCTGTGGAAATTGCAGTTTTACTTGGATTCCAGTTTCATGGATGCTTTATCCAGTCCTTGTACTATTTTTCATTAATTTTGCACACATTATTTTCTGTTCTTCCAAATTGAAACTGTCCTAGCTGGACTTAAGAAGAGGAAAAAAATCTTTAGAAGACAAGAAATGTAATTAAATGGAGAAATTTGGTTTTGATTGGGTTTTTTTTGTTGTCATTYGATTCACATCACAGAGTATGGCTATCAGGGTCAAGTTGCTTCCTTTTATACTTCTGTAAATTGAGAGGGAGACATGACCCATGCCTGCTTGGTGTACTTGTCTTATATGAATTGAAACACCACAGAATGCCTAAGTGACAATATATATGTATTGTGGATCAACCAAAACAAAATGCTTTTGTGAGACGTACTGCTTTGAGTTAGCCAGTGTGTAGGATGTCCTCACCTACAGCTACACTTCATTAGGACACACTTCTGCTGCTCTCTTTTCTCTAGATAATTCTTTAGCATTTGGGTTTGGTCTTGCTATAAGAGATGAAATGCTTTGTTAGTGGACTCTCTCTGACAGCAGTGGACAGAAGTACCTTGTTTTTACTTAGGGTGTGCTCCTGAAGTGAACGGCTGGGTTGTGCATGGGATAGGTAAAGGTTTCGCAGGGTTCTCGCCATGACATGTCTCTTGGAGCTTTCTGGCTTATGCCACCTGAATCTTGATTTCTTTGTAGTGTGGATTTTCTTTTTCCTTGTTTCTCAGACTTCCTAAATAACATGTCCTTTAAATCTGTCTCTTCAGGTAAGACTGAAGGATATTTTTTGTGACATTGAGTGAGCAGTCTGCCAGCTACTTTATTGCTCTTCCTTGCCCCCGGTGGGGTGCTTGGGCACTTTGTCATGTTGTTTCCCTTCAGCCCATCGTTTCTAGGATGCTGTGTAAGCTGTGGCATATTCCTGTGTAACCAGACTTTGTCTGAAGAGGCTGTTGAGGGTTGAAATCTCAGTGTGTCAAATTTTCTAAGTCTTCTAAGCTGATTTCTCTAGTTTTATTTCTAGAAGTAGAATATACTTGATACTCAAGGCAATGTGAAAGGCCTTATGTCTTTACTATTATTATTGTTATTCAAGGATTATTTCCAAATAATTAGTAAGGGACTGTTTCTACAAGTTTTTGTGCAGATACAAAAGTAAGATTTTTGGGGCAAAAAATGATTGCTTTAGAAGGACAGTCACAAAGCCGTGGCATTTGGAGTGACTTTGGAAATGTTGCTGCTGTGTATTTGTCTTCACAATACCGTTTTTAGTTCTGTGGTGGTTTGACCTTGACTGGGTGCCAGGTGGTCACCAAAGCTGCTCTATCGTTCCCTTTCTCAACTGGACAGGGGAAAGAAGATTTAACAAAAGGCTCGTGGGTCAAGGTAAGGACAGACAGAGATCAATCACCAGTTACTGCCATGGGCAAAACAAACCCAGCTTAGGGAAATTAGTTGAATTTATTACCAATCAAATCAAAGTAGGATAATGAGAATTAAAACAAAATCTTAAAAATACCTTTCCCTCACCCCTCCTTTCCTCCAGGGCTTAATTTTATTCCAAATTCTCTCCCTCCTCCCCACCAGCTTTGCAGGGGGGCAAGGAAAGGAGACTGCAGTCAGTTCATCACACGTTATCTACACAATAACTTTTTTTACCTTATTAAATCTGTTATTCCGGGACACTCCTACCTCACTAATGGGGTCAGCCTTGGCCAGCAGTGGATCCATCCTGGAGCTGGCTGGCATTGGCCCTGCTGGACCTGGGGAAAACTTGGGTTCCCAGAGAAACCACCCCTCTAGCCTCCTCAATTACCAAAATGTTGCCACACCAACCCAATACAAGTTCAGTTGCTTAGAGCAGAGTCATGCTGATGCCAGGGAAATATATTCTGAAATAGAGCTATCTTTTTATCTGTTTTTCATTTCATTTATAGAGGAGGAGAAAAAGCAAGAATTTGCCTCTTGGATAACAAGCTGTCTCTGCTGATGACAGTGAATGATTCAAGCAAGAGAAGGAATGGGAGGTTATGAGATTTATTCTCAGTTGTGTGTCTAGGGGATGTCTATATAACATACTCAGCGTTCTTTCTTAGCACTTGTAGCTTAATACAAAAGTCAGTGTGCTGTTTCCTGAACTTCCCAAAGCAGCAGAACTTAAAAACCAAAAATCTGATCCTTTGTTTTATAGAAGGTGTCACCTTTGGCCACTGAATCRTAAATTACCCAGTGTTAGATGTATATCAGTCACTACTTATATTGTGCATGTTGTTCAAAGAGCTTTGGAAGCTTTGTGTGACTAGTTATTTCAAATCATGTCACTTATAAATTCTGTCCCCTTTAAGGAAGTTTACTCATGGCCACCAAGTTTCCTGTTTTCTCTGTCACATTTTGCTTTCATTTCAGTTGTTGAAAATTTTCTGATTTTAGAAAAAGAAAAAGCTCAGAATAGAGTTGTCTGCCCTATAGGAATGAATTTTGACATAAAGTATCATATAAATTATACAAGTAGTTTTTCCTCTTGCTTTAGATTTTTCTCTGATTGCTTCCCCTGCTTGAGATTCAGCAGCTTGAAGTATGATGTATTTAAGCATCAATGTTTTTCTTTACAAAGGGAAAATGTTTTAGCCTCAGAAATCTGTATTGCTGACTTACCTGCATGTGTCTATCCCAAAAGATATAAAAGCAAAGTGAACTGCTGGGTAATTTGTGTTCCCAAGTGAGAGCTAAGAGGATGAAAATGCACATGGGTGGCATGTTCCACTTAGAAGTTCTGCCCAGCTGTGGATGATTTAAAAAAAATAAAAATCTATGTTTTCTGCATCTTCAATAGCTGAGTAAAAGAAATACGTAGTTAGGTGGAATTTTTGTCTGTCTGGGTTTTAACAGTATGTTTTTTACTGTCTGAATACAGTAGACAATTACTTACTCATGTTCTAAATCTCAAATTTGTGGGTGTTCAGTGATAGAAAAGGCATACTCAGAAAGAGTTACACATCTGGACTTACTTAGGCAAGCTGCATGGTGAGAGTTAGTAGGTAGGGTGTGGCTAATGCAGGCAAAATTATAGTGGAGCCTCAATAAATTGGATTTGGATGGTTTGCAATCTTTCCCTGACGGTAAAACCTGTGTGAACTTGGATTTTCATCTCATCTGATCTATCTTCAGCAGCCATCCCATCCTGAGCCACAAAACCCCCTGACTCAATGTCAGCCGTAACTTTGGAATCTGTGCACAGAAGGAGAAGGTTTTCTATGATGCCATTAGAAAGGTGCATTTTCAATTGCAAAAGTCAGATATGGCAACCAGAAGGAACCATGCATTGTCTTTTATGGGACCAGAAGGAACCACGCATCCTCTAAAGAGTCAGGGAATATTCCTGGAGACTTTTTAAATAGAGTAACTGAATTCCTAAGGATGCTCATAACTTGGTTTCTGTGAACAGGGTAGCTAATGGTGAAATTTGGAGAAATACACGGACACCAGCAAAAATGTAAGCGTCGGATGATACTTGCAGTAAATAAACTATTATCTGCAGGTGTTCTCTAAAAGTTGCAGACAACTCAAGTGAGCTCTGTAGCTTGTGTGTGGCTACCAGACCACTCAGTTTCCTGGAGCAGAGACAGAGTTGCTCCTAGTTCAGAGAAGTGCTGATCTAGGCAGAAGTAATCTCTTACAAGGTCCTGGCTAGTTTATGGTATGTAGTATGTACACGTGGAAAGGTGTGAGATTTTGAGGRAGTGGGGTGATGGTGGGGAGGCTTTCCTCATGTGTCCATGTGTGAGCATGTATACAGTATGTAACTGTGTTCTTACATGCTTACACACTTGGCTAACCAGTTTCTCCTGCTCTGTTTTGTTCCTTTCTTTCTAATGGTTGTATTATTGAATAACATCCCATTTCTGGGGAAAAGAAAAAAAAAGCAAACCCCAAAAAACCACAACTGTGCTTTTTATGTGGACTTTAACTCCTGCCATTAGATGTCGATACATCACTTTAAGGAGGAGAGTTTCACAGTTGCTGGGTGTGGGATTGGAATTCAGTATACCTGGATTTGGTTTTGGTGGTATTACCAAAGCGTGCCCTTAAGTCTGTGAACTCCCAGCATTTCATCTGAGAACAGGTGACAGTGATACATAAATGGTCTCTCTGAATGCATCTTGGAGTGTTTCACACAAGAAGCACCTCAAGGTCATCTCTTCCTGTGCATGTGGTTTTTAAATAACCACCTAGTAGTAAACGTGCTTTGTTCGACTCCATTGCATTACTCTCTGAATGACTAGTGTTCCATTAGAGAGAAATGAAGCCTCAAACTAACAAGATGATAGGTAAGGAATTCCTTAAAATGCAAGGCAATGTGTACTTTATTAATCAAATTTGTATGCCTGATCAGTCTTCTGCACCTAAATATTTGATCTTGCATAACCACTTTCCATATCTTTTGTGGTCTTTATTTTACAATTTCTGCATGTGTATCGCCTTCTTATATCAATAGTATTTCTTCTTCACTTGAAAGCCCTTCTAGGCAGGGATCTTGTACATTGTTTTTAAAGTTTTTACCTGCTTGCTTTGTGCTGTTATCCCCTCTCCCGCCCAACTGTCTGAAGAACCAAGATTGCTAAAAGCTGAAATGTCTGTAGGAAGGTAGTTTTTTATTACCCAGCGGTCAAGAGAGCTCTTGGAAACTTGTTAGGTTACTTCCCTGAGTAAGATGATGAGGCAGCATCACTGAATGAAAGGCAGAAAACCAAATGCTAAACAAAACAAAAAACCAATCCCAAACCACCCTTCTATTTCTGGCAGTTTGGAAAAGCTGCCTGCTGTCCCTTTAGCATGTGGCTCCACTAACATTGTCTGCCCATGACAGAATTGGTAAAACTGGAGAAGCTGCAACTTAGTGTGTGTTTGAGGACTGCTGCTTTTCATTTAGGCTAGTGAACAATGGAGAGAGGATGAGCAGGTGGAAATACTTTGCCTGTGACCTCTGTTGATGTTATCTCTCTACTTGCATGGTCCAAATTAAGGTCTTCATTGTTGCCTGCAAAAGATTTAAGTGATCAAGGATTCATGTACCTTGGGTATTAACCACCTTGACACATCTGGTCCTTCACCATCCTGTGGCAGTAATTAGTTCATGGAAAATAACCCTGGTTGCTGCTTCCCAGGTTATGGAACTCCTGGCATCTGGAGACAGAGCACATCTGGCGCTGGTCCTCAGAGGCAGAATACAGCCGGCCCAGAGCTTATTGCGTGTGGGGAATGATGCAAGTGACTTGTTTTCTGTGAACAATGGCTATGGGATCTTTGTAAGCATTGGCCTCTTGCCTGGTTGGGTTTTTTTTCCTGAGGAAGTCTGTGTGCAGTGAGGGAGGATGTGGAGTACTGTAAGTTCTTGATACAGCTGGCTCGGTCCTCCAGGCAATCCTTGTTTCTTTGCAGTGGTGCTCTTACGTATGCAAAATGCCTGTTTAAAAGCCACTGTAGATGGCACTTGGTAGATACAGAGTCTGGTGTCCTTTTGTGCTTTTCTCACTCCTAGGATTCTGTGGAGTCAATGTTGCAGGGCCATAGAAGAAAGTTTTCTTTTTAAAGGAGCTGTACTGCAATGCTCAACTTTGAGGAACTTACTTAGGGCCTGTTAGAATCTCCTTCCTTGTACCAATTATAAGGCTTTTGTAGGGTAACGAAACTTGCTTTGTTTGAGGTAGAATATGAATTCAAAATCTAACAGCTATTCCACAATTACTTCCCCTGGGGTGCTTGTATTTTGGAATGGTTTCCCCACAAAGATTAGTTCTGGAATACTTTATTATAGTCCTTTATTCGTCTTGGTCTTGGAACTCATTCCACACTGTGGGGACTGAGAGTGAGTTACAGGCTCAAGTTACTGAATCTTGGCATCTGCTGGTCACATCTTGATGTAAACTGTTTCATTATCATGGTTGTTTATAACATGACACATCTCCATATGCTTGTTGATAGCCTGTTAGGACCCTTTTGTCCACAAATGCTCGTTTCTGAGGGCTTGTGCCTTCCAAGAGTCTACAGGAACAATTCAGGTCATGTGGCAGGAGTGTCTTTCAGACATTTGGCCCTTGATTGGCAATGAGGAGGAGGTGGATGGGAGGACTTGTTTGAGTGGACAACAGGAAAAATACCCATTTGCTTGGGAAGCCACAGTGTAGGACAGGTACACTCAACTAGTCTACTAGCATGGGGTAGGGATTTGTTCTTTTACTTGTAAATTCTGCTGATCTGGTTTTTAATTACTGTTAAATTCTCCAAGTGTTTAGATTSCCGACCATTACTTGTGAGGAAGCTGCTTTACACATTCTTTCCTGCTTATTTTGAAGCTCTAGCAGCAGGTTTGTTTGGTTTTTGTTGTGTGGGTTGGTTTTTGTGGTTTTTTTTTTAACTTATTTAAATTTTAAGAATAAAAGCGTGGTCTGTATTGGAAACTAAAATGACTTTGGGTATCTCTTCCCAGCTGCACAAGRGTCATTGCTGTTGCAAACCACTGTGTTGGCAGAACTGACCAGGAGGTCAGTAAAGCTTCATAGTGCTTGGGGAACAATGTACCAGTGCTAATGAAAAGCCTTTGCATGGTTTCTCAAGGCTTGGGCATCAACTGGAGATTGTGGAGAGGTTGCAGGGATAAAAATATAACTTGTCAGCTGCTGTGCTCTGAATTACAGCTGCATGCAGTGCTTTCTCCTGCGTAGCTTGTCTTTTACTTTATTGTGAGGCAGAAGCAGTACACCAAATTCTACAAAAACCTCCCTATTTTCTCCAGGAACTAATTTTGATAACTTTTTTTTAAAATTGAAATGTTTTGTATGCAAGAATAGAGTAGTCAAGCACAGTGGGAGATGTGTAAACATTATGTGCACACACTTAAAAGTGCAAAAAGAAATTTTAGCACCAGTTTGTTATTATAAAGTCTGAACTAATGTTGGCTGTTTATAAAAGGGAATGGACTTCACAGGCTTATTTTCATATTTAAACTTCAGCAGGACACTGAGAACAGATTATTGTGAGTATTTGAGTAACTTGTGTTTGCTTAGTGTGCTTGGCAACATTTCTTTTAATGAAAGTTTAGCTTTTAAGCTGTTCAGATTCAATTCCAAAACTTTGGCCTCCACCAGGAAGGTGAGTGGAAAAAAAAACCCGGTTGATTTTGTTTTGGTTTTTTTTGCAAGTATTGATGTGCATGATGTCAGTTGCCAGATCTCTGTTGTGTATGTGGCCAGAAGTGACTGTGTTTTATTATCTTTATTCAGAAAGACTTTAAAACATGGAATGGTAATTTATTCAAAGTCCTGTCATAAATATTGCTTAATCCTAAGAGGATAATTTTTGCTGGGATGATCCCAAAACATTAACAAATAGATCAGTCTGCAGCAGATAGCATTCTGTGCCTGTCTTTCTCCCACGTTTGGCTGAGCATGTGCCAAATGTATGATCAGACTCTGCTGGATACTACAGATCTCCCAACTTCATCTCCACCTGTTGCACTGGCAAAGCAGTAATGGTTTCAGAATTCTTCACAGTGTCTGAAATGGCACGAAACTTTCTCGTTCTGACAGCTGCAAGTTCATGTTAAAAAACAAGATTTCCTGAAACTCATCTATTGACTACCTCAAAGCACATCTTTCTRTACAGTTGTAAAATTGGCATTAACAGAAAAGGCCCTAATTTGGTTTATTTGCAGTTTGTTCTTTAGATTTTAGTTATTTTTTTACTCTTCCCCAGAGGCTGATTTGACACATAAGCAGAACTCAACAACTGGTTCTGTTACTGCTTCCTAAATCCTGGAGAAGTTGTTTGTGTGTGTGTGTGTGTTGATGTGTGTTTTTTCTTTTCTTTTATTTTTTTTTAATACAATGTATAGGCACAGATCATGCAAACGAAGTTGCAGCAGTCTATTGCCATTCAGTGAATTTACCAATTTTATATATTGTAGTATCTACTGGGAACTTTTTGTAACTGATGGTGTTACATTAGAACGAGAAGGAGCTTGTTTGCAACACCTGGTGTAGATTAGGAAGAGACTGTGTTTCAAATGGACTGCCTCGTCCAGCGGTTTTAGTTGAAGCAGCATCCAGTGACAGCTCAAAAATGTGTGGCCATGTAATAAACTGGGGCTGAAAGTAACCTGCTTAGTTACCTTTTGTTTTGTGGAATGTCTTATCCTCGCTCAATTATTTTTTAAATTATTTTATTTTTTAGCTTCTTCTGGCCTCCCTCATCCATCAAACATGTTATTAATAAATACCTGCATCAGAGAGGAGAAAGAGAGACTGCTCAATGATACAGGCTAAAATATGATTTAAATCAATTTTTCTCTAATAAAACTCTGATACTGAAAGATCAAGGATTTGATGGGTCTAACATATTCAGCTTTGAAGGAAGGATAATGCCACATGTTTCTATGCAATTCACATGTTGCACAGCCTGTGATGTGATGGTTCTCTGAGTTGGTTTTTTTTTTTTWWWAAATAAAAAAAATCTAAACTCAATGTGTTATTTTTGCATGTCTTTAATTGTTTGTGCTGCACCTCATTAGTGATGAGAATAGCATCTTGGAGAATCTTCTGAGCAGTGCAGAAACGGAGCATGTGTTCGCATTTATAGTGTGATGTGATGTGAAGGAGGGTTAATTGTATGGATTAACTGTTCTCTGGAGTAGATAGATGTTTTCTCCTTTGATGTTGTGGTGTCCTTGGACARTTAATGCATGAGCTGAAGTTTTTGGTTTGGAAGGTTCGGCTTAAGTAGCCTTTAGAAATGTTTGGTGTCATATGATGTCAAGCCTTATTACCTCATTAAGCGTGTTAATATTTATGCGTGTGTATATCTATATAAAAAAATACCCTGCATTCTCGGGTTTTATAAAGGAAACAACTTAATGCTATAATCAGTGGAACACATTCTTGAGAGGTTTTAGGTGCCCTAACTTCCTYCAAGTAACATTTAAGAAAGCTGATGTTTCTCACGTGTTGATAACATGGGGGAAATAAAGCACATCTTGTCACTTCAGAGCTTCTCGAGGCAAAGCAGTGGATGGGTGATAATGACTGGTAGTTACTGGCCCCTCCGTGACTTTTATAAAATAAGATGGTGATTTTGAACCTCATTCATGCTGATCACACAGTACTGCTCTACATTGCAAGTATTGGTCACAGCAAGAGACAGAAACCTCTGAATTGTGCTCAAAAGTGAGTCACTTCCTGTCACCCAAGTGAAATCTATTGATATCAAGGGTGACCCATATGGCCCATGGTAATTAACAGAAGACTGATGTAAGTAGGGACTTCTGGATTTTGGGTCCCCTTTTCAAAGGAGAAAAAGGTTTTATTTTTGTTTGCATATTTTTTAGTTAATTTCTGCACTAGATGAGCTTCGTAGAGGAAGCTGTTTCCACCTTGTACAACTTTTATTGTAATATTGCAGTACTTTCTGTAAGTAGAGGGTGAAGGTTGCCTTAACTGAGCAATTTTTTAGTTATAGGAGCTGCCTAATGTTAGTATAGAAATGAAGAGCTTTTGTCAGCTGTGCTTCAAGTTAGCRCTTGTTTGGTGTGGGTTGGGGTGTTTTTGTTGTTGGTTTTGTTGGTAGGTGCTTTTCTGGTTGTTTTTGAGGAGAAAGCTGTTTTTCATAAAAAGCAAATGCTTTTGTGGTCTAGTTTACATCTAGTTTTTAGAGAAGGTAGGTTTTTTGTCTAGTTTAACAATAGTCTGGTTGTTCAGCCTTCTCTTTCAGACAGTGCTTCAAAGGTCAGGTGGATGCAGGCAACATGTTCAATTTTCTTGCATTTCATAAATGAAATTTAAGGTGTCTTCTCTTTGCTTTTGAAATTATTCACGTAAGGCTTACATTTGGGGCATAATATGCTTCTAAGCAAGTTTTCCATCTTAGTATGTAGGAAGAGTAGCCCTTCTCCTTTGCATGGAGAGCTGTGCGTTAAATTGGGTTCATATGCCCCTATTGTATTATAAGAGGGCAGATGTTTGCTTTTGTATTTAGTCATTGTCATTCATACCTGGAGGGAGTTACTTAAATGCCCATGCTCKTTTCTTGCATATATTTCATGTTTATTAATGGTCTGCTGCACAGTCTTGCTTATAAAAACTTAAAATGCAGTTGGTACTTGACAGTGTGCTAGTGTCTGGTGTGTTGATTGTGCCATCTTTGTCACATTTCAGGACTGGAAGCATGACTTTAGGCTGTGGGTCATAGCTTTTTATATTAGCAATTGTATTTTGTGGTGTTTTTAATAAGTAAAAGGATATGCACATGTTTAATAGGGCAGGATCCAGGATGTTTAAACTCYGAAAGAGTCTACAACAGCTGGAAATAGAAGAGGTGTAAAAACTGGTTGTAATAAGCTTACTGTGCTAAAAGACTTCCACCAGTGAGAGGACACATGGTACTGATCCTTACTGCAGCTGGGAATGCGTTAAATGCTGGGCAGTGCATTGCTCTGGTGAGTGTGTTACATGTATTCTGCCTCAGACTCCCAGTCTGGTTTCTGAAGGACAGCAGTATTTGTTAATTTTTCTCAACTATTGCATGTGGTTGAAATAGTTGTTTGGAATATCATGCATCTGAAACGCCCTGGATGTTTTCCAGACACCAAGAGAGAAAGGTTCCTGCTGTGAAAGTCCTGGGTCATGTCTTCATTGCTGAAACAGGTGCAATCACTACACTGATATGGCAATCTTGACGTAAAATTCCTGACAGAGTCAGTGCAACTCCGTGCAGCTGATGAAATCTTGGGTGAGGAGTGAAATAATGACACTGACTTTTTACTTGATGTAAAATTTCCAGTTCTCTTCTGGCACTTTTACATGAAAATAGCTTTCTCAATGTAAAATTTACGTCTTTCTCTTTAGCAATGAATGCACAACCAAATAGTGCAAATGAAGGGTTGAGAAATATGGTGCATAAAACAGGATGATCAGATCACTCATGGCCACAGATTGCTTGAGTTAGTTTTGTTTTAGTATAAACAAATGCCCTTTGTTCTGCCCTCCATGGTCTTGCTTCCTTGTAATGCTGTTAGGCTTGTGCCCTTCCTTCTGCAGATATAAGGGATAGGGTTTGGACAAAAGAGCACTTAGTTACACTTCTCTAGGTGTGTTGTTTATCAGAAGTCCATTTTCTTATTGTCAGTACACCTTGTCTAGGCTGCCAAAGGATTCTTCCTAAACTGCTCATCATACTAAAATCTATGCCTTTTTTAAAAACAGAATTGTAAGGTAGCTTGATGGTATGAAAAGGATGTAAGTTACTTTGTCTGGAAAGAAACTCTGGCTATGGTTCTACCATGGTTCTGATTAGCACACTGGGCTCTTATCTTGGTTGTGCCATGGACTGCATGACCCTTAATCCTGGTCCTCTCTGGGCTTCCCTTCATTCTTTGTCTCGTGTTTCTAGACAGCAAGTTTTTCAGCTGTGACAATCCTCTACAATGTGTCCACATTGAATCTTTCAGGGTGCAAATCCCAATTTTGGCTTGTAGCTGTTTCCATGGTATGAATGCTGACAGTTCATGTTGTGTAAAGTTTGTTGGTTCCCCTCCGACCTAGTTTCTTAGCAGGGAGAAAATTTACTTTCTTCTGATTTTGCTTGCTTTTTGTAATGAACTTCAGGTTTTTTTAGACATTAATTTCCGTTCTTGTTTGGGAAAGGCAGATATGTGTTGGGTTAAAACAATGATTAGGTTGACGTTTATACAGGTGGGGAAACCACGTGTAGAAGGAAAAGGAAGAATTAAGTCTTGGAGTGAACTGGGAAGAAAAGAATAATTGTTTTTTTTTCCTTCAACCTGCTCTTGAAGTTGAGATGCACCATRCTTTTCTAGTACCTCTCCTACCTTGGGTTTCTGTAATACGAGAGTATTTGACAACATTGTGGCAGCTTCTCTTGCGTATGCAGTGCAGACAGTTAATTTCTTATGCCAGTAGGATGTTATTGAGACTCACATGAAAATTTCAAGAGGCAAATAAGACTAACTTGAAAAATAGCTAATAATTTGTTGTAGCTCTACATGGTATCATTTCAAAATCTTTAATTTGGAAGTTTGTACATGGCTAGGTTTATGCCTAAAGCRTAAGAGTAAAGCAGACCTGTGCATACCACTTTGTTATTTCTTTTAAGCACTGAAGCTCTTSTAGAGTTCCTTCCCCTGAGCACTGTGTGTACAAGACACAGCAGCACAAGAGAAGGTGCTCTGCAGGTCTGCAAGTAGACAATATTCTGTCCGCAGCTGAGCTGGGCAGAGGAGTTGCCTCAGTGCTTTTTTTAAAATCTGTGTGCCTTGTAAAACCAAGATCCTTTTGTCAAGATCAGCTCAAGGAAAGCAACTCTGTGTGGAGTTAAACTGGCGGATTCCAGGACGCCAAAACATCTGTGGTGTAGTAGGAAACTGGGGGATGGGGAGTAATGTGCCACTGGGCAAGAGCAGGAATGGGTGGCCAGTTCAGTCAGACGGCAGAACAAAACACATCTGACCCAGCCCAATACAAAGGGTGTCTTTAAATCAAGATCCCTGCAAATACGGTGTARCTGGAGTTCAATTTGCACAGTTTCTGGTTTGGCCTGGAATACTGCATTTATCAGGGGTGTATGTACTGCTACAGCCTGCACTGCCCTGGGAGTTTGGGAAACCCCTGCAGCTGCTCCTCATTTTGCAGTTTTACAAACTTCCCTCGGTGCCCCACACCATCACTTCTTTAATATTGTTTTTAGTCTCCTTGGGTTCTTTATCCATATTACACGATCGCATCCATGCATGTCACACAATTCTGCAAACATCAGAATTCAACAGATACCAAGGAGAGTGACCAGTTAATAATCTTGAGATGATACAGAGCAGTAATTAGCTGTAAAAACAATAGAACAAAAACATTAAAGAACTTCTGTGTAACTTGTCTTTTAAGACCCCAAATTTCCATTGGCTGTCAGATTTTCTTCCTTCAAAACCTTTTCCAAAAAGCAAATGAAGCATTCTGGGGCTGAATTCCAAAACGTGTTTCCCTTCTTGCACACGCAAACTACCAGTCTATGAATTTAGGTACAGAAGACTAATACAATCTTTCAAATATTATCAACGCTGCTCCAAATGTGGAGACTCTTTTATTCTGGAGGATTTGAGCTGACAACTGTGTTTTCTGGAAATGTCCTTAAATTCCACATTATGGACAGACAAATAACATAGATGATTATTTTATGTTTCTTCAGCTAAGCTAGCAGATCTTCCTCTTTGTAGTTCCATCAGTACAAATGCTCCAGATAACTTGCATGACAAACGCTGACCTTAAAAAGACAAAAGGAGCCATAAGGAATTGATTTGGTTGCATCAATGTTCTTGGCTAAAGCAGAATCATCTTCTGCAAGGAGCGATTTGCAAAGCTTGGAACAGGTTGCTCTGTTTATTTGCTGCCTTAGAAGTGGTAAATTAAGTATTTATCAGTGATATATGTACAAGCACAAGGTTACAGATTTCATTATCTTAAATAATCTTTTTCACCTCCTAACTTTTTTCTTCCTTCCTAATAAGCTCTCACAAAAACTAAATCTTGATTATTTGACTGGAACGTAGTCATGAGACTTGCACAAAAATCAGAAGTATTGTCTACAACTTGGCACCAAAAACTTCTCTTAACTTTATACCTTCTAAAGCTCAGTATCATGTAGCAGGTTCCATTTAACAAGGTGGTTTTATTTGGGACTATTCTTAACTGTTAGAAAACCGCAACAAATTGTGGAACCTACATTTGAGACTTGATTGCACTTTTGTTCCAATGAATAACATTTGTCGGCAGCTGAATCCAGCACATGCTATTTCTGAGTCTGTTTTCTGCAGTTTACAAATACAGTACATATTGTACATTTGGTGGAGATAGAAGTAAAATACCTTTTTTTCAGCTTTCTTAGGATTTGTGTTTTTTGGAGTTAACGTAACGTCTGGAACTGGAACTCAAAATTGGAAACAATTCAGATCAGAAACAAGCATACCTTTGTCAAGCCTGTATTTGTTGAAGTCCTGGATAAAATTTGCAAGCCAAATTTTCCAAATTATGTAGAACCACTATTTTATCCATTAAAAGTTTGGAACCCTCATCACTGTGTAATCTACTATTACTGGCCAAACAGTTGTCTGCCAAACCAAGGAGGAATAAAATAAACTGAAAAAGAAAAAAAAACCAGAAAAGAACCTTGTTCCCATTGACATCCAGAATCTAAAAAGGGGACACTGCAGGGTTTTTTTTCCATTCATGGATTGACCTGAACTGTTATTCCCAGCAAAAGTCATGTTTAGATGTTCAAGGAAGTCACCCTTTTGTCTGCATTCTTCTAAACCAGTTTATGCAGAAGTAGGACAAATCTTCGGTTTCCTCTGCGGTTTTAAAACTCTATTGAGCGTATCATGGGGGTGGGGGGAAATCCACGCCTATTGCTTTTAGAAAAACAACAGGAAAATTATTGCCATGTACTCTGCATCACAGAATGTGAAACATCCAAGTATATTTTTTTCCTGTCACATCCCCCAACCCTATTTTTAAGCACTGCCTTCTGCACTTACCCATTTTGGCAAAGCCCAACAGCAGTATCACGTAAGAGACTACTTCAGTGCCACTTCTGCTTAGTCTAAAATCAGAAAATACCAGAAATCTCAATGGACAATCTCAAATCTCAAATGTTTCCCATTTTTGTGTGTACAGAGTGCCACACTAATTTTCACAAAGAAAACTCTTGTGAATCACCTGACAGCTCCAGTGTGAGTTGAATATGAATATGTTATGGAATTGGAACTATTGTTGGTGAAGCTGATGGTATAAGACAAAATACAGGTTTGTACTTTAAAGAATCCTTAATCAAAATATGAAACCTTCTCACTGACAAAGCAATGAAAGTACTTGATTTTGGAGAATCAATGCAAAGTGGTGCCATATTTGAACAGGGTGGTCTGGTAGAATGGGAACTGAATCTGCCAACTTTCGTACCGATACCACCACCCCACAAACCTCCACTGCTAACTCACATCTCCGAGTCTAATAAAGAAACACAATCCAATAAGGAATTCATGCGCAATCCACCACCTTGCAGAGAGGGTAAAGAGGAGGACTTTGCTTTGGTGCACAAGAGGCCAAGTTGAGGCCTTTAATTTCTGAAGTTCCATAGGAGAATAGTTCAATGCAAACACACTGTCTGAGCAGGCAGTAAACAAATTAGTGTTTTGCATAACCAACCAAGATGTGTAACAGACTGAGGAGACGGGTAAAGTGCTTGTTTAGTGTCTGAACAGCTATGGATAACAAAAGTCTGAGGTTTTATTTAGTAAACACTTCAACTAGTGCTGCAGTAGTGATATCAGTATATGCAGACCATAGCTTTGCATAGCTGGAGGAGGTGACCGTCCAGTGCAGTAGTCTGTGATGAGTCTGGAGAAGTTGCTTGGTACATTTGAAACAGCAGTTGGTGCGTGGGATCTGTGACAGCCTTCCTTGTGTCACACTGTTCTTAATTTATCATAGAGGAGGTTTGGAGGCTGGCTGTGGATCACCCGTGTGTATGCAGTGGGTCTCTGCTATCCAGTTCCTCCATTTCGGCACCATGTTGGACTCAAACATCCCAATGCAGAACCTGTGAAGTACTGCTGCCTACTTGTTCTTAGAGAGGGGACGTTTTCACCTTCCTTGTGGGGTTTACTGTCTTCATTTAGACTTGGATTTTCTGTGTACTTTGGGAGCTTTGACTGTCATCATTGAATTCTGATGGAAATTGTCAGTTTAAGCTCCCTTGGAGTTCAGTGCAGGTTCTAATTTCCAACCAGCACCAAATTCGAAAGCTGACTTGTAAGACTGGAGAATGCTCAGTTTAGCAGCTGTTTTCGAAGTATTGTTTTCAAAGCTTGTTCTTGGTGTTTGTCTGAAGCCAATTCCCTAATCCCCAATAGATGGTATATTTGTATTTAAGATGTCATGTGCGTTGTGGTTCTTGAATAGCAAATTGCAGCAGAAGCCTCAGAAGAACAAACAAATGGGTGTGAGCAGTATACTGCTCTGGGAAAAATCCCATGTATATTTTAACCTCTGTAAAAAGCTTGGGTGAGAACCCTCCTGAGGTCAGGAAGATGTGGGGGTTCAGACTGCAGAAATTTTATCTGCTAAACATAAGCTAGTCAGGATTGCATGAGGCTGTAATCCCCAAAACTGTTTGGCTGAACACCAGCTGTGCATTGCACAGAGAGAGGTTGCCAAGAACTAGTTTTGCAATAATGTTTAGAAATTTCCTCTGACAAAACAGACCAAATGAAAATTGCTTTATGCTCTAGTGAATCATCTTCTGCTCTAAATAAAATGTTTAAAGTGCTTGCAAGTCTTATCTGATGAGTAGCTCGTTATAAGTTGATGTGTCTCCAAATCACAGCTGATACTTTGGTTGTTATTTGGTTTTCCAGGAGATCTCTAAATGTGTTCTGTATGCTGCTTGGTGGTCCTTGTAGTGTTGTCAGCTCACATGGGCTTGGCTGTCCTCCTTTCCAGCTGCTAAAACTGTGTTAAAAGGAGATGAAATATGCTGTTCTATGTAACCAATTCCAGTATTTGCTGCAGCAGTACTAAGGGCAGTCTGAGAGAGCCATTGCCTGGTGCACCAGGAGAGGCATTTGTGTGGTGTGCTTAATGGGTGGTCTTGGGAAAAGACAGATGAGTTTGAGAAACCCGCCCTTAAAATAATGTWTCCACAGAAAAGTGGTGTTAAACACATGTAGCTTGCTCCCAGGTTCTGCAGAGATGGAAGTGCGCTGAATTATGCACAYTTGCCACTCAGATAAGTGGAAGAAATCCTAAATTTTGTAATTTGCATAAAGCACCTTTGCTGGACTTCTTGAGAGCATGCTTTTCAGAGAAATACTTTGGCATCTCTTGACCAAGGGAAATGAACTAATTTAGGCCAGTGGAGATTAAATGGTATATAATCAGTGCTATATTTTGTTGTTACTGCTAACATTATTATTTAAAAACTAGGCTGCCAAACAAAACCAGTGGTCTGAAGTAAATCTCGTCCTCCTAAAACCCTGTCATTATTGCGTGTCTGGGAACCCTATGCAATGCGAAAAATATAACAAGATCTTCAAATGACTTGCTGCTTGTTTATTTGAAAAATAAAACAAAAGGTAGCTAGACGTTTATTTAACAATATTTTAATGTTACTACTTGATAAAGCTACTAAATTCATCTGCTTCAGGAGGACAACAGAAACGATGATGTGAGTTACTGGGAAGTTCAGAATTATTTTGTGTGAAACCTGGTGAGGTTTTACACAAACACAAGCAAGCCCAGACCCCCTTAATCAAGATTTTCAGTGAAGTGAAAATGGGGARTGCAGTCCACTGAGCTCCTTTTTTTTCCCCCTTTGATCTCAAGACACACAAATGAAACTCCTTTGTTGAGGCAGGAGTTAACTGTACAAAAACCACACCTGGGGAATGGCTATCCAACTGCTGTTGAAAGTCACCTTTTGCAAGCAATTCTGTAGCTTCTGTAGTGTGCTCCTCCAGTATCTTCAGAGCATGTTTCTGTCTGCACCATGTCTGCATTCTCTTCCCCATCAATGAATGCCACAAAACCTAACCTCATCTAGTTTCTTTAGTGTGTCCTTTCTCCTGGCTAAGAAGAACTGAACTTCAGCCCCTTATAAAAGCATTTGCTGATTAGTCTCTTGTTTTACTGTTTTTCTATCTCACAGCCTTCTGAGCTCCTCTCCTTGATGAGAAGAACAAGCTTTGAATGTTTTCTAAACCCACTTACAACTTTTTTTTATACACTTTCTGTGGACCCTTTCCAGCTTGCTGCTGCTAAACCAGATGTCCTTTAAATTTGCATAATTTATTTACATAACCCACTTCCAAATATATTTGTGGCTAAAGCCATGTCGCTTCTTGTAGGTACGTTGATGGATGAACAGACTTGCTTTTATTGTAGCCTGATGGCAAATAGATCACTGAGATCCTGTCTGTCTTCTGGTATTCTGCAGTGATAATATTTAGCATATATAAACAAATCTTGTAGTGACAGAACAGGAGGAATAGCTTTAAACTAAAAGAGCATGGGTTTAGATTGGATATTAAGCAGAAATTTCTTTACTGTGAGAGTGCTGAGACCTGGAACAGGTTGCCCAGAGAAGCTGTGGATGCTGCATCCCTAGAAGTGTTCAAGGCCCGGTTGGATGAGGCTTTGAGCAACCTGTTCAAAGGTCTCCCTGCCCATGGCAGGAGTTTAGAACTGGAGGACCTTTAAGGTCCCTTCCAACTCAAACCATTGTATTATTCTGTGACATCCAAGGTCTAAGCCTCCATATGCTCCACAGAGTTAGAGTTGGACAAGAGGGATCTTTGTGTTGTAGAAGTGATTTCTCCAATTAATTTATGGCTGCTAGGACCCTACTTCCACAGTCTTGTTTCTGCATAGCAGGTATTTTTAAGTGTAGAAAGCTGATGCGTGCTTACTGCCTATCCTGCCTTAGAGYTTCCTTAACATGGTGCAGCCTGGGTGCAAAAGTTTTGACATGTTTGTTTTTTACCATCTTGCATGCCTGTGGCAGGGGCGTGTGGGGGTTTTTTGCTCTTTGGTAATAAATGTTTTTGTGGTTTGGGACATCGACTGCTGCAAGAATTATGCTATTCTCTCTGTCCAGCCGTACAGATGGCTTAACCACAGAGGTCTCCATTGCAATTGTCCTGTTAAGGATTGAAATAATATTTAAAATATAAGTTGGTGCGCATACTGTAATTTTGGATGGCTATTTTCGCTTGTATGCTTATTAAAATGAGATCCTCATTTTATGTTGTGTGCCAGGTTCCCAAGATCCTCAGTCACTTTTCTTAAGAGCACAGTTAAACCTTTCCATGAACTTTAGCCTAGTTAACTGGTTTAAGAATTGTTAAGTAAGGCTTTTCTCCTGTGCTATACATAGGATTTGTGTTTGTTCTGTGCTTGGTGCTTTCAATAGTAGAAACCATGCGCATGCCTCAGTATTCTCATGTCTTTCTATTTTGGCTTTAAGGGGAAGAAGACAAAATGTAGTCATGTCAACAAGTATGAAGCAGTAGTATAAATATAACTTTTTAAAACTTCTGCTCAACTTGTCTTAGAACTGTTGCAGCTTTGCAGCAAGCCAACAACTGATGATAAATGTGCTCTTGATTATCATTCATGGTCATCTTGGTCTTAATATGTATGTTGAGCCCTGTCAAACTGGTTTTTAGAAAACTATTACTGAAACTAATAGCAAAGATCATATAGCCCATTTTTTAGTTGTTTGTTTCTTGTCACTTTGCTGGGGCTAACAGGTACCCATGAAGCACTTAATAAAATTTAAGTGCTCTAGATAGGATTGGTACAATTAAAACAATGGAAGTTAATGACTGAATTCAGAAACTGATACTGTTTATAGTGGTCAACCAAATGAATGATACAAAAGTGTACAAATCCTCCAGGCTTAAGTTACGTCTGCACAAAACAATTTTCCCAATGCAGGTGAAACAATTAAAATTTAGTAACTGGCCACGGACAAGGAATGAGCATTTAAAGGATCAAAGGCAAAGCTGGAAATGGAAGCCTTGCTTGGTCACTACTGGGCCTGAGCAGGAGTGCTTCCTTTTCTTCAGTTAATAGGCTGATGAGAAGCTCTGTTTTCACACTGTTGTACAATAGGCCACTGTGTAGATAGCTCACTACATTGTCGAGTCAAGGGTGTGTTTTCCAGTTAGCAGAAAACCACTGGAAAATTGGTGGGGTTTTGCTCAGAAATAATATGTCTTTCTAGAATGAAGTGGTTTTGATCAAGTACTGCACAATACAAGTAAGGTTGTAGAATTGCTGCAAGAAGAAAGTCTATAACCTTGTATAGTTTACACTATTATCTGTTTAGTGTTTATTTGAAAATTTGTGGGATTTTAGGTTCTTTTTTTGCTTTGTTCACAGATTGTGAACTGCAGCAGCTATGTACAGACGTTTTAAATATTGCCTATTATGGAAAAATATGAACTGTTTTAATTTTACTGAAAAAGAATACCTTTTTTTTTTGTGACTACATTAAAATGTCGTTTCAATTGGGCAGTAATAGACTGGATATAAACAGTTTATCCTCCACATTCAGCATTCGTCCTTTCACTGTTTATTTTTTGGGACTGGTGTTTCCCTTTTCAAGCAATTTGCAGTTGTCAAGATTGTTGCTGATCAAAATAGAGCATGACACTCAGTGTTCCTTTGAGTCTCTTAACCTTCTAACTATGGGAATAACTTCTCAAGCAAGGAATATTTCCTCTTGTGAAACAAATAAACTGATTTGAAGGTTACTGGTAGTCAAAATTATTGCTAGTTTTTTGGGGTCTCCCCCATCCCTCTCCTAAGAAACTCYTGTTAACTGGCCTTCCAGGTTGTCTTGTCAAGAGTTGTGCAGCAACGAATTAAATGCATCAAGGATAAGAGCGTTCTGTGGACCTGCAAGCCCAGTTCAGGATTGAGAAGACAGAATGATTTGAAAGGAGATTGGTCTTCGTGTTCTTGGAAATGAAGTTTTCATTCTACATTCATGTGGGATTCAAAATAAACAAACTTGCACCATGTATGGGTAGTATGATCTTGAATCTCTAGCAAGGTTTATCGATGGCACAGCAAATAAAGTTTGTGGTCAATGCCATTTGTTTTGATTCTTTTTGATCTTTCTTTGTTTCTCGTTCTAATGCCTTTAAAACCCTGTTGATTGTTATTGCATAGAGTATGAATGTGACTTTTGAATTGCTAAACCATTGAGTTTAGTAATTTTATGAAACTAAATGCTATGCATCCATCTTTGTAGGGACACATTTGCTGTCTTGGTTGCCTCTTTCAGATTTACTGCTTACTAACTGGGAAAGTTGAAAATTTGAAAAGTTCTGTGAACTTGGGACGTCTTGGAGGTCTTGGAGGTTGTATTTAGTCGAAGCTGCAGAGTTACCAGAGCTAACTTTGCCAGCTCATGAGCCGTCACATTCTGACCTGGAGTGATAAATGCAAAGCTGTGGAAGCAGAGCGTTTAATGGCTTTATTTCTTGCTTTATTTCTTTTATTTATATGAGAGACATGGGTTTCTTCAGCAGCATTCCAGGCAAGAATTAGTGTTGAGAAGCAGTTCTTTCGTTCACTGTTTTTTGTTGGAGTTTTTGTCTTTTTCTTGTTGTTTGTTTGTTTTTTTCCCAACCACTATTGCTCTAAAAGGGTTCTGTAACCATTTTAAAAATAAAATTTGGAATCAATAAAGTAGGCTGGTAGTGTGGAGCAGAGGAGTGAATATAGTTTTCAAAATCGAGTTCTGCCTTCTCTTTTTGTCTTTTTCCAAAGGAAATGGAATAGTTATTTGTTCTTAAAGGGGATAAAGCCTGGCTGTTTTCAATAATCAATCAGTTTATGTGAGTGCACAGTGCAGTAAAGTTTTAACACAGTTACAAGCAGGGCAATGTGATTTCCCTGCTGGGTGCTCATGGCCAGCACAATGCAGCTGCACTTCAATCAGGGCAGCTCTGAAGCACAGAAGTGACAGAGAGCACGGTGGTTAATGCGTTATCTGTGTGCTGTTGCCCTACTGTGTACATCAGTGGGGAAGAAATCCCTTGAAAGGGATGGGGAGGTGGGGTAATGTTGATACTGATTGGATTAGACATTGTTCATGTCTGATCTTTAGTTAAGAAGCTGTTGAGTTTCTCTGCTGTTGATTGGACTTGATATTTCAGTTTCGTTTTTCCTTTGTAGTAGCATTAATAATGCCTTTAACATGGAAATGTCTAGATGAAAATCCACCTATTCATATTCCTCTAAACATGTTTTTGGGACAGTAKTTTTTAAAAATTTCTATGCAGGCTTTTTACAGCTTTGATCTTTGACTGGATGTGGGGCTGGTTTTATGAGGTCATGTGCATAACTTCTGAAGTTCTCTGCCCCATAGAATTTTTGACTTAGAGCCTTCTAACATCAAACTTCCCAAGTGTTCAAATGTTTTGATACAGTGCCATTTAAAATAGACATGGCTATGGGGAACCAATGAGTTGCAGAGAAGAAAACAAGCGCTTGGTATTCTGGACATTTTTTCATCTGTTTTCAATAACTAACCTGTTGGGCTTTCCTGATATTATTCCTAGTGTTTGAAAGATGACTGAGAGAAGGATTTGGCAAGTTAGGAAATTAAATAGGAGGGATACTGAGACCTCATTTCTTGACAAGTAATTCTCCTCAAGCTGTATAACCTTTCTTGAGTTAAATGTTGTAGAAAACAAATATACTATATTTCAGTGAAACATTAATGATAGCAATTGGTTCTCTTTGCTGTCCAAGACCCTCAGTAAAACCACCAGGTGATTTAAATTTTCCTTACTACATCAGCATACTCTTCCTTCAAAAAGCAAAATAAAACGATCTCTTTCCTGACGTGGAGGGGGGGAGGGGAGGGGGAAGGTCATGCAGAATAATAATAAAAAGTCTGAATTTTTATGCATGTTTTTGAGTTCATCTGGAGTTGTATATTCTGACTGAGGTCCTTGGCCTACACATGAACATGTAAGCTGTTGTCAAGGATGTGCAGTGGCACTCTCCAGTGAGAATGTAGCCAGAGCCAGAATTCACAAAAAARGCAATAGCATTTGGCAGGGCTGGCAGCACTGCAGACCTGCAACTCAGACCCTGTATGGACTGTCTTCTTCTAAAAGTGCAGGAGGAACTGAATCTGAAAGACACTATCAAGAAGTAACTCTCATATATTAGATACAGTGACATGAATTTGAAACTAGAGGTATTTATATAACAGGCTTGAAGCCACAGAAGATGTAATATATGCTGCTCTATTCTGTGTCTTGTTTCTTGAGTTGAGTGGCAAGGGATTGGGCCTCTGCTGAGTGTGCATTGGAGGCAGCACATCGAGTAAAATGGTTGCCCATGAAGCTGGGAGTCAGCAGGTTGTGGTGCAGAACTCCAGCAGCCACTGCTTGAGTTAGACGAACTGGGGGGAGATGGGGGAAGTTGGGAAACCTTTGTCTTTTTGCCCTGGCTGCCTCTTTCAGCTCACAGCATTCTCCACAAACTTCCACAACCCACATCATTGTCTGCCTTCAAACTCTGTCTTGAATTTCTCTTTCACTGTGGTGCAGGAGAGAAGACAGTAGTTCTGAAACTCTGATAATAGTTTTTGCCATCTGGGAGGACGCTTGGTAGAGGCATTTCAGGGTATTGTGTCTAGTGCTGTTAGCTTCCAGCCTGCTACTGAAAGGCATCAGAACTTGCTTTCTGTGTGTTGTTACTTATTCAACTGGTTGAACGAAGCTTTTAAACCGTGAGGACTTAATTCGTTCTAAACTTTGGTTTATGGATTAAGGTATTGTTGAAGGTATTGTTGAAAGGTCTTGGTTTGAACTCTTAACTATGTGGAAGATGCTATTCATATCCCATAGATAAAGAATTGGGCCTGCTCTTCCATCTCTCTTTTACTCCTTTGTCTGACATAGGGAAGGAAGAGCTTTTTGGGTACTGTGCATTTTTCTCTTATGTGACACTTGTTCTGTACTCCCTGCCCCGCTGATCTGGGAAAAGAAATCCTCCTCTGCCACATACATAGTCAGCTCTTTAACATGGGTAGATGCCTGTAATGCTAACATGTTTTCATTTTTTTCCTCTGTAGCGTCTCCCTTTCTGCTGTTTGCCAACCGGCGGGATGTTCGGCTCGTGGATGCCGGCGGCACGAAGCTGGAGTCCACTGTGGTGGTCAGTGGTTTAGAGGATGCTGCTGCGGTTGACTTCCAGTATTCACAAGGCATCGTTTTCTGGACAGATGTGAGTGAAGAAGCCATCAAGCAAACTTACATTAACCAAACTGGGAATGTGGTGCAGAATGTCATCATTTCTGGTCTGGTTTCCCCGGACGGCCTGGCGTGTGATTGGATTGGGAAAAAACTTTATTGGACGGATTCAGAAACCAATAGGATAGAAGTAGCTAATCTCAATGGAACATCTAGAAAAGTCCTCTTCTGGCAAGACCTTGATCAACCCAGGGCAATAGCTTTGGATCCGGCTCATGGGTAAATATTAATTTGGCTTAAATGCTTAAATGGATACAATGGAGGTTTATGTTGAGTTTTTAGTTCTGAAGAGAAAAAGAACACATAGCCTTTTGTTTCATTTTACGTTTTCCCAAGGTATTTTCCTCCAGATCTGTAACTGAGCATATGTTTGAGTTTAAATATTTTGTGGCAAGAAATGGCAGCCCAGACCTTGAGCCAAAAAGAAAAATACAGCTGTTCTTAGGTGCCAAGCCAAATATTCAACCTAGCTTATTCCATTGCACTTCGGAAAAGTGATTAATTTTCCAAGCTTTTATTTTTTATTATTATTATTTTCTCAGTTATCTTGTCTGGTAAGTTACCTTTGATTTTATATGTGATTTCTGTTTACTGTAGACAGCAAGATGTGCAAATCTGCATGCATTGAAACAGAAATTCTCACTTGCTGTCCTTTGGTAAACAAAATCAGGATATTTTTAAGTGGTGATGTTGAACAACCGTGTTTGTGCCCACAAGGAAAAGAAACCAGGTGAAACTGGGGATTCTCAATGCTGCAAGATGACCAGGTTAGGAAGTAATAAGAGGGCAGGCTGGATGTGTTGAGTATTTTATGATGAGATTACAGGGAGTGGTATGTCACTTTCCATGAATTGCCAATGCCGGGTTGACTTTTCGTGAGTGGATGCAGTTCCTTGCCTTTTGACTGTTTCTTTAAGGTAGCTTAAATATTGGTCATGCCAATACATTTTGTGCCACATTATGTACTTTTGGTGAAGTTGCAGTACTTCTTCAAACATAATCCTTGTTCGTGTTTGGAAGAAGGAGGGATGCAGGTGTGGTTTATTTTACCTAACTTCGAAAGGCAGTTCTTTGCAGCAGTACTGTGTGCAGAACAGATGTGCAGCATTTCTTAAACATACACCAAATCCAATAAGTGTAACAACAGAAGTCACTATTTTGGTGTATGTTCAGTAGCTTACCGTGATTTTGCATTTCTGTAGGTTTGTGGTAGCCTGTTCCTTACTTCCTGGAGGACTTCTCTACTTCTTAATATCTTGCATTTGCTTCTTCTGGGAAGGTGTGCAAATATGAACAGTAACTGTGGAATAGGCTAGTGTAAGAAACAATACTGATTTGCCAAAAATGTAGACATCTGCATGTAACCTGATCACATTAACACTTTCTGTTACTGATCAACAAAATTACTTGAGATGAGGAGAGAATGACAATTCTTCTGATATCCTTGGGTTGCCGTCACTATTGTCCTGAACATTAGTTCAGCCTACARGGTTTTTTTTTTCTGTTGGAAGCAGCAGCTTTATATGAAACACCTCCATCAGTTTTAACTTGTGGCACACATTTCTGATTGTTAGCCTGTTTGATTTGTATTGTTAATCCAATGCAATGCAACAAAGGAACATATATTAATGGTCTGTGAAAATGCATTATGGAGATACATGTATCCTTTCTGGTTAACCGGTTGATCCCCACTATGGTCTTTTAAAATCAGCCTCCATAGAACTGTTCTTCTGGGTAAAAGTCACAAAATTTAGTATTGAGTTAAAGACAGGTTTGTACAAATAAACAATATATTAAACTAAAAGAAAGAAAAAATCAAACACCACATATGTTTGTGGAATAGAACATTCAAATTTGCTTTTAAAACCACTTCATTTCACTTGGTAGTTCCGAAATATTTCATAGGTGAGATAGTGATCGTTACATTTGATTTAGGCACAGCAGGCTCTGGGGTTGAGCTCCCATAGAACCAGTTGTTCCTTCTTTGCAGGTATTCTCTGGAGAAGAAAAGTGGGTGACAGTAGGAGAAAAGCACCATTTGATACCTTTTAATTTGTCTTTTTGATAGTAAGTTTTTGAAATCAGGTGATTAATAGAGTTATTACCACTATCAGAAGAGTAAGAATTTTTTGCTAAAATTAGATTAGATCAGAGCATCTGAGTAAATTTGTGGGTTTTTTTCTGGATCATGAAATCTGATGAAATTCAGACTAGGATTCTTAAAACTAGTTGATGCAATCTGTCAGTGGCTAGTCATTTGCTTTCAGTTTGAAAGAATTTTCATAGATGTGATTTTATCCTTTTAGCAGTTTCTACTAGAGGAGTGTGGGTGGAAGCTTAGAAAAGGAGGAAGAAAACTTCATTAGGTATAGGCCAGTCAAGTTCAGTTTCTAGAAGCAAAGTGGGACAAATAAGCAGTTTGCAAATGCTTAGCTGATACTGGTAGTACCCAAACATGGGTTTGTCTAGAATGCTCCATGTCAAACAAATCTAATTTCCTTCTTTTGAGAAAACAACATGTCTTTGTGCAGAATGGTGACACCTTCCCTTCTCTTTTAGCTTTTGTAAGGCTGTTCTGCAGAGAAGGATGGAGGACTCCGTGTTGTGGTGTTTGCAGTGGGATTTTACGCCCAGGGTGGTGTTTGCCTAATAAATAGATTTTATTCCATTTTGAGTGCAATTCTTCAAGACACAGACTAGTTGGAGAGAATAGAGGAGTAGAGGAGAACATACTGAACATACAGTGATCATCTCTCAGGAACATCATAGGTGTAGTGACCAATCCCTAGGACATGGTTAACTTCTGGAGTTTTGTTTTGAAGTCTGTTTTTCTGTGATTTCCAGTTGACATTCAGGAGTATGATTTTTCAGCTGTTTTGGTGGGCTTCCTAAGTAGTAAGTCAGATGATTGTGGTGTAGTGACATTTTTAAAGAGCTTCATCTTTTCCACACTCAGGCTATCTTCCTTCTTTAATGGCAGTGATTATCTGAAGGTTATAACTCAAAAGAGATCCCTTTCCCCTAACAATCATTCAGTGCATTCCTGAAATTTCAGTTTAAGGCAAGCTCTGAGACACTTAAAGCTCATCTGTGGGTCTCTATTCTTCCCAGAGCTAATGGAAATCATTAATTGCACAGGGTTTTCTGATGCTCTGAGACAGTATCATAATTAACGGACAGTTGCTTAATATGTAACATGGCATTCTTTCCCATGGATCCACTGTGTAGTCTAGGAATTAAAGGAAGCAGAATATGCGATAATCCAATTATTCTTTCCTGAAATGAAGGATAAACAAAGCAAATGGAGGAGAGTACAAAACATTTTCCTGCAAATTTGCTAACATTTTGTTTTGAACATTCAGATCCCAGTCCTGCTGTAGGTTGTGTGAAGCTGAGTTTATATAATGGAGGACATTAGGCTAAAATTCTTGGCATTGTTTTGGAGAACATTAGCATTTTTATATGTTCTTGATAGGTAGACCGCTGATGGGGGATTCGATAGTGTTGGTGTTACTAAGTTTGAGTTTGCAGCCTTTGCATAGGTATTTCTATGTTTTCAGAACAGCAGCTTCTAATAAAACTGAATTTATTATATGTAAAGATTTTACTGAAGCCCAGCTAAAGAGGTAGCTCAAATTCCATGCAATGCAGTGCAAAGAAGCTAAATATCATAAACATTGTCTAAAGAAGGAGGTATGCATTTGAGAAACAAGTTTTTATCACATGTCATGGCAAGCAAACTTCAGTTTCCTGAAAAGAAATTTTCAAAAGAATGCCTGAATGAGTAGCCAAAACAAATGAGTTCATTCTCAGTCCTGTAGTGAAGGTCTTATGTCTGAGCAGCCAGAATGTGTGTTGTCAAGGGTCATTAAATCTAGGACATATAAATCTCAAGGCTCGCTACCTTTTACATGTAACACAGGGCTCTGAGAAGCTGTAGCATATCCATAATCTTCATATCTGATTTTCACTAAGTGCTTAATGAGGTAGTTAGTTGACATTATTAAAGCCTGCAATGTATTAGAAATATTTACCTTGGTTAATATAAATCTTGAATTTGTTCCTAGTTGTGTGATGGCTGCTGTGTTACCTTCTGGAGTGAACTCACTGTCTCAGTTTAGGCTGTATTTTCTATGCCTTGGCTTGCTCAGCAGACAATAATCCTTGATAAATTTCTGCCTCCTCTGTTTGCTGAAGCACAAAGAGCTGAATCAGACATCTGAGAAATGATTATTTTAAAGAAAGGTAAAAATTGTTTGCCTTGAGAAAAGGTGTGCTGTCTTGTGAGGTTTTTGGTGTGGGTATAACCCCAGTCATCACTTGGTGTAGTCACTGGGGTTCTTGAATTTGCCGTACATGAGCTGGTCTGCTACTTCTGGTGGGGTCTGTAGAAATGATGGTCATGGACGAGGATAGCGAGGACCTTTGAATTGGATTGACTGACTGAAGGAAAACTGGAAACCTCTTTCTACATTTCCTCTCCATTTTTAGTTCTTAAAAAGTCTTTCATGACATGATGTGGGTCTGTTGGGCAGAGGCAGTGCCAGTGCCAGTGGACTAGCATGGAAGCTGGCTTAATTTATGAATTCTTCTTTTGGAATAGCAAAGGCTTTGGGGGAAGGAAATAAGAAACAAATTAGAATACAGTAATAAGAAAAGAATTACTGAGTACTAAAAATAAATCATCAGCTTTGGCATTCTGCAGGATGGCCATTAGTTTAGAGATTAAAACAAGTCTAATCAGGTTCTGAACAGCATTAAAGGAGTGTGTGCCATAGCCCAGCTTAACCATCGCCTCAGGTTGCTTATGGCAAATCGGCCAACATCTGCAAGCAGTGGCTGTCATTGACCTAAAGTATATTTGGCACTGAAGAAAGGAAAGGATTAGATGATAAATATGACAAATGGGATATTAAAAATGGATATAGAAGGGACAGCTATCAGAGTTAGAAAGCTTTCACTTCAGAGTCTAAAATTAAAAGCCTCAGACATGCCTCATTGTTAATCCAGCCTTTTCTCGGTGTCACAGCAAAACCATGAACCAGGCCTGTAGCTGTTCTGACGTAACTCACAACTGTGTTTATATCAGCACTTAAATAAAACTAATGTGGTGTTTGCTGATGATTCACCAGGACCTTGGTGCCACACAACAGGATGGCAGGTACTTGGGGTTAAGCATGTTGGCTTGCCGTGTTGAATTTATTGGGATCTGTATGCTGAAGTTGATCTCTGTGAGCTGCAGTAGACTGAGGCTTTTGATTCAAATGAGTGTAAATGATGACATGTTTTAAACAGTGTATCTTCTGGTCTTATCTCCTTTGGAATTGTTGAGAGGAGAGGGAATACTGAATAAAAACTTCTGACTGTTGCAAAGAGTGGAGAAGAAAAGCAAGAAACATTGTGTGAGTAAAGGTTGTGCTTTTCAGAAACTCTAACTCATGGCTACTTGGTTAAAATGCAGAAGAAAATGCCCTGGCTGTGAGTGAAACATGATTATTGCTGCCTGAAAGCTAGAGATTAGTTTATACCCTGTGTGCTTCTAGTTAGTAATTAATTGCAAGTATAAAATTATCTTGAAGCTTTTGATTGGTTATTTGAAACTCTGTAATATATGAGTAGCACAATTGTTAGCTTAAAATGGAAGAAAAGAACTCAACTGTAAAATTGGTTCGGAGTCGTATCCAGTATCTTTGTACGGCTGTAATTTCTGGGACTTGGAAAGCTTTCGCTATGTTGTGCGTCCAAATAGCTGCAAATAGTCTCATGCATAAGAAACTTGAAATTTTTGTGAGAAGTGTTATTTACTCTATTTTTCAGATGGGTGACCTTGATGGTGACAACCTTTCCTTAAATTTTTCATTGGTCTCTTTTGTTTATTTCTCTTTTTCCTGCTCATATATCTGACTGAAGGCCATAAATTGTTCAAAGACCTTTTGCTTCATTTGAGAGCAGACCTGCCTGGTCAGAGATGATGGGAAAAAAAGTGATGTACTTCTCTCCCCGAGAATTGCGTGGGAAAGAGGTGAAATGTGTAGACTTCCTTAATAAACCTATTGAACTCCTTCCTCTGTTAGCACTCTTCTTTTGCTGCAGATTCTGTGATTCCTCCTCTCCTGAGTCTTGGAGACTGATACTTCTTTGCCCTGTACACATTTGGTCTTATTAAGTAGTTTGGGAATTGTATTCTTATCTTCTAAATTTCTACACCATTTCTTGAGGGAACAGAAGGAGCAACAAGATGGCTTTAGTTGTCACAATACCAGTGTGTGTTGCAGTGGTTTCTCAGGTGAAGTCAGGAATGCTCTGGGACCAAAGAGGTGATGGAAGCTCTTTGATTAGGTGAATTACTGGATGCATTTTGTAGCTGTACAGTGTGGAAATCATGGCATATAGAACATGCTGGTCTGGCTGGACTGGCACCATTCTGCTTGTCGTGAATGGGTCGCTTTGGTTTAGCTCAAAACATGTTTCTAATTTTTGTGTGTCTGTAAAATTAAGCAATTGTATAAGCTGAAGTAACAATTTTTTGCACATAACCTGTTGAAGGTGTACTTAGGGTTTTGTTTGTTATTGTGTTTCAAATTACAAGTGTGCAAATGGACATGGTTAGACTGCATGCCTTGACAAACTCTTGTCTGTAGTTGGAGTTTACCTTTCCGCAAACACTGAGTTAAACTGCATCAGCACAGTGAAATATAAAGTGCATGGGCTTGAGCTAAATGTTTGAGGGCAGTTGTGAGATCTGTGGATAAGAGAGCCGCCAGCACCTGACTTGCAAAATTAGATTACTGTTCAATATGTTTGCTGGACCCCATCTTCCATTAAGTCAGTACAATGTGTAGATATAATTTTTTGGACTGTCCTGATATGTTTTAATTCAATGTTCCTTATGGAGAGGGGAAGAAATCTGGGTTTAACTTCGGGTAGATGTGGTTAAGTCATGACTGGGTCTAGCTCACAAGCTGATGGAGAGTTCAGCAGTTCGTTCTGCACTTTTTGACGTGAGGATACCCTGAATTTGGAGTGTCTGCAGTGTGTCTTAAAATGGGTTGAATGTAGTGAGATTTGGACTATTATTCCCTTTCCTAAAATAAATCCATTTTGTGAGAGAGGAAGGGGACATGGGGTTGATGAACTGGGTATGAGCCAGCAATATGCTCTTGCTGTAAAGAAAGCTAACATCATCCTGGGCTTCCTCAGAAGGAGTGTTGCCAGCAGATTAAGGGAGGTGAACCTCCCCCTCTACTCAGTGCTGATGAAATGACCCTTTGGAGTGCTATGCCCAGTTCTACGCTCCTCAGTGTGAGAGAGACGTGGACATGCTGGTGTGGGTCTAACAAAGGGACACGGAGGTTATTAAGGAACTGCATCATCCACCAGAGAAGACAGGGCTGATTGAGTTGGGATTGTTTACCCCGGAAACAGAAGGCTCAGGGGATCTTATCAGTGTGTGTGAAGGAGTAAAGATGATGGAGCTGGACTCTTCTCAGTGGTATCCAGTGAAAGGACTAGAGGCAATGGGCACAAACTGAAGTAGAGAAAACTATGCTTAAATGAAAGAAAATACTTCTCTGGTGAGAGCGTCACAGGAACAGGTGGTCCAGAGAGGTTGTGGAGTCTCCAGCCCTGGAGATACTCAGAATCTGACTGTGTGAGTTGTTTTTCTGTTTTCTGTAGTTTTTGCATACTAATGTGTTGGACATTCTTTTAGAGGGGAAAGTGCATAACATGCAAAGCATGTGCAACTTCTCTTTTCCCGTAGGAAATCCTACCAATGCAATTTCTTTTTCTTAATGTATCAGAGGTATTTGCAATAATAGTGCATTTCAAGTTGAACATTCTCTTCCTAACCCCCCGAGTAGTGTTGCAAGAATCTCCTTGCTGCTGCCCTCCTTCAGCAGCTTAATGTTTTTGGAAATCTTTTTGAGTCCCTCCCTCCAAGGATTTTTCAGCTTCACGCTGTCATGTAACCTGACTTTTTAAGGGACTATTGAAGCTCTATTGAATGTGTGCTTGTTTAGCTTTGAGAGATGTGCTAGGGTGTCTTACTCCTTTCCATAAGGGTGAGCAGGGAAAGATGTGCTCTTCCCTTGCAGGCATTTCAATAATATTTAAGCATCCATTAGTTGACAGGCAGTTATGTCTTTCCTCTTTGTTCTCAGTTGCCAGATAATATTTAGATGCATACTACACTACATATGTGTAATGTGTATATTTTAAAAGAATAAATCAGTCAAAATGTAAGACATTGTAGGAAAATTGTAGTGGATAAGGCTGATTCTCCAGGGTTTTGTTTGTTTTCCTTTAAGTGCACACCTTTGAATACAATGTGATTAGTTGTAATGCTTACCTGCTGTGGCATACTTTTGGGTTTGATGTAATGTTTTTTGTCAAGAACATCCAGGTCTCAAAATTCAGTGCTTGAAAAAAAGGAAAAAAAAGGTAATTTGAGTGAGTTAATTTGCAGCTTAATGCTAAGCGAGATAGCCATTCTTTTCTTCTGTAAACAACTGGGGCCATTTAATTTCACAGTGGAGTTTTTGTAACTTTAGAGGTGGGATGGGGGGAAGTAAGTTTTAAATGTGCAGGACTCTAAACTTCATAGCAATTTCCTGTAAACTCCTGTTTTGTGCCATGGGCTTGTATAAGTTCGAAAACGTTGTTGAAGTTGGAGGAGTTTGTACTGATTTATATCATCTGTACAACTGGCCCGCTTTGTGTAAGCAGGTTATGTAAGGTTTGGCAGCTGTACTGCATTTTGGGAGATGGAAAAAGTGTTTGGGTAGCATTGGCTGCTTTGTATTGTGTCTGTGATACCTTCCTGCTCAGATGGCTGATCGGCTGCTCTTGGAGGGCACGGCCCTGATTTCTAATCTTTGCAAAAATGATGGCAAGAGACAGGAAGCACCAGGAAATAAGAAATGACTGGCAGCTTTAAAACTGAGAGGAAGTATGGTCTTCATCCTAGTTTTGCTCCTGCACCTGGAATTTTAAAATGAGTTAAACAGTGGAAAGCAAACAAACCAAACCAAACCAACCCACCAAAAAACAAAGCCAACAAAAAACCCCCACTGGGGTGCAGTTTGCCGATTTCAAAATCTGTTTATTTTTGCAAGGTGGCTTTCAGTCCCATTCTCCTGATAGGACAGAAGCACCATTTAAACCCTGATTCAATGTGGTAATTTATATGCCAAAACCCAGTGACTTGTTGACTGCAGTTGAACTGCATTTCATTAAGTTCTGACTAGAAATCTTGGTAGTGAAGCTTGCAGCTACTGTGCTTACTGATAGAGCAGTAACTGAATTTTATGTACTCTGTTGGGTCTGGTACTTCTGGCTAGTGGATGGTGGACTGGATGGACTGTTGTGGTTAGTGGTTGTGTGTTCAGAAGGAAGTATCCATTTACATCGTATCTTTGATGGAGCTTTGGCTTTTGCTTTGCTTTGTTTCTGCTGGTTTCTTAGGTGTAGCAAAGTGCAATTCCGTTTAGGGACTGAATTGGTGCAATTGCTGTGAAAATATTATTAGATGTTAGTCTCTTTTTTGCCCTGCCCCGCCTTCCTTTCTGCATTGAAAGTCTGGAGTTAAGGTTGAAAACCAGTAAGGGGGGAAAGACACTTAAGGATCTCTGTAGAACTGAATAAAGTAACCCACAAGTTTGTGCAGGGTCTGCTTTTTGTTTGGTGCTTCTGTAGTGCTGCTTGGTTACTTTTTTTTTGAGAGTATTGATTTGATAGCTGCTTAGCAGTGAATTTTGCTCACAGTGGCTTTTTTTTTTTCTTTCATTAGCTCTTTAGGAATCCATGTTTTCATTTTCTTTTACAGCCTCAGTGCTGTTAGACTTTCATTGACCTGTTGCAATCCAAGCAGGATATAAAACTCCTCAAGTGCCAGATCTCAGTCCTCAAATGTGATCGATCTAATGTGTACAAAGATACTGGTTTTGATATTTTTAGCTTCTTACAATTGTTATGGTATGCCTTGGCCCAGGGGTATTTAAAACTCTGTAATTTACATTTAAAAACACCACCACCAGCAGCAAAATCAACCAAACAAAAAAACTACCCGAATGCTTGCCTTAGGCTCTTCATTATTATTCAGTGTGCATCTTTTCAACTGGCTTATAAAACTGAGAGGCATAGTAGCACAGGTAGTACCAGACTGAGATTCTTTGCTTAGTCTACTTATTTTTCTGAAACATTATTTGGGCTAAATACACATTTTTGTTGAAATGATGAATTGAAAACCATAGGGATTGTTAATGTACCAGACACCAGCAAAATAGGTTATATTTGAAAAACAAAAACCCCAGTCCTGAACTGTCATTTGTCTCAGAAACATTAATGATATCTCGACTGTTTGAAAGTGCTTGGTTTTTGTTGAGGTCAAGAAGAGATGTGGCCTCTTGAGCATTCTTTAAAAACTAAATTTAGGAAAGCCCTTTCCCCCCACCCTACAGAAATAATATGTCAGTTACCACTCCAGGCTCCTGAATTAAGGTTAATTTAAATCAGGTTGAATTAAATCAGTTCCTCACATATAAACTGTTAAGGCGTGTGACCTGATTTCTTTCTATGAGAAGCCACTTGGAGCTTTTTGCCGTGTTCTCCCCCTCCATAAAGCTACAACCAAAAGTGTCTGCTCTTTGTGTAAGAATTGATCCTGTGTACTGAGAGCACTTGGAAGATGTAAGGTGTAATGGTTACTATTGGACATTACCAAAATACTTAATTTCTCCACTGTTTTTCCTGTATGGCTCCTCTGATGAACCCAGCTAGTACAAGCAGATTCCGGTACTTTTGACAGAAGATTAATTTTTTAAATCAGATCCATGGGTTATTTCAAGGATAGGTAGCCTTTGTGTTTCTCTTCATCACAAATCACATCAAGGAAGCTTTCCCCTCACCCTAGAATTTTCTCTTGTTACTGTTCTGGTTAAGTTTGCAGTGCTGCTTTAGCTAAGCTCGTGTCATTCTTTCTGTAATAACCATGGATTTTTTTTTTTTTCTCTAGGATTTATAACTTGTGCAAAAAAATTTCTGTCTTCAGCTGACTCTCAGTGCTTCAGCTAGGACACTCTACTCTTAACTTGGTTTCAACCAGCTTTGTCACTCAAGAGAGAAGATGGCAAAAAAAAGAAAGCTTGACACTGTGCATTCTTGAAAATCCCTCACAGGCTTGCAGTTAAAACATGACATTTTATGGCCTGTTAGAGTCTCATGTCCAGTGCTGTGTTGTGCCTTGTGTTGCCAAAAAAAGGTCAAAAGAGCCTAGGTATTGGTCTAGAGAAGGGTGGGAGAAGAGGGATGAAAAGGACTGCCCTAGCTAATTGTAGAGTCCAAGGTGACTGACTTGGCTACGGGGAGCTGATGAGAAATGCTTCTTTTTCTGGGTGAGTTTTATAGGTGGCTTCAGCTGAGTGTTGTTGCCTTTATTTGTGACTTCTGTTTAAGCACCACTGCTGGGGGAACACTGGTCAGACTGATCATTTGCTAAGATAGCTGAAAGGTTTGGGTTTTTTTGTTTTATTTCCTTGTAGGATGCTGATGTCAGCACCAGGGGTGAGAACCAGGCAAGGAACCATTTGGCAGTGGCATGGTTTTAAATAGGCTTACTTAGACCAGAGATGCCCACTCCTGCTGCAGGAACAGCGGATCTCTTCTTACACTGATTCCCAAACTCCCAGTTCAGGGTCTTGATATGTTAAGAGATGTCCAGACCAGAGGCAATTTCCTATAATTCATGGCAATTCAGCATCTGCTGCCTGATGAAAGGATGGAAACCTCTTTGAAAAGGGAAGGAGGTTAAATGGAGACAATTGTATTTGCCATTCCATGGCTTGGCATACACTCCTGTGACGGACCACAAGGATTCTGTGTAGCACACAGAGGGAAGGAAATCATTACCTCATTAGGTGTTTGGGTACTGCAGAGACTCAGTATACATCGAAAAGTTCACCAAGAAGATCAGCTTTATGATACTTGGAGATTGCAGAGACACCCTGCAGCTGGGACAAGGTGGTAACAGGGTATATTGCTTTAAAAAAGTCCAGCTGAGGGAGAAGTGCTTTGAACGAATGCTGCCTGCATTCACATTGTTCTCCATGTTGTGTAAGTGCATCTTCATCCTGCTAACCTTCCTCTGTGGTGTATTTACTTTGTTAATACCAGATAGTTTGAAACCTTTGAATAACACAGGCAGTAAGCTTGGTGCCTGTTAATGAGTTGAAATATAGGGATGTAATTTTCCTGTGACAAGTTTGTGTGTGAGTTTGAAAGTACTACTTTTGTACAGCAGCCTCTGTGTGGCCAACACACATCACCTATGAAATTAGCCAACAGTATTTTTTTGGGAAGAGGCTCTTCAATATATGAATTAGTGTGGTGTTATCATAGACATATGATATGGCCCAAAGTCACTTTTAATAGCCACATCTTAATAGTCTTTCTTAATTCAACAGTCCACCCTTTGTCTGTCTTTTCTGCTGTAGAGTTGGATGCAGGTGGTGCAAGCTAGTGCAGATGAGCTGGATCAGCAAACTGATTTGATCTGACCAAAAATGAGTATTTGGCCACATCAGTTTCGCAGTCTGATTCACCAGTTGGTTGTACAGACAGGTTTTTTTATGTCTGCTTTTCTCTGTCTTCAGTTGTTTGTCAATAGCTGCTTCCTCACACGGTCTGAGTTGCCACAAATTACAGCCTGACTTGTTAAGGGAAACCAAAATGAGTGGCAATTTACATTCATAGGTTGTCCTGTGAACTGGGACAGCTCAGCCACTGCTGCTGCTGCTTCAGGAGCAGTCAATCTATCCTGGCTGCTGGAGCTGAGGAAGCTTTGAGGAAGGCATCTGGGGACATGATTCTGACATAGCCGCTCTAAAGTGAGCTGTCTCAGAAATCTGAGGACTCATCTGCATGGAAGCTTTACTATTTCAACTAGAGAACTTGTTTTACCCTCACTCTCAGGTGTATGTGTATTGTGATAGAAGTGAGCAATTTCTGTCTGTCTGTCTATCTATAGATATATCTGTAGATATCTATATAGATATCTATATCTGTAGTCTGTCTGTCTATTGTTGTCTATATTCCTCTCTTCAGTGGGATAAATGTGCTAATGATTATTTTTGCTGCTATGATCAGAGTGGTCTAAGTAGCTTCTGTGACTGCCCTGGAACTGGACATCCACCTAAATTGAGGTGTAGGATGCTCATGGAGATCAGAGCATTTTAAGGTTAGCTGAGTTGTGAGGGACATGTGCTTGGGGATAACTGCAGAGCTTCCTGTTCCTCCTTGGCTGAAATGATGGCCCCAGCTACAGGTAAAGCAGCTAGAGAGCTCCTGCAGTGTACAGGAGGATCTTGTGTTGTGGAGGGGTGACCACCCTGCAGAGGAACATGACAGCAATTACAAATGCAGTCCCCACATCATTCCCGAAGTGGACAGCATTCTCTTTCATAAAAAGAAGCATGAAGCTTTTTGTGTGTGTGTTCACAATCCACATTTGTTTACTTCATGGTTCCTTCCTACTGTGGTTATATAGCCAGTGCTGTCTTCTTCAGGGGAACTGAGGGTCTGGGATTATCCAGATGATGAAAAATGTGGCTAAGCGTCGTGCAAGACTGAATAGATGTCTCTACCATGCATTTCTGGAGCTCCAGTGTTAGGAGAACTTAGCATAGATGCAGCTCAGTGCACTTACCCAGCTGGTGCCCATCTGGTGATTCTGTTGGTCTAATACAGCACTGGGAACCTGGGGGGTGATGAGTGCAGTGCACAGATACCCGATTTTGTTTGAGGGCTCACTCAGGACAAAGGCTTCCTGACACAGACCCATGCCCAAAGAGCTGTAATGGCATTGGGAAAGCTGTCTCATTTCTCTGACTGGCCTGAGGCAGCTGTGCAAGGAGTTGGCTGTGCTGTGTTTGCACCGCTCCTTGCGTGTCGAATTTGCAGGCTGGGTGTCTGATGCTGGGTAATGTTCACCAGCTGTGAACTGACTGTCCCCTTCTAACCAGACCATTTCTCTTGTAACTGTACAAGCTCAACCCTCATGCAGATGTTGTGTGATTTGCCTCACTTGGATCTGGTCCTTTCCAATTGGTGCTGTTGATGTCTATTCAGGCTACTTAAATTGCTCATAGGTGGAATGAGAGGGAAACCGGAACATGGATGAGAAGGGGAAAAAAAAGGTCCAAAAATGTAATGTCTTTCTAAATTTGCATTGACTCATGATTTATTGACAGAAACAAATTTCAGGGCAGTTGAGTTTGTTCTTTTTAAGTCTATAGAGTTGCAAAAGAAAGTTAAGCTGTGGTTATTGCCTGCTTGGGTAGATAATGAGTTGCTTCAGAATATTATTTAGGATATTAACTTGTAATAACTGGCCACACCAGGATGATACTCAGTTGTAAAGGCTTATGACAATCAGATACTGCCCAACACTGGAAGAGAATGGTAATATATTATGCAAAACTTGTGAAAGATGATCTCATGAAGGACTTCTTTTGTGCCCTGTGGGCCTGGGTTTTGATTTACTTTAATAAGTATGTTCATGTTTTGGGGATGAACATTGGTGTCTCTACACTGCTGTATGTATATACCATTACAGGCTTTGCAAAGAGCTGCTATCCCAGCATGTTTTGTGGCTTAATTTGTGTGTGTCTCTTTCAGATACATGTACTGGACTGACTGGGGTGAGACACCCCGAATAGAACGGGCAGGAATGGACAGCAGCATGCGAAAAATAATTGTTGATTCAGATATTTATTGGCCAAATGGACTCACGATAGATCTTGATGAGCAGAAACTTTACTGGGCTGATGCAAAACTGAGTTTCATTCATAGGGCAAATCTGGATGGTTCCTTTAGGTAAGTTTCCTTTAGTCTGTAATATGGTGTAAATTATTTCTCACTTCCTGCGTTCATTTTGAACTGACACCTTTTTTTCAGTAGTCTAGAATACTGCCAATACCTTATCATTCTTTTAAAATGCAGTTCCTCATAGTCTGGCAAAAAATAGCCTCACATACTATACGACTGGTTTTAAAAGTAAGACTATTTGTATGAGTATTTTATTATAGACTGTTTACAGCCTTCTTGTACAGCAGGATTTTTCATTTTTAGGCTCTTACTTGTCTTGAAAATAGCTGGAGATGCTTATTTTTGACTCTAGGCAATATAACATTTAGCAAGTGACTGGGATTTTGCAGTATTGTTAATGATTTTTTTTCCAACAGGAAATACACACTGAGACATGCTTGTCAATGGCCCCATCCAAAGATGTCCTTTATGTCATGCCTATTAATTAACCAAATTCATGTTGTTTCAGACAACAAGCAGTTAGGAAGCAGATTTTCCTAAAGCTTGCTGGAAACCACACTATGGAAGTTTTGTTTGGTGGCTCCTGTCCAAGTGTGCTGCTGAGTTTTGGCTTTTGTAGATATTGAGAAGTGACACTTCAGACAGGGCAAACTTAGGCATTTGAGATTGCATCTTCAGTTCTGTGCAGTGTTTGATGGGCAGGTTGTGTTGGTCCTGAAGGGTGAGTGTCATATGCCAGTAAAATGTCCTGCCAAAGGACTCTCTGCGTTGTTGTCTGGCTTTAGTCTTCAGATAGTTTAAAATGACATTTTCATTTTCATGATTTCCTAACATTTTAAATGCCTGTGTCAATCAAATCATTTTGCCTTGGTAAAAAGTTGGAGGAATTTTATTTTACACAGTTCTGTGTAATAGAATAATATGCCTTCTCCCATAAAAACACTGAATTTTCCATGGTGTTTTTCAATTTTATTTTACTGAGATGCATTCTGTGCCTGATTTTCACAGTCATAAAAGAGCAATAGCAATATTGACATCCTTTATAAAACACTCTGAAGTTCCTTTGAGAGCACTATGTAAGAGCTAGATAATGGTGGCATTGTAGTAAGTGACAAGTACTGACTGACAGTCAGAAGTGTAGACAAGGGAAAAGGCCTTTACAGAAGGCAGTGGTAGCTCAAAGTCTGGCTGCAGGTTTGTAGACAGAAAGATTTTCATATAATACAACATGAATATGTTTGTCTGATTTGGGGGCGAGTGGCAGAGTGTGAGGTTTCCAGGCTGTTTCTGCAGTTATCAAGCACATACGAATTGTATAAACTTTACTTACACATGTGTGTAAACCTTAAAGTTGTAAGTGGCAAGTAAAATCTGTTCTGCTCATTTTAAGGTAGAGGAAGGCCACCTGAAAGGGAGCAAGCCTTTGAATACACCAGTTCCAGCAATCTGTCCAAATTACTTTGTGATAGATCAATGCCCCACCTCCCAAGCAGATTTCTGTTGAACCATAACCCAAGTAGTATTTTAGGAAAAAATAATGTATTCTGCATTAAAAAAAAAATTGGCTCACTCTTGCATATTTTACTCAGCTGCTAGAGCATGTAAATGCATGCTTGAGGTCACAATATTCCTGTACAGGGTGCATTCTGGAAGTTCCTGGTGTCTAACTGCATGTGAACTTTTAAGGCATTGTTCAGTATAACTCTTAAAGCATTATGCATGTTAATAAAATGCTGTGGAGATTGATCTTAATCCTAAGTCCTTTTAAATGAAATTTTTATTTATTTCCTTTTCCGTTTCACTAATCAGTGTTGAAACAGAAGTCTGTGAAGTTGGGACTCAGATTCTGGGGTCAAGGTAGGCTTCAGTAGGGGTTTAGACTAGATGATAACTTCAGAAATTACTTCTGTTCCTTAAACATGAAGTAAAATAAATTCACTCATACATGTCAATAAAGAAATCTGTGATGCTTCCACCCCTCCCRTCCCAGAATCAATTCAGAATTACTTCAGTATTCAGATAAAAAGGAAATTTGCATTCTGTGTGGTGAATTAATGTTGCTGGAGCAATTTCCCTCTTAGCAAGCTTCAATTTGCCAGCACATTGGCTGGAACTATTTCAAGGGATGTAATTACAGGAGAAGGGGAGACTTGATATCTAAGAATGATGGAAATAGGGGCAATACATAGTGGAAAACAGCTGTTATGATATTAGGATACAGCCACTGCTGTTATTAGTTAAGAAGAAACAGCAGTGGTGAGAGTAGAAAGTGAAATTAGTATTTGTATTTATTGTGTTTTATGGTGGGAGAAGTAGTGATAATTAGACAGAATTTTTAGAACAGTTTCAATTTTATCTCTAGAAGAGAAAGATTATTAATAATTTTGTTTTTTCCACATTAACTGCTTTGTACATGTATATGCCAGTACTTGTTTGCATGTGTCAAGTCTGTTTCAAACTTGTCCATGTCTGAATATATATCAAGAACGTTGAGGATACTTTTTTATTCCCCCCTACCCTGGAAAATGCAAATAAGTACCTATGCTGCTCAAAATGAAACAGAATCTTTTCCTTGCCAAATGTTAGCTGGCTTTTGTTTTTCCTTAAATATCTTCAATGGAAAAAAATGGAATGCAGATCTGAATATAGTTTAAGAAAATTAAGTTCCTCATTTTCCTTCAGGATGACACTGAGACTTCAGCTTTCCCAAAGTTGTCTGATGAAAAATTTTGAATAATGGTTTGCTGTGTCATGACACTGGTTTGAAAGGTGTGTGCATACCTTTGTGTATACATAAAATGCATGAATTTCATGAAAACTGAGTACCTAGTGTTTTGACTAAGGAATTGTCAAGTATCTTTTCTCTGACTTAATAATAAAGTTACTTATTAATAAAACTACTGAATGTAAATTAAACAAATGTATTGCGGTAGGTATAAATCTGAGGATCCTGTGAAAACCTTAGAAATGTCATGTGTTTAGTGGCTTTCAGTTCAGCTAATAACCAATGTGAAAATATATGCGTTCTCAGAAGTGTGGCTAAATGAGTCACTGAAATGTGAATGTGTCACTGAAAAAAAATCTGAAATATTTCTGATTTGTATTAATTATGAATGTTTAGTCTTAGAAAAAGTAAAAGTGACACTTGCTCTACATTAAAAAATAATCTGAAAAATATTTGTTTCTGCTGCTGACCAAGTCAAGAGAGGTCATTTAATGAGCCTCTTACGTAATTTCTTCCTTTTTCTGCTACAGGAAAGGACTGAGTGCAACTGAAGTCCTGGGCAAAGATGTCTTATAATGCTTTAATTGGAGGAGCACTCTTTAGACTTACATTTTTTTGAAAGGTCAATTGTGTTTGGGTATTTGCCCAGCTCCTGAAGTTAAGGAACTTCAGAGTTTGGTGTACAGCTGAATCAGATACTTTGAAATTCTGACACCCAATATATTTGTGTCCTTATTGGTATGAAGGGGTAAAGCCTTATTTTACGTTTTTCAGTCTGATTGTCGCTTCTATCATCAGGTGAATCTCTTGGTCCAGTGAATTTGTTAAAAGATGACCGTTCCTGTATAAGTTTTTACAAAGGCAGATGTTTTATTGTGTGGTAACAAGTGGAAGCAATCCTTTTTTGATCCTTGCTCTTTCTCCCACCTAGGCAAAAAGTTGTCGAAGGTAGCCTCACTCATCCCTTTGCTCTGACGTTGTCTGGGGACACTCTGTACTGGACGGACTGGCAGACGCGCTCCATCCATGCCTGTAACAAAAGGACGGGAGAGAAAAGGAGAGAGATTTTATCTGCCCTGTACTCGCCGATGGACATCCAGGTCCTGAGCCCGAACCGGCAGCCATACTGTATGTTCTGCTTTCCCTGGACCTTTTTGCATGACTGTTACCTGTCTGTCAGGGAAAATGTTAGTCAGAAAAATGGTTCGTGTGGAGTTGTAAGGTTTTGCACACTTGTCAAGGGGTTGGTTGCTAAAGGTAGAAGTGCTTGAATCCTGTACCTTTGTTTGGATATTCTGGCCTGAATTGGTGTAAGCTCACTCACTGTCCCAGTTGGTAGCAAAATCCAAAATGTGCGTGTGATTCCATGTGGCAGCTGGTCTAGGTTGTTTTGGTTTTTTTTAGGATTGTGAGAACGGGACTTGAAAGCAATGGTGTAGAAATGCATATAAGTGAGTAGCTCTGGGAAGAATCAGCTCTTGTCTAGAGGAAATACTCCTGCCATTTGGACTGGCTTCTTTATTTATGCCAACTGTAAAATCTGCTTCCCTAAAGATAACATTTGTTATTCCAATGAAGTTTATAGGATGTGAGCAAACAGGCCTGAAAGTAAGCAAAAGGAGTTTGGAGATCATCTTGGGGTTGGAATATGTACAAGTTTTCATTGAGGTTGCTGGGTATGCACAGCACCCTGGTCTGTTTCAAAGCTCCAGATAAGAGTTTGTCTGTGCTGAATTCTTGTCGTTGCTTTTAGCTCCAGGAATGTCCCAGCCTTGGGTCACAGTATTTCTGAGTCAGTCACAAAGAAAATACAGTGCAGAGGGAAATAGCATATGCTGAAAATAGCTCAGATGCCATTGACTTCATTAAGATCGGGCTTGGATTCCTTCCTCACCATTTTTTTGCTCTGTGACTGTCAATGAAAGTAACAAAAGTCAAATTAGCCAGACATTTTGTGCTTTGATGTTAAAGTAGTTCAGATGATTATTTGAACTATAATTTTGCAGATGTCTTGCACAACTTGCAAATATTTTTTTATAAGCAACAATATTATCCGTGATTACTTATTATTAAAGTTTCATGTCTTGCTGCCACTTTTTCCCCATCTAAAGGAGGTAGGAGTGTTCAGTTGTCATATGTCCATGCCTGTGCTGTACACACACCCTTTTCTTTTCTGTTATTGATTCAAAATTGCAGACTTTACATGTTGCTCCTCTGGATTTCCTGATGATTCAGGGATATGTATTGCTGTAAAAGCTTTGCAGTAGAAAAAGGCGTTTCGAACATGCAACACCACTGTAATGTAGGAATTGTACAAATTGTTATGTTTTCCTTTTTTCATAGAACCAGTCATCCCATCAGTTGCATACATCTCATTTCGGGTGCCTCTAGAAGTAAGATGCTGGGGAGGGGCGGACATCAAGCAGTTTATATTGTGATTCCTCTTTTAGCACTAGAGCTTATGCCAGTCATTTGGGTTCTCTAATTTCTTCCTCATGGAGAAAACAGGGCTTGAGGGCTTCTAGAAAAATGAAAATAAATCTGGTTTTTTTCTTGAAGTTCACACTCCATGTGAAGAAAACAACGGTGGTTGCTCCCATCTGTGCCTGCTGTCTCCAAGGGACCCCTTCTACAGCTGTGCCTGTCCCACTGGTGTGCAGCTGGAAGAYGATGGCAGGACATGCAAATCAGGTAGGAGCTTGGCTTTTCTACAGTCACAGTGTTGGCTTGGTTTGGTTTCACTCCTTCAAGGTTGATCCTTGAAGAACTGAGTTGAGATGAGTTGCCTGATACACTGAAATGTCATTTGCATCCAAACCTCCCACCAAGCTACCAAAACCAGTGATTTTTATGAACTAAAGTAATCCCTTGTAGTAGAAATTGGAGAATTTTGACTGTATTTGGTGTTGCCAGTTCTCTGTAGGAACGAAGTAGTATGTGGAACCCATTGCTGAAGGATTTTATTAGAAGTAAGTTAATGTAGGACATCTTTCCGTTTGGACAGTGGGCAAACTTCTCGCTCCCATTCATTGTCCAGGAGAGGTCAATGATCCAGTAGTGGTGGCTGAGTTGTTGAGATAAGTGAACTACAGAACATACTGTTCTGGGTGGCTGGTCCATGTGCCTCAGAAGCAGAAGGAGAGGGATGCATATTACAAATAGAAAGCTGTTTAGGGGATAATAGCTGGAGTTTATGCTTTAGTTTAAAGTATAACTAGATGCATATTTTGTATCCACAAGTTGAATGACCCTAGTGATACACTTTGAAAGCTTGGTTTTTTTCGTTGATTGGGAAGCCTCTTTTAAAAATGCGTCTCACAAAAGCAGGCGATTAACACTGATGTGGTGGTAGAACACTAGGAGGCAAGGTTTTGGAGAATGTTCTGCCAACTCTGCTGCCTGTCTCCTGTGCATTTTTGAGTCTAGTCAAATAGTGTAATCATCTTCTGATGTGGCTTGATTCCTCTGTGTGCTAGAGCAAGCATAATAGGTGCTTTTCATTTGTGAACTTGAAGCACAATTTAAACACTGAACCTGCAAGGTTTAAGGGCCAGCTTTATTAGCTCATCCTGCTGTAATTGAAAGGCTTATAAGGTATTTTTGCAGCTGCTGAAAGACCTTTCTCTTTCCTCGTTCCAGCTTTGGAAAGTTTCCCTTTCACAGCTTTTAAAAAAACCTCGCTGAATGCTCAGGACAACCTTTTTAGACGTTCATATTGACCTCATGTTTCTGGCAGTGGGAATGAAGGTCAGCCTGCTTTTGGCATTTTGGCAGATAGCACAAGCAGGAACGACTGCTTATACTGTGCTTTCACCTTTCCATTGTCAGGCCAGACAATCTGCCAAGGGTGTTCTGTCAAAGGAGGGCAGAAAAGTGGGATGAGAACAGGAAATCTGGTTTTGCATAAGAATGTGGCCTTTTGGTTCGGTTTTATGGATTATTTCTTTCCCAAGCTCCACGTCTTTTGTTGCCCTGTCTGCCTTATACCAACATCCATGTGCTTCTCTTTCCCATCTTATTAATTAACTCCTTGGTTGCAAGGAACTGACTTTTTGTTCTCCACACGAGCCCTTTGTAGGAAAGTTGTAGCGGGAGCTATGGATCCAAGGGTGTTGACCACCTCTTCATTTTGTTCCCTATTGGCTTGGGCAGAGGTGCAAAAGTACAGAGTCACTCGGACATATGAGCAGCTTTGACTTCAGGCTTTTAAGTGAATTACACAAAAGCTGCTGAGGGTTTGTCTGCAGGAGGAAAAAGCATTCTGTTCTCAAAACCTCTATCCGCATGAGGAGTTTACTGATGCAAATATAATTATATAATGCTACTGTATATATCTGTCAGGAAGAATTATTGTGCAGAAAAGTCCTGGGGATCTCAGGTGATTGATTTCAGCTCTCTTGAATACTGAAGAATACATACATTGGTAATGTTCAGGGGAGAGCACTCTGTAGCTCTTTACAAAGAGTACTGAAGGGTGAAGGGCCTAGGTTATTAACAAAAAATACGAATTCAAGGACAGGCTGTGCCAGTATTTGCCTTGTGGAGTGATGTCTGTATGTATTGAAACTGGATTTTTAAACTTTCACGAAACATATAACTGTTGATATGCTGGAGCCATATGTATTGTGTCTGTGTTTAAAAACTACTTCATTTTCCTGTAGTTTTAGCTTTTGGTGTTCCTGCATTCTTGCTTTCTCTCTGGTTCTAACCAGTTGCTCTGAACAAATAAAAAAAAAATCTTTACAGTAAATAGCCATCTCTAATAAGGATATTAAATATATATGGATATAGATTGCAACTGGCATCAGGTATATGTTCTTCTCTGGGAATGTGGACTGGTTTTGAGCAGGTAGATGTATTGTGTTGCAAACCTATGGTGCTAAGTCTGTTTTCCTCTGTTGGCTGTGAAAATGCTCGGGACTTCCTTGAAGTTCCCATATCAAAAAGCAAAGGGGTCATAAGTCTGGAAAGCAAATCAGCTGCTCCTGACCATGAACTCTTAGCAAAGTGAACATTCAAGCTCTGGTCTTTGAAATTAATTAAGAGGTTGTGTTGGACCACTACTGTCTTATTGGATGTGTCAAATACATGATTTTAGATAGGTATCTGAACCCAATCTTGCTGGTATAGAAGGTAATGAAGTCAGAGTTTGTAAAGCCTGTCTTAATACCTCATAACTTTCAGGTGTAATTGTGAAATTTCATGTTTCAAAATGGAGCTTCAATTCTTAGACCAGGTGGCTTTCTTGATTTGTGCTGTTTGTTTTTTTGTTTGTTTGTTTGCTTGTTTTGTTTGTTTCTAATTTACTTTTTTTGTTTGTTTGTTTGAAAGTCTTTCCTAAGCTGACTTGAGCAGTTGCATGAATATTTGAGAAAGAAACCAAACTTTGGTTGCAGTCATTTAAAAGGGATGTGTAATTTACCTAATTAGGTCTTTATTCATGTAGTCATAAAATTGTAACCCTGCTTTAGTTAATCTTCATTTCTTGCTTTAGATGCTTTCTGGTGCGAATAATCAAAGTCTGAAGACCAAAGTAAAAATTACATGTTTTGTGCATATTTTCAGGAAAGCAAAGTTTGGTTTGATGAGCAGTGGACAAGCAAATAGGCCAGTTGAAAGCAAAGCAAGAGGATGGAAATTTCACAAGCTTGGGGACCTTCTTTTAGTAATTTTGCGGTCTTAGGACTGTCCCAAGGTTTTTCTTTCTGTAATTGCTTAAGGATCACATTTATTTTCTTTATGAACCGAATTATTTTGATTCATTAGTCTTCTGCTTGTCTGCAATGTCTCCTTTCAAGAAGCTGTTCTTCTCCTCCTGTCTTAGGGTTCCCTTCCTAGGACTTAGTGGGTTCTGATGTTGGGCCAGTAGTAGTCTGAAGTGTGAGAGAGACAGATGTATTAATAGCTAGTGTCTTGTCTCCAACAGTAAATGATTTGCACCATTTTTACCTTGCAGGGCAGAGTCTTCAGATGATACCTGTATGTCACCTCTTTTGAGCAGATTCACCTTCCTCATGTTTCTCATTCCTGCTTTCCACAGTGCACAGTGAATGACATGAACATATCTGTTTCTCACTATAGCTCTGGGGCATCTTTGGTATAATTTGTACCACTTAAAGTGAATGTTTCTAGATAAAATGGATCCAGACTCTTTGCATCCTGTTCTGCTTTTGTGCTTTTTGTTTTGCTCTGCTAGGCGAAGCTGCAGTCTCAAAATGTTGGATGACTCCTCCTGCTTTTTCCTTCCTTCTGTGACTTGACCATGTGGTTCAGTTTAATCACATTCAAGCAAGTCTAGATATTTTTTGTGTATCTTGCCAGCTAACTGTGATTAAACCCTGATCCTAGTCTCTTGTACAGCAGCTATGTGTCTGCATCCTTCCAAGATTGAGCTGGTTTCTGTAAACAGCATTCAGTAATAGGTTTCTCTAACGTTTCTGGAAAATATATAATTTCTTTCTGCTGTATTCAGTGTTGCTGGCATACAGTTATCACTGCGGGTCTTCTAAATGAAAGTCCAAAGCCTCATCTTTATTCTAAGTGGATGTATTTCCCTGTAACTGGTCACCGACTTCCTAAATTCCCTCTGCCTGTCAATGTTGCATTCCCAAAGGCTCTTACACTCATTACATGTAATTTTCTGATATCATAGTATCAAGTAAATCAATTGTATATTAACTAAAATTAATTTGACAGCATTTTGAAACCTATTATCCATGGCTGATAACTACAAAATATTTTGAGTGAAAGCTCAGATATTCCCCACCTCGCCTTCCCAACTTTTTACTAGCTTGGCTCTATGGCTATGAAGTTATTAAAAGTAAAACAAACTGGGACTTCAGCTAATGTTCTTTTTTATTCTGAATCTTTTAACTTCAGGAAGGGCACTCAGAGCTATACAATATCAGAATTAGTCCCGATCCATGCAGCTCCTGGAAGCTGTATATCCCAAATTTTAAAAAAATATTTTCCAGGGTTTTTTTTTTGCTTTTCACTAAATATGCAATGCTTTCTGCAGTATATAGATAAAATATTTCAGTAAATGCTACAGAATATTACTCTGCTCATTATGCAGCTTCATTGCAGCAATTTCACAAGGCCTGGATATCGTTAGTTCTTGATCCATTTTACATATCTGAATTCCTCTCAAACCTAATTTTAGTCTCTATTAAAGGGAATCTTTTTCTACTTGCTTCCACAAAAAAACACAAACCAAAACAAACCAAACCTTTCTCTGACACTGAAATCTCTTGGAGATTTTATTTTACCSTGTTTTATTGTCTTTCCATTTGTGTTGGGAAGGGTCATGATTCTGTTCCCTTTCTTGTACTTGAAAGCAATGTGAGAGGCCTCTTGTGGAAGAAGGCATAAGGGTGGTTGAGGTAAAAGTGTATTTGCATGCCATGCAAACAGTAGATGACAAATGCGAGCTCCAAGTTTGCCAGTTTCAGATAAATGCTTTTGATATTTTGAAGCTTGCAGAAAGGAGTGGTACCTGGAAGTAAGGACAGTGCCAACTAAAGTGTGTTCCTTTAATACACTAGGCATTGGCTCAGAGTAGATCTAAGTCAAGGAGTGTCTGGGCAATGCTGTTGGTCATAGGGTTTAGGTGGTCCTGCAAAGAACAGGCAGTTGGACTCAATAATATTTTCCAACTTGGGATATTCTATGATTTTAAGTAGACTGAGCAAAACTGTCTCCAGGAAGGGCTATGAAAATGTAAATGATCCTCTGCAATAGCTGAAGACAAAGAAATTTGTCTGCAAAAGCAACCATATAGTGATGGTACTTTAGCTTCTGGTTACGCTGATATTATTACTGAACTCAGAAAAAGTAAATGCCCACGTACTGTGCACAGATTTGTGAGCTGATGCTATATGTGCAGTGCTTGGTAATGGATTGCTCCTGTGAGRGGTCTCTTCCTAAAGGCTGTACAGAAAATGTGGCTGGTTAATATGTTAAGCATAAACATGCAAGAGTGCCTYGACTCCTGCTAGTGACTCTCCTTAATGCTGATGTAGCTGGCGGGTTTGACATTGAGACAGGTACCTGAATTCGCAATTGCCTTGGTGGCTTCTTTACCACAGCAAATGCACCCTTACAGAAAAGGGGGTTTACACTGCTTGAGATGTGGAAATTAAACTCTTACTGTGCATCAGCGTGAGCATTCCTTAAAGCCAGCATAAGAGCCACTGCCGTATGTTGAGCTTTAAGCATAACGTGAGTCAAACTAAAAAAGTTACTCATTTTTGGAACCTTCTTTTATTTATTCAGTGGCAGGAGGTTGATTGTTTTAAAGCAGGAACAAGGAGAATTTCTTCCCTCTTCTGCTCCCCCTCCTGAAATGTACCTCAGTCGGTAAGTACTTTCTAGAAATGCGGTTCCTTTTAGATATCCCAGTCTAGATGTTTAACTAACCAGGTGTTTTTTGCAGTAATCTTGTCCCTGCTATGTCAGAATATAGGTGGTCATTTGAGACATGGCACATTGACCTCAACTCATCAGAGCCACATTTCTCCAGTTGAAGGCAACTGTTCCTTGCTTGGAAATGGGAGAGCTTTGGCTGTGAGTCAGTCTTTTGTGGAGATAGAAGCTGTAGGGTTTCTGCCAGGAAGGTGTGACAGCTGTAGTTTCTTAAATAAATGAGGAAATTCTGTTTTCCCAAAGGAAAACCAGAAAACCCCCCCCTCCGTGTTTTCATACCTGGAGAAGAAAATGCTAGCTTCAGGTGTTTGAAGAGTCAGCTTTCCTTATCTATTCTTGATCCTGTTGTTGAGGCAGTTGGTCAGGGTTGGCTGCTATTCCCAGTGTCTTATTTCTCCTTGCCATTCTGCACATTGCGAAATAGAAAACAGTGGTTTTGGAACCTGCTGGCTAATACTGCAGGGCATGTACTAGGTTTTTTACGCAGGTGGTAGAAGAGTATTGAAGGAAGAAATGTTAAGGCACTTTCTTCTTATTTCCTGTGTGTTACTTGGTGCACATCATACGTCTGAAAGTTTTGTCTGTGATTCCTTGGTGAGCAATCATGAGCTTCTTACAGCAAATAAGCCTCCAAGCAGGACAAGCAGGCAGACATATACCTTCATTGTGAAGTACTTACCTCATGCCATTTAACCACCAGAGAAGGTCTCTTTGCTAACATATCTTCGTGGTAAATGAGAAGGAACAGTATGGACTAACACAGACTTTCTGATTAGGYGGATCATCCACTAGTTGGAGAAGAAAAGCCTTTTTGAGTAAGAGAAGAGTCAGGGAGACATTTGTTATTTGCAGTAATTGCTGCAGAATCAGTTCTTTCAAGTACCTGATAAAGCTTCTGCTGGCATTGTGTGAATAACTGGAGTCTTCTAGCACTTGGAAGATGCTGGAAGAGAAACCTGGCGTATCAGTAGATAAACTCTGGTTGTATTCTAGCATTGATTTGGGGCTGTATTGGGAAGCAGCACTCATGTCCTAATCTGTTTGTCACGAGGTAAACAAAAAGAAAACTGTATTTTACCTTGTTTCCTAGAACCTTGACAGCTCACTGGATACCTGTCTCTCCCCCTTGCCAGCTTAGTGCTTGAAATATAGCTGTGGAAAACCATGGTCTTTTAGTTGCAAGATGCTTTGACTTCTTAGGTGTCTTTTGTTCTGTGCCTAGTGTCTGACTGGCATAGGGAGATGTTATCCAGAAGCTGGAGGACTTTTTCTTCACTCCTCTCTCCCTATTGCACTCTCAAAGGTGTATTGTACTTCCTTTGCTTGTCAAGGAATTATTAAACTGCAAGTTTGGAAGTAAAAACTGTCCAACAATGGGTACCTGACAGTCTAGGAAATCTATAGGTTACCTCTTCTGCTTCTACTCTATTTCCTAAAAATTTCATGAGTGGTTTTTTTATTCCCTTTCATTCATGTGTAGATCTTGTTTGTTTTGAGTCTGTTTTCCCCTTGCTTTCTTTAGTGTTATGTGATGATTTTATTTGATTTATATGAAAAGATTGTGTTACTTTTTATTCATAGCAACTTCTATGCTTCTAAATGGGGAGTACTTTGTGTAGCGACAAAATGAAATAGCCTCATATGGAAATGGCATTATTTAAAATTTCATTGGATAAAAGCCATTAGAAACATTCTCTAAGGAAAAAACCTGGAGGGAGCGAGGAGCATTCTTGAAGGTCTGCCACATCATCTTCTTGTTCTGTTGTCAGTGGTTTTCCAGAGCTATAGTGAATGAAACTTTCTTTTCAAGCTTTGTTGGTGCGTGTTTCAAATTGATGACTACTTTCCAGGACTCTGAAACACTGTCTATTTAGGGTTTATTTGTGTGGTTAGGGGTTTTTTGTTTTGGTTTTTTTTTGGTGTGTGCGTGTAAAGGAAATAGCAACGCTCTCCCTTTTCAGCACTGTTGAGTCTTTGATTGAATCTGGTTTTATGCAGCAAAAGAACCACACCCTGAGTCTGCATTGAAAAGGTTGATGTGTAAACTCTCTTATCTTGCGTTCACTATGTGCTGGGTACATACATCTTGGTAAAGTTACCAAGATACAGTGATAACTTGTTAAGCTGCTGTAGCTTGACTGCCTCTTCACACCTGGGGTGGCTAAGCTCTATTTTACTGCATCAGTGTAGCAACAGTGAGATTGAGACACTCTCTAGATTTGCAAACCCTAATTTGCAGCTGTTTGTGTCTTCTTTGTTTGTTTGTTTTCTTTTGGTGTTTTGGTTTTTTCTTGATTGTGTCAGCTCAGAATTGCATTTTCTGGGGCTCCATCATACTTGGCACATAATAAATAATGCTTAAATTTCAGAGAATTATACAGTTTTCAGCCTCAGAGGGCTCATGGGGTGTAAAGTATTTATTTCTGTTTGTATAAAGAATGACAGCAGTGCAGAGAAACTTAATATGTTCGAAGTCTCTTGCTCAATGAGAAACGTTTGCAATTAGCAGTCAAGAGAAGTAGGATTGTAGAAAAACCACTGTATTTCTGTTTTTTTTTTTAAAAATACTAATTTTTTTTAAAATTACTATTTTTAAAGTACTTTTTAAAAGTACTTTTTGAAGTACTTTTTTTTAAAAAAATACTAATTTTTAAAAATTTTTGTTAAAAATACTAATTACGTATCTTGTTGAGTTGTAATGAATTTTTGATCGTTGTCTGTATTTGAGGTGTTACTGCCAAAACTCTGTGTAACAGAAACTAGGTGATAAAATGTCACTTCTAAAGTCAGTGATTCCTTACTCTGAGCCAGTAGAATTCCATGCCTCCAGCAGAGAATAGGTACATGTAAACTTTAAAATTATGCTTTGCAAGGAAACACCGCAATCCAAAGCCTACCCTTTTTCTAGCAGTAGGGATTTCTGACAGACACTTACTTGGCCCATCCTTTTTCTTATGGCTTGCAATGAACTGTTATTAAGAATTCTGGGCAAAGGGTTGTTAATTTTTTTTTTTTGTTAATAAAGAGTAGGAGCTGGGACTATGACATCCTTAAGATAACATTCAGATTTGCCACTTAACATTTCCAACTTTTGCTTTTCTTTCTTTAAAGCATACAGAGTATAGACAGACCTCAGGGCAGGGTAAGACTTAGCTRTTCAAGTGCTTTGAGGTCTTTGGATGAAACCTGTGTTTAAGGGCAGCTTCTTTGCTTGGTACAGCAATAGGCAGATGGCTGTGCTGACCTTTGATTCTGGTTAATACCAGTGCAGAGTGACTGTTATATTAATGCTATTTTGAGTAAGTCTTCCTAAGAGTTATCTACTCCTCTGGCAGTTGTAACTTTACAAAGTTTTTGTGCTCACAAGTGTAGTACTGGGCGTGTACAAACTGGATGTGTCTCACAGAAGCTCCATCCTGAACTAGAGTAGAGTGACTATGATTTCTGTGTTGCAACTGCTTTTTCTGGAAGAAACATTACTTCTGTCTTAGTCAGCTGCTTTCTACTAATGATCTTATCAGCTGTGCAGTTTAACTAATATTCCATTTGTGGGATTTCGTTTTGGTTGCTGTGTGAATGTGTCAAAACTCTGATTTGTAGGTGTTTTTTCTGGTTCAGGCCAAGTTAGAAGTCTGCTACTGTGATAATGGAAGAAACAGTAGACAATAGCTTTTCACTGCAACATGCAGACAGATATGATGTAATTTATGAGTTACGTAAGTGCTCTGGTATTTCCTTTCTTTGTCACAAGTGTTAGTTTTCCTTATGCCTACTTACCTTTCAATTAAATCAAGTCCTGTCTGAATGTGGCCACTCAAAACATTCTTTCAAAGAAACCTTTCCTGTTTCTATTTTGCTGGTTGCCTACTCCCACTGCACACAGTCCTTGGTTTTAAATTGCATGTGCAGTGTCAAGTTGGAGAGTACATCTCCAGCCTTTCACAGCCCACCACTGTCACAAAGTGAGAAGCAGCAGTGCTGTCTTCCTCTCAGACTGAAAGATAAATAAAGGTCCGAAGTGGAATGCATAGTGCTGTTCATGTTGCAACTGGCTCTACTAATGTAACCAAGGAGAATGTATAAAAAGAATTTCCATTTGTTTCTAGGCCTTGCCAAAGTTTGTTTCAACTCCTCAAATATTACTGTGTTCTGGGGAAGTTGAGGAGCAAGAAGGGGATTTTACAGAGTTTTGTTGATTTAAATCTCAGTCATTTTAATTACATCATTTTTCTTTTGGTGTGACGAGCGACTAATGCTAAACCCTTGTGCAAGATGTTGTAACTGTTTTGGATGTTGGACAAGTTATTAATCACCATGGCAGTGCTACCAATTTTCATACACTCCATGTTTTCTCCCAGACCCATATTTTGGCCTTCTTTTGCCATGCACTGAAACTTTGCCAGGTAATTCCCTGTATTACAGCAACCAACAAAACACCTKGCTTTTTTGATAAATCTTTAGTTTATCAAGAGTGCTGAGGTAGCTGTACTCAAACAGCGTGTAAAGGAGTTGCCTGCAGTCAAAGTACTTGTAACACACTGTTTTCAAAAAGCACTTACCATTTTGTTCTTCAGAGCAGGGCTAAAAAACTTTACTATTTTTACAGTCTATCTGATTTTCTCCCCACAAATATAGAGATTTCTGAAGTTGTTTGTAATGAGACTGAGTCTGTACATGCAGGTGCATGCTCATGCATATACATAAAACTGGGGGATGAGTCCCACAATAGATCATTGTTCTAGCCTAATTAGCAGACAGACAAATGGGAAAGGAATAGCACGGCCTTTTCTGGCAAAGATTAGCAGAGGCAGCCACTGCGGTCCACATGTTTAGGTTGGGTGAATAAATTGGAGCATTTGTTACTGTATTATAGATGTCTTGTTACTTGTCAAATGTGAAGTGGGCCAAGGGAAGAATTAAAAAAGCTCTTGTCAAGCTGGAGAGATGGCCTGTTTGGCTGCTGTCAGCTCTGATTGCAGTTAATTTTGCAAACAGAATACAGTTGTCATTTTCAGCACTGAAGCATGAATTTTTAATAACAAAAGCACAAACCAACCAAATCAAAGCAAACACAATATCCTAGCACAGATATTAAAAATACTGATTACTGGATATGGGAGGAAAGCATCTTGTGTAAAAACAAAAACGGTCTCTCAGCCTGATTCTCTAGGATTTATTAATTGCAAATAGAGTATATAGTCTTCAGGGAGCGAGTGACAATAAGTGCCTTGAATGGTTTGTGGGKTTTTTTTCTGTTCTATTTGGTTTTCTGTAAATTTGGATATTCTGATGCCTCATCCCTTGAAGTGTTCAAGGCCAGGTTGGGTGGGACCCTGAGCAACCTGATCTAGTGGGTGGCATCCCTGCCTATGACAGAGGGGTTGGAATTAGATGATCTTCAAGGGCCCTTCCAACCCAAACCTTTCTATGATTGTATGTTAACCAGAACAGTTAATTAGCTTTTATGGATATTTGATCAACTGAAAATTTCTGTTGAAGGTCTGCAGAAAGCTTGTGCTGAATAAAAGAGTAGAGAAAAATAAAGAGTTTGAAATTTAAACCAGTTGAAAAAATAAAACAATTTGAATTTAGGTATTGTAAAATGCTTTCTAAATGGAATCTTTAGAGGAACCTAAATCCTCCTGTTTTTTTGATCTATGGTCTGCATAAAAAACCTCTCATAAACTTTTGCTGAAGTGTTTGGTTGCTGCAATTGTGATGTTGGAATAGCTTACATTTCCCACTCCCCCCAAAAAAGGCTTTTGTTCTTTGTGTGGTGTTATAAATGACCACGTTGTAACAGTTAGCAATTCTGTTGGGAATCTCTTAATCATGTGGTTAGGAGAGTGACTGCAGTGTGAGAGGTTTTTGAAGATGAAGTTAATTAAAAATATGCTGTAGCACTTTAGCACTAGGTAAAAGCTGGCTGTAATGTGTTACGCRGGTTCTAGGGTATCTAGGATAACACAAGGCAAGTCACAGCAAAACACTTCTGTAGCCTTGAAAACATTCCTACCAACATAAATAATCAAAATACCTCCATGATACAGATAAAACTAATGAGCCAGACAAGCATGTTTGTCCAGATTTTTACATCTCTTGGTGATGTGCTCAGAGCCTGCTGCCAACTCTTTTYCTCTAGCAGAAATGTTTTAATGGAGTCAAATACAGTTATAACCAACACTGTAATTTTTAACTGCATCGTCATAAAAGACAGGATTTTTTGCACCGATGAAAAATTACCTATAATAATTATCTTTTACCAGCTTTCAAGTGGGGGTGATACATCCTGTGGTAACATTTTCTCTGTTCACATGTTTTTTAATGTTTAAGGATGTAGATACATGTCTGTCAAGGGTCTTTTTGTGTCATATTTCACTTAATTTTAAGCATCTCTACAGTAGAAAATGCCAAGCAGACAGAACTTTAAATTGGCCAGGTACCTCATTCCCCTTATTATTTCTTTTTCCCGTAAGTCTCAGTTAGAGGTATGTTAGAAGAAATTACCAAGAGGCATCCAGTTCAACTACCAATAAAATGTCCCAACAGAACTGAGATTGGGAATGTTTTGCAGTAGTGTTTGCCTGCACAAAAAGTCAGAGCTGCTGAATGTGTCAGAAACAGATTGTTTTCTTCAGTTTGCAAGAAGGTTCTACTCATGATGTAGTTGATTCAAGSTGTCTGGGCTGTATTTTGTATGCAAATGAATGTGTGGTCTTATGCAGAGGTGAACCTATCACAGAGGTAGATGAGATAAAGCTGAGTCTAATTATTGCTGCTGTGAGGAAGTGAAGACTGTTTTGGTATTACTTGTGAGTTTTAGGGGGTGTTAACAGTGTCTTTCAGCCTGTTTTCTAGTCAGCATCTCTAGACATAATCTGGGCTTTAGCCGGGTGGTGCCTTCCTCTCTCTCTGACCTTGTTCACAGTGAACCAAGGTGAACCTGCAATCCCTTGTGTGAAGAGGCAAAACACATGCATTTGATTCTTATCTGTTTGTTCCCGTGCAATGAGGCTTGTAATGTTGGTTGTCCTAGAAATACGTGTAATATTGGTAATTGCTGTGTTATCAGTTGCTAAGCATGTACTTGATGGTCCTCTGCTTCACATTACTTGTGCTCCAATATTAAGGTTATGATTGCAGACACATTAATATAGTAGAAATTCAGAAGTTAAGGTGGATATAAACCTGAGTGCTGTGAGTGTCTGGACAGCTGCCATGCTGTTCCTTGAATATTAACCACCTCTCTTGGATCCCCTTTTCCCTCTAAGGCATGTTCCCATGGAATTCTTCCAAGAAGATCCCCAAAGAGACCAAAGTCAGCTCTCATCAGGACCTTAGTCACATTTGATGTACTCCAAAGGAGTTGCAGTGGCGTAGTTAACAGTGTCACTTTTTGTTCATGCTGTTTGCCGTTATACATAGTTAATACTTCAAAGATGATTTGTTGAAATCTGCGCCTAGCAAAGAAGCGTGGTAGCAAAGGAGGTATAAGCTTTATATTGGACTTGTGTCCACCATGGTCTTTTCTAAGAAAATGATTGCTGATTTTTCGCTGTTTAGGAATTAAACCAACATTTTTAAACATAATTTAAAATATCAAAAACTGGTTTGTATATCCCATTGGTTTTATTTAGTAAAGGTGCTAAAATCCAGAACATTCCTAAAGCTTTTGAAAATGAATACTTTTGCTAGCAATGCCTTCTGTGGATTGCTGAGGTATGTTGTTCCCTCAGCAGAAAAGTTACTAGTTTTCCTATGTCCAGAGAAGAGAGCAGAAGTTTCAAGCACAAGAAACAGTCTTTCTGAAAACCTGTTTTTATTTTGCAACCTCTGAAGTTAGAAAATCTGTATTATGGATGTGTGATGGCAGATGTCTCTCTTGCTTTGCTGTCATGAATGTATGGTCTTTCTCTCCTCCCTTTTCTCCAGGGGGTTTTTGAGCTCCAAGTTGTTGTTTCTCTCCTTCTACCCGAGCCTTCCCTCCAAGTGATACTGTCTTTATTAAACCTTGTCAGCAGACACTGACTGGGAGAAGAATTCTTGCTGGAGCCACTCTCTGTGCCAGCACAAGTGTTTGTGGAGCTGTGCAAGTCTGGTTGTTAGCCTAGGCTGATGGCTTTATTTCTGTTCAGTTAGTTTCTGTTTGGATCAGCTCTTTAGTGTGGTTTGCAACACACAGCCATGGTACAAGGCCATGCTGTGCTTGCATTTGAGATGGGGTGATATGGAAGTGACAACAAGCAGTGCATGGCAAGGAGAAGAGCAGCACTGCTTCATTCAGGAGCTCTGATGACTTAAGGTAGTTCGAAGTGTTTGGGTGATGTCAAAATACTGCTTTTTTAGTTCCTTTCTTTCATTATATGTTTGCACCCTGAGCACTATGTCTTTTAGAGCTTTTGAGATATGTGGCGACTAAGCCCTGATTTTCAAACCCAAAAGCAAATAGCAGCACAGTCCAGCACCCATAGTGAATGTGAATTTGGTTTTGATGTGCAGTAGATTCAACTTCTGAGTCTCCAGAACTCCATACGCATGTCTAGGTGTGAAATATTTCTAGMAGAATATTCTCATAAGGATTTGAATTTCTTTTATTCTTAGTGGGCTCAAAGATGACCCCATGTTGGTCATTTCATTCAGTTTGAGCTCTTGGGGGGAACTGGAAATTGCCACCTGCTACTGGTGTTTGCTGGTCTGGATGAAGTGCATCAAATGACTTCTTTTCAGGTTTCCAGTTTTGTAGTGTTGCTAAGCAATAAAAATTCCTTATCAGCTTTCAAACTACACAGCATCAACTTGGTAACAGATTGGGAAAAAACCCACATACTGCTGTTTTTGTACTGAAGCATGCATGGATGGATGCGGGGAAACTTTGTTAAGCAACTGCATGTTTTGCTGTGCGTCCTGTTTTTGTACTAATAAAAGAACCTGCCACTTCAGTGTCAGACAACACTGAAGATGCCATTTGTCCTTGAAATGTACTCCAGGTTGTTGTTTGGCACCATTTCCACAAGCAGGGAAACTTTGCAGTGGGGAGGAAGAATAGAGGAGAGAAAAGAACAACAATCCTATCGCCTTAGAATTAGTTTTGCATCAACTGTGGCCAAGTGATAAATACTTGCTGTGGTTGTGACTTGTTTTCTTGTTGGACTTTCTGGAGCAAATCATTAATGTAATTTGTTTACAAAATACTCCAGTCTTCTCTTAGCCCTTGTCATTTTTTGTGTAGGGTATGTGTGAAAACTGTCTAGTGCACTGATACAGCTAGTGGGGAATTTGGCTGAGCAATTCTCTGTAGTGTGATGAAATACTTGGACCTACACCTACCAATTTTTAAAAAAATTTTTTCCCTTTTTGGATTCTAGATAGAAATAGTTATAGTCCATGTTAGTTTAGAAGGCCAGGAGAAAGATGCTGTCGTCTAAAATACAAACAAGTCTGTATTTTAATGAAAGTTTGATGTCCTTATTTAAGGACAGTGACAGTAGCAGTTCACAGCCTGCTGTGCTCTATTGAAGTCTTCACGTCAGTAGCAATGGAAATGATGCCGTGAATGGTTTTCTCCCCAGGTGCTGAGGAAGTCTTGCTGCTCGCTAGAAGAACTGACTTGAGGAGGATTTCCCTGGACATGCCTGATTTCACTGACATCATTCTGCAGATAGACAACATCAGGCACGCCATTGCCATTGACTATGACCCTGTGGAAGGCTACATCTACTGGACCGACGATGATGTGCGGGCAATTCGTCGGGCCTATCTGGATGGTGCTGGAGCACAGACTCTGGTAACCACAGAAATCAACCATCCAGATGGTATTGCTGTGGATTGGGTGGCCAGGAACCTGTACTGGACTGATACTGGCACAGACCGCATTGAAGTGACCCGATTGAATGGGACATCCAGGAAGATACTTATCTCAGAAAACCTAGATGAACCTCGAGCCATAGTGCTCAATCCTGTGATGGGGTGAGTTTTGTGTTTATTGATAGCCCTGTGGTAGGTCTTTGGATCCAGTTTATGGTCTCCTGAAATGGAAAACCTGCAAATTGCGGGATGATGTGTGTGCTGTTTGTCAGATATTCAGGAAATGACTGGTTTTCCCTTGCGTCATCCCTTTAGTACTGTGTACATGTATGGTGACTTCTAAACGTAGTGTTCTTCAATGARCCTGTACATTGGGTGTTTGGTTGAATTTTCTTCTATCTTCAGTGTTGTCATAACTATGAAAGAATTGGGCCACTGCACATTGTCAATAGTTTAATTTATTTACTGCTCTAACTTTATATTGTGTTCACTGATGACAGTTTGAGTTGGCTTGTTTGSTGCTGTTGGGGTAGCAGAAAGGGGGACAGATCTTGACACTTCTTTGTGTTGCCTGTTGCATGCATTAACTGTTTCCCCTGTTGTTTTTTTACAGCTACATGTATTGGACAGACTGGGGTGAAAGTCCAAAGATAGAATGTGCTTATTTGGATGGCTCAGAAAGGCGAGTTCTGGTGAATACATCCCTTGGGTGGCCTAATGGCTTGGCACTGGATCTTGAAAAAAACAAGCTTTACTGGGGAGATGCAAAAACAGATAAAATTGAGGTGAGTAATAGAGCCATACTTGCATTTGCAGAAAACAAGTACCATTCTCACGTGCAGCTTTATATCTTGGGTACATTTATCCATTTTTGGAGGAGCCTGTTGTTTCATTAATATTAACATGATATTTAGCATAACAAGACATATTTGAGAAGAAAGGAAGTACATTCATGTGGTTCAGAAAACTTCTGCAAGAAATGTTGTGTTTGTTATGTCTACATTGCTCCAAGTGTAATTTAATTGCTTGAAATCTCGGGTTTTACCTGAGGCTTTCGCAACAAATTGGGACACTCAGGTAAAATTTGTTTAAAATATGTTTTGGCGTGTCTGTAGTGCTTGGAACTACTATCTAAAATTTCTACATGCAAAAGACTTAATGCATGGTTCGTGTACAGGAGCCAGTGGATGTGGAGGCCCTGGAAAGCCATATTTCAGGATGTTAATGGTTATGTGGTGTCCAGATTTGTGGACAAGGAGTAGTTTTTAATGTACCTACTGCTTTGAAAACAATGTAGGTATTTTGTGCCTGAATTTGAGGAGGGAAATGTCTACTTTGGTCTTGGCCTGTGAAATCAATTGCGTTTTAATGTTGCTTGGGGCAGTAGGATGTGCAGCATTTTTAGATAAATAATTTAGATAAATGAATTTCGAGGAATGACTGTGCTTTCTAAAGATTTTGCCCTCAAGAAGAGAGGAAACATAACTGCCTGCTAGCTCCAGAAATTGAACTTCAGTGTTCAGCAATAGCTAATACTGGGCTTGATGACTGTCGGAGAGATTCTGTCTCCCCTTACCTTTCAGCCTGCAGACAGGGGACAGTCCAGATGCCACCTTTTATAGCTAGGACCAAAGTTGTGTCATGTGTTTCATGGGGTTGAGCAATCTGTTCAGTCTGTCTCACTTCATTGTCAGGCAGCAAAGCCAGCGATACTGTTTGGTTTGACATCAACGTTTAGGAAAATCAGAGAAACCAGAGTAAGGGTTTTTTATTCACTCAGTTTTTCTTTCGTGCTGCTCTACTGGCCCTAATAGACGTGAAACCTCACTGTATGGTGTTTGAGGTGGGGCATTTCCAGTTTCTGTTGCTGCAGAAGTCATTCAGCACAAACTCATTTTCTCATGCTTGTGTTTTGTTGCCAAGAACATGCCATTTTAAGTGGCAACCACTGTGTGATTTGTTCTGTAAGTGTATATATATATGTTGCATCCACAGCTTGTCAGGAGCAAAAATCAGCTGACTGCAAGTTGAGGATACACATTTATATTTTATACAATAGTTGTCCAAGCTGGGTATTGGGATTTTTCTTTTTTCCTGATAGGCACCTAAAACTACCTTGAAGCATGTTACCAGATAAATTTAGTTTATGTTAGCACCTAAAACCAGCATAAATGGGTAGTAGATAGTAAGCTCTAACTATTTTGTAGCTCATTTGGTAGCAATAAAAAAAAAGCTGATGATGGTTTGGATGGTTTAGTCTCCTGCTACACTGCAAGGAGGGAATTCTTGCTTCATCTAAAATTACTAAAAATTCAGATTTATGCTGAGTGCTCCTGAAGAAAGAAGTCTTCAACCAACTGTTTGGCCCCTACACAGTTGAGAAAGTTGGTCGCTGCAGCTGCACTCTGCTGCAGAAGGCAAAGAAGGTGCCGCTTTGTCTGTGCTGAAGATGGGACCCCAAAGAGCTGTTAGATGCTAATTGAGAGTGGCTGGCTCAGTATACTGCTCTGCATTGGAGCAGTTGCTGTGAAGGTGCATCCTTTCCTCCCATAGCCTTTTCAGAGTAATTAGCTTCTCTTGGGCTTTTGCAGTGCTGTCACTTGACAGTTTTCTCATCTAAAAACCACAGTCCCAGATTTCCTAGCAACTAGAAGTTTTCCAGAGGCCAAAGATCTGCAAAACATGTAAGGTAAATGAGAGAATTTCCATCTTCACTGTTTTCCTCTGTCCCGTCTACTTTTACCTGCTTCAAAACGTCCCAGCTCACTGTGTAGATATTGCAAAATAGAATAAACTGAAACCATTATCTCTACTACTGCACAGAGCATGGTTGGTTTTAAAGCCTGTCAGGAAAGTAGTGATATTAAGACTGATGCCCARTAATGTAAAATGTGCACTGTGTTGACTTTTCTGTAGCTTTCTGGCGAAATGCTTGTAGACGAGAATTCCTTTCATCACATGGCATGCCTTCAACTGCTTTCCATACAGAAAAAAACCAAGAGTGAATATAGCTTCTATATATTTGTGTGTATCTCTGCTTGGTATTCTGCTCTGGTTTCTGGTATTTTAGATCTGCAGGGAGTCATCTTACTCTCACTGGGAAGGCCTGTTCATATATAAAGTTCTTAAACAGTGACTGAACTTTGTACAGCTTGGAAATTTGATAAGCTGAAGGCGTCTGTCCTGTTTTTCCTGGACCTCGCGTTTGAAGTGTACTGTGAATATCTCTGGTTGGGTTGGTTGGCTTGTTTCAGGGGTGGTTTTGTTCGGTTTTGGTAACACATCGTGACGTTACTTTTGGGTGCGCTCTTCCACAATTAGAAAACAATCGCTGTGGAGCTGTTGAGGGTACACCAAGCATCACCCTATACCAGGAGGCTGTGTTTTATTTGTGCATGTAGAACTTCACAGGGTGAAAGCAGCAGTTACCCTTTCCTGTCAAAACCCCTTTTCTGACCTTCCCATCTGCAGCATTCAACTGCGACACAAAGGGCCCAGTCACTTTGCAAGCGGTTTGCATCCTGTAGAAACCACTTGGCAAGGCTTGTCAAAATTTTGCCTGACGGGAGCCTACGGGGCTTTCGCTGCAAATTTGGCACCCCGTGGTAACATTGTTTCCAGGTTTTAAGTTTATTTTTTTAATTACTTTGACAAAGTGTATGGCAAGTAGGAAACAGCAAATTTTGAGTGGTGTGTGTCAGAATCATGTGTCTGTCTACACAGCTTCAGCTACAAGTAAGGGGCATGGATTAATCCAACCGAACTTTGGATTTTACTGRCGGAGAAAAGTTACTTTCCAGGAACAAACAGCAGATTAATAAGGATTACAGGGTTCCAGCAGAGAGAGAAGCAAAGGCCCACGTGTATAGTTTCCTAATTCTCCTGTAAAAAAATTTGTGGTAAGCCAGGTTTTCCCATGTACTGTTTCTTCATTATTTGCTTAAAGTGCCTAAGGTATAATTGCATAATGAGCAATTATGAAATTTTCAGGTGCCTGTTWTTATGTATGCATTTTACTTGAGCTTGTGCAATATTCTTGGAATAAGTATTTGGCAGACTATCCCTTCTGGCTTCCCCGCATCCCCCTCCTACCCTTCCCCTCTGTTGACAAATGTCCTTCATTTGGGTTTTTTTGTGGAAGATTCATAATCACATAACTATCACATACATAATAACATATCACATGCAGTAATTCTTTGCAAGTTTATAGAGGATTTTAAGTTTAAAGTGTAGATCAGCACCAGATGACAATCATGGAGCTCACTGAAATTTCTTTTCAAAGTGCAGTTACGTGGGCTGTCCTTGAAATTTCAGGAAACAAGCTTTATAATTAGTRTGTTGTTGATTACATTCTGTATAAATAATTTAATAGGATATCTGGAAAAATTTGTGACTTAAATATGGGAGTAGGATTTGCAGAAGTCAGTTGTACAGGGGTGAAAAAATAACAATTAAACTAATTTAAGGCTACTTTTTCTACACAAGTCCAAGTATAMATCACATATTACACTTGATTTTCCAGTCATTGCCTAAAAAAGGCAATGTTCAGTTTAGACATGGGACATTTTCTCATAACCTGTACATGTTTTTGTGTGTGTTTCTTTGCACTGGCATTTTTCATGAAAGGATTAAAAAGCTGTGTAGTGTAATAAACTGCTTGGAAGATATTTTGGACTAATTTATTGAAATATGCAAATCTCATAGGGAGAATAACTAATTTAAACTTATTGCCACATGCTAATTAGCTATAAAAATCTCAAAGCATTGTTTTTCTATAAATATAAGTTCATTTCAGAAGACCTAGTTTATACTTATATTAATGTAAATAATCCCCACACTGCATATTTCTATTAATATATGAGAACAGAAAAGTTAARTGGATATAGAAATAAGGAATGCAGGATGCCTTTAATGGAAAGAACAGATCAATGATCTTAGATCAGTCTAAGTAGGCAGGTGCATTAATAAAATCAATTTATAATAGTGAGGGAGCCTTAATTTAAGTGGGCTTTTTTTGAAACTTCAGTGACATTCGATTCAATTAAATTTAAAACTGTGGCAAATAAATGTTATTAATTGAAGCTTATACTATGGTCCTTAGATGAATGAGATATATATATATATATTTATCTCCTATACTTTTTACTACATCCTATACTTTTTACTTCTGATAAATTTGTAAATGACATCCTTTCTAGATGCAAGTGCTACATATCTGTAGTGATATGTATCACACTATATTGATGTACAATATGTTAATGTTGAATAGCACATGTCAGAATTGGGCTGGCAAACCACGTGTTATCCCTGCTGTTCTTATAGCTCCGTTCTGCACTGTATTCCTGCAGCCTGGGCTGCTCCTTTGGATGCTGCCATTGGCACCACTTCTAGTTTTTCTGTTTGCAATGCACTGCTCTCCTGACTGGGATTCAGCTGTTGTTGGAGGAGTGACATGTCTGTATGTTTGTGGCCATTGGGTATGTTTTTTTGCTGGAGATTGTCTATGTGGTTTGTGAGTGTTATATACCACTGTGTTTTCATTAATTTGGAGTTGCTGCTAGGCCTCTGTGTTGCTCTGTGTTTAGCTTGAAGAACCAACAAGCATGAATGCTGTTGTAGGTGGATGGGGATTTTTTTGTTTTACTTGAAGGAAGGTGCTCAGCAAACATTATCATATGAGAGCTCTATTTGTAGCAGTGTCCAAAGACCTGGTGTAGCACCAACTATCTTTTAAGGTTCTGGAGGGGAATAATCTGTACTAGTGAAATTTGGACCAGATTTTTACCAGGAGCCACATAGTCATTGTAGAATGGATAGGAGGAGTCATTTGGAGGAAGGACTGCCTTAAAATGTTGTTATAGGGTTCTGACAGTTCTTAGACTTTGTTACGACTGATGACAAATCAGTTATGTTTGTTTTTCCCAGGGCGACTTTGCTGGGATGGAACAGACTTTCTGGGAGGGAAGAGAGCAGTATCTTTGACTAAAACAAATTGTAATTCTACAAAATTATATAAAGCCTCACAAATTATATAAAGCCTCACAGGGATATGCACCTGTAGAAAGAAGAAGGAAACCTGGCAGCCAGGGAAAGAGGGTCTTTTATTCTCTCTTGTTCAGGAATCCCCACTCTCTCATCTGCCTGTTGGCTGTGTTCTGCTTGCACTATCAGATTCATCACCAGATTTGGGGTCAGGAATACGCACTTCAGACTCACAGGGATGTTAGTGGAGTCTCAACTTACTCTGCTGAAACAATTGAGAATTTTCTACTCATGCATGTTTTGAATGATCTTTCTTGACTAATTTGCTATCATAGAAATGATGTTGCAGTCAGTCCAGCCTTGTACACGCTGGCCTGTAGTGGGGTGCTGAGATGCATCCCAACAGACTGCTGAGATGACATACAATGATCTGTAGTGTTCAGCAGGTCAGACTGGTGAGCGAGTTCAGATCTTAAGGATCTTTAGTGAACTAAAACTCTTCTGGGCGTGTTACATGTTTCTAAACCCTGAACCCTGGTTCAGGATTTCCTGGTGTGATACTACCTCTTTCTGGAACACAGAAATACAGCCAGCCTCTAGCTGCCAACAAACAATGTCCATATCCTGTTTAGGAGCATAGAGCCTTCTAGCTCCACTCTTCTAATTACACGATCAAGTTGTCTGTGTTTTGCTTACTGTTTAATTAGGAATTTCAATATGTTGTTCTATACCTTGCACCRCAAGAGCTTTGTTTACTTTCAAGAAGACTGTTACCAAGTGTGGGAGCTGTTGAAGAAAGTCATATCCGGGTTCACAAAATGAGATGCTTTAGATCAGAACAGAAGCGTCCCACCTTTCTGCTCTAAGCTAAGTAGTAAGGAAGTGTTCACAGAGCAGAGACTCATTGACTGAAAGAAAGAAGATAAACTTATGAAGGTGAATTTCCTCTTGTTTCTTTTCAGTGTTAGCTGCCAGGCAAACTTGTATCTGGACCCTGAGTAAGTGATGGGTATGACAGTGTTGAAGAAGAAAGTGTTTATTATAAGGGACACATCCAAACTGTGGCCAGTTCTGTCCTGCGTTCAGTACTGCTCCTGGAGACACATAAAACTTTTCATTCTTCAGCAGTCCTGAGAAAATTGTTTTCTGCTGTTCTGGGTAGGATAAGCTGGCGTGGGATGGGAAGTGCCTCTGCAGGTGGATGATGACCTAACCTCAATTAGTCTTGTCTTTATCACCTTTTGGCTGAAATGCAGCTGCCCAATAGACAGGGGTGTGGAGGCTTTAGTCCTCAAGGTATGTGCCATGTCTCCTTGGCAGCATGTGATGTCTTAATTCTTTAAGCTGAGATTTCCCAGATAACTAACTACAAATCGAATTCCAGATGCCAGTTCTTTTCTTCATGGCCTAGGCCATACATATGGAAACACGTCTGAAGTGAAGACTGCTGTCTGGGCTAGTGTTGAGCATAAATGGATTTTCCAATAGAGGCAAGTCTTTTCTGTAGTAAAGAGAACTTTTTTCTTAGGGGTTGTGCTGAGATACTGGATTAGCCTCCTCTCTTTCCCCCTTCCCCAATTTTCAGGAACTGAAAAACATCAAGAAGTTGTGTTTCTCTGTTCCCGGTGCAAGTTTCATACTAGTTGACCTTGCCTTCAGCATTGTAAATCACCAGAAATGCTCATCTCTAAAGAAGCAGAGCAAAACCAGCCTTGCAGCAAAACCCCATTGTGTAGAAAGAGTTGCAGCAGGGACTTCTTGTCCCACCTACACAATACAGGAGACATGGCCTGTGTTAGTCACGTCACTTAATGCACTAGTAGAAAATTATCAAATAATGTTTTGATTGAATGAGATCCCTCCATAAGACAGTTTTGATCAGAGATTCTCCTAAACTTTTATATGCCCTGCTTGGTACTGCATCAAATAGCTTCRAAGTGAAAAAATACACAAATATTGGCAGCTGCCAGTTTAAATGCTCCTTTGAGTCTTTCCACAGTCAAATTTGTGCCAGTATGAACATACATTCATCTACAACCATTTGTGATTTATTTGGGCTGCTGTATTGCCATAAAGACCTCTAAATCTTGTGGATTTATCCAGGGACTATATTGTTTTGTACTACACTTTTAAAGGGACAACTTAAAAAACAAGCAACTGTCAGGCAGCTTCTAAATTTGGTCCTTGTGGGATGCTCAGGAATTACTTCCGTATGTGCAGCTTTTGCCGTATTAGTCGAGGGGAAATCCTGAGGATGTATTAAACTAGAAAGTTGAAGAATTATTTGAGTTTTACATGTTTGGGACTCTCCTTTCTCCCTGAAGAATTATTTTAGGCTATCTAATATCAAATCACCCTTTTCCTCTTGCTAGGAAGAGAATTCTGCTTTGCTTCCATTGCTGGGATCAGCTTCCTGTATTTAAAAGAGGGATTTTGTATGTCGTGGTACAAAGGCTTCTGTACCTATGAAGTGTGGAAATGAGCCCTCATATATGAGAACTTGATGTATTTTCTGGCGCAGAATAAGTACATCTTTTTCCAGTTGCTGAAAAAGAGGTGGCTTCTATGGAAGCTGGAGTAACTGTGAGTTTCTTTCTCAGACTAGCAGGTAGGATATTTGAGAGAGATTTTGACTTGGTAACCTTCTCAAAATTACTTGCTGTATTGTTTGCCAATAGCTATGAGTGATTTCCTTTAAACACTGCTACCTTTTATGCTTTTGTTTTCTGACTTTCTTCTGTATATTCCCAAGAATAATTCTGAATTTGCCATACAGCTTACCTCTTACCTAGAGGGAAGGTAATTTTTGCTGCCCAGGAGTTGTGATCCCGTGAATATTGTCTTATAACAGTATCAAAAGAGTCTTGGATCTCTGATGTTTTGGGAAAAGTTGTGCCAATATGCACAGTTTGCCAGATCAGGTAGGTTGATTTTTCACCTCAGTTTGGGAACTAACTTTTCACTGGGAAAAAGTCCTCCCCCTGCTCTTGTTTGAACTGCTTCTTGGTGTTTAGTGGCATTAGGTGTGAGCTTTTCAAATGAAGAATATAGAGTTTTGTGCCACAAACACAAATTCCAGCCTCCTATTTCAGCTTTGGGTCATTTTTTAAGGGATTTGCATTAGTGACAGTACTTCGCAGCACCACAGAACATCAAATTGGAGCATTCCAGCGGCATTGTCTTGAGCAGCACTGGGAGGGCAGGTGACGGTACCACAGGGGCCTATCAGAACAAACTTCTGCAACTTTTGGTTGTGAAATGTGTGAACCTGGATGCTGTAAGAAACAGGAAACTTGGTGTGATGTGCTGAACTGGTAAGGTTCCCATGCTTCTGAAGAACACACACTAAAAATAAAGGTGTGGAACTTGCTTTTCATGCCATGTCTTATTAGTGAAATTTTGAAAGCTGTCAGTACCAGTTTTAGACTCATATCATCCAGGCCTAAYGAGGAAGAAATCTAACAGACATACATGACAGCCACCACCAGCCTACCCTAGTTCTCCCAAGATTGCCTGCAGCGGTGGGAAATTTTTCTGATAAATGTCGGTAGTGTGGATGAGACCAAAGGATTTTGTGTCTATTTATCCTTTCTAAAAATTCTTCAGTGCACTGATGGGATAGCAGTCACTCAAAGGAAGACTTCCTTTGCTTGGCTTGATTGACCAGAGTCATTCTGTGGGAAAGGATGCTAACTTATTCTAAACTGAAGGTGACCCTTGCCTTTTTGTGAGCAATAAAGACATAATAGAGGCCCAGTTAGGGTTCAGCGGAACCCCCACAGCCATCTGCACACTTCATTGGCAGAAGTGGCTTTCACTTGAACTTGCATTTGACAAGTGTTTTCTGTCTCTTTCTCATTCAGAAGGGTCCTTCAAAGCCAAGTAATTGAAATGCTTTCACCCCTCACTCCTTTTTCTCCTTCCCCCAGACTTGCTTAAATTGCAGGGCAACTGGCATTCAGTGCTAAATGAGTAAAAATGCATCCACTTCCAAAGCTCGCACTTTCTTTCCTTCCCATGGGGATGTTTCTAAAAAAAAAACCCCGCCCTCTTTTCCACACTCTCCAGCATCAGCTTCATAAAGGAAAAGTTGRGGGGAAAAAACTGTTTCTGTTGCATGACGCATTGCTGTTTCTCTCCCTCCCTCTTTTTTTTTTTTCTTTTTTTTTTTCATCAGGCTGGACTTTTTGAAATGAAACACAAATCAGGTCTCTGGAATAAAAGGTTGTGAGTATGCCTTGTGGCATTTGGAATGAGGCTATTCACTGCCTGAATGACTATAAATAGAAAGCAAGGAGCTGCGTATTTCTCAGTTCAGACTCCCTGCAAAGAAGCGCCCTTCCCAGTTAAAGGGTGACTTTTTGAAAGAAGCCTTGTTCCTTGAGCTGAATTGAATTGCTCCAGGAATTCTTCTCCATGCAGCTTGCATAAAAGGCGTTAATCTCTAATTTATTTCTCCTTTTAAAAGGCGGTGTCCTCCATCATAAATGTATATTCTTAGCCATGTTGCCAGATATGCTTGTCTTGGCTGTACAGAGTTGCATGTAAAAAAATTCTGAGTGCAGAACGTTGTTCTCAGCAATTTTTGTGCCTGAAAGCTTTCTTTTTTGGCTCTGGGCCAGCTGTCGGCTCCCTTTTTATCTGGTATTCATTCTTTAGTGAGAAGGCTAAATTAGCAGCACTCAGGTTTTTGTGTTGTTTTTTTTTTTTTTTAAGGGATCGAGGAACAGAATGGGAATTGTGATTGATTATTATAATAAAAGATTTGATTCTCTCAACACACTTGTGATGTTGCCGATGGTAAGAACCCCAATAGCTTACTGTTGCAGTTCTGCAGACAATTTGTTTGGCTGATTTGGCTGTTAAAAAATGCTGATAAATGTCCCGTGTTGTGCAGTTATGTAAATTTAGTGCAATAATTTTTCTTCTGCCTCCTCTTTTCAGAARGATTGTAGTATTGAAGAAAGAAACATAGATGGGAGGAAAATGTTTGACAGGTTTGTGAGTTGGCAGTGTTAAAGATCCTAGCACTCAAGCTGTTGGATTGGCTTTTTTTCTCTTTTTCACACTCTTTTTCTTTTATTTTCCTCTTTTTTTTTCTTTTTCTCCTCTCCCTTTTTCTTCCACCCTTTCCCCTTTTTCTCTCCTAACACAGTGGTGTTTTGTGTGGTGTTATTTTGAAAGCTGCTTCTTATTTTCTCCTCAGACCTTTTGTTTCACATTTTTTTCTACCTTCAAAAAACTAGCAAGGGTAGCCTTTTTCATAGTCTTCTTCTCCCTGTTCATAGTTTTTAAAGAATGGGTCTATAGATTCTTTGCGTTGCTCTTTCCATTACTTATGGAAAACTAGTTGTGTGGGTGGTTTTTCTGTTCTTTTGTTTAACAGAGGAATTAAGAGGTAGACAAATACCTTATTTTTTTAAAGCCTAGCCTATGCATGGTTTGCAGTGGTTTTGCATTAGTGCTAATGTAAAAATGAGAGCAACAGCAAACAGACAGGAAAAAAGGGGAGCAATATGTCATTGCTGTTCACTTTTCTAGTAGAAGGAAGGAAAAGCAGAAAAAGAAATGTGCTCTTCAGCAAGACCAGGAAAGGAGTTTTTAAGAGGTTGCCAATCAGGCTAAGGAGAAAAGAGATTCTATAACATTTAATTTCTTTGCAGTTTTCTAAATTGTAAATTTCGTAGCTTAAAACTGACGGTCAGTGTCACTCAATGGGATTTTTCATAGCTGGACACATGAATAACAAACTTTATAGAGAAATATATTCAAGTTGGTCATTTCCTTCTTTTGATTCCRACTGTTGGTTCATCTTGTCCTTGTCATTTCATCCTCATCGTTTTACATCTTGTCTGTGTGCTGGTTTCTGTCTAGGGTGCTGTGTGTTTCCCTTGTCACCTTAATTGTCTGCCTGACTTCACCTGTCATGGGCCTCTAATGTCCTTTTGTAYTTGCAGCTACTGTAGGTATTTCTGTCACCTTGCTTTCCCTCAGGAGCCTCTTGTGAGCCAGTGTAAGAACACATTGGGCTCTTCTTCATCTTGCCTTGCCTCTAGTGTCTTCAGTCCAAAATTTAAGGCTGCCTTGTAGATGTCACCTACCAAAATTTGCCTGGTACTGTTGCCATCTTGGATTATATTTTAACAGTAAATTTTTCCTGCTTCTTAATTTGAAGTTACTTTTCTTCATGGGATGTTTTACCTTTATAAATCCTCTTGAGCTGAGCTCTTACTTTAGAAAGACAAGCGATTGCTCAGATTATACTTTGCCAGTTATTCATCTGAGTTGCCTTTGACTTCTTCACTTGACTTGAAGTTACTTTCYAGCTAAAAAAAAACAGATGTATTTTTTCTTAGATCAAATATTGCATTGGCTTATTTTTGATTATGCTGCCCAGTAGTTCATGATTATATGAAATTTTGGATCATGTGCTTTTTAAATTTATCGGTTAAGATGTTTTTAGATTTAAAAAATATGTGTTGAAAAGTAAAACATCATGATTTGTAAAAGGGGTGGCAAGCACAGAGTGCACTTTTCTCCTAGCTATGGGTTCTGGTTTTATTCCATGTTAAAATATCAAACATTGGTGGCAAATTCAAGGCAAGAAGAAACTTTCCAGGAAGGACGTCATTAGAACCTAGGTAGTTGCTTCTAATGTAAAGCTGGCCTCCTTTTTCTCATATATATTAATATTTTAGTCTTATTTTGAAAATCCTATTGCTCTCACCTAGCAGGTGAAGCAGTGGAGAGGCCCTAGTCACAAAAACTGTGTCCTTGGAGAGAAGGCAGGTGAGATCTGTTTCTAGGAGAGCAGAACTGGTTTTTGTTCCTCTTCCCTGGGGTTTCTCCTTATTAGGCTAGTTAAACAGTGAGGTTGTGGGCCCAGCTACCCTGCTGTCATATTCTGTTCCTATAGCGAGTCCATCTGTTTGAGCCCCCTGCAGTTAACACAGATCTACATGAGCAAAGTCCCCGCTCCAACCCATCTCAGAATGGATCTTTGTTTTATCAGATAATCAGAATTAACAAACTCCATGCATTGATCTCACCAATGTCTATGATGAGAGATCTGGTTTGGTTTGAGGCCTCTCTCTGCTTACTCAGATCGCAGTTAGGAGGGTTTTACAAATCGTGCTCAAATATTGTGGATAGTCAGTCCTCTAATTTACCTCCTGTTTCATTCTGCTCTTGTCATGCGACTGTTTCCTAACCCAGAAGCAATGGCTGTTTGTCTCATCCAAATTCTGTGCTACCTGTGAACAATAACAGTGATGTAATTGCCTTTGCCAGTGAGGTAAAATATAAATAAAAATGTTTCTTTTACTTTAACACTGCTTTTACGGAATTCTTCTGTGTGTTTGTTTGTTTTTTCTTTGCTTTACTTTTCTTCAGTCTGACCCTGTGAGGCAGCAGTATTGTTAACTCTCAGGGCTCCAGCTGCATGCCTACACAAGCTGCATGCCTATAGGAGTCAGAAGGTTTCTGTGTCTTGTGTGTAACCAAGAAGACCTATTCACCTTGGCCACACCCGGAGGCATGACACTGAATCCATTGTCAGAGGTGATACAGAAAATCCTTTCTTAAGAGTTAATAAGTGTGCCTTGTAACTCATATATGCAAACTCATAAGGATTTGGGGTTAGGAAGGAATGTTCCCTATAATTTGCTGTCCATCCTGACGTATGGTCCTCTCCTTGTTAGCACTGTACAGAAGTGGGAGCCGTGCATCTTTGTGGCAGTATTGGTGTCATCCACCTTGCCTGTGGCATGCGGGCGAGTGACCTTCAGTGCCACTAGAGGGACCTCGGTGTGGAGCAGTGTACGAAGTTAAGGGGACCCCATGTTCTTAAATGGTTTTGAGATGGATGTCTGTGAACCATTTAGTGAATTGGTGATTTGGCAGGTTTTTTTTCGTTGGAAGGCAAAGCAGTTGTGTTTCTGGAAAAATAGTTCTCTGCTTTCCACTGATAAATACAGCAGCATAGGATAACCTAAGTATTCCCTGCTCTCACTGTATAACTGTTTCTCAACGCTCGATTTTCTGGTGCAGATTCATCCTCACTGGAAATAATAGAGCTACCCAAGTCTGTTGTCAGGTCAAAATATTAATGGGTGGCATATTATTAAATCAAATTMATAAAAATGCTTAAAAGAGAAGCTGCAACTAGCAGCTGAATGTAGGGCTGGTATTCCCTGCATGTAACAACATGAAGCAGGACCTGGACTGAAAGCACAGAAATGTGCCTTTGATAAAATGCAAGTGAAATATTTGTCGTGAGCATTAAAAAGAGAATTGTTTGGGTTTGTTTGCATAGCTCCCGCAAAAATAATGTCAACTTAAGCAAATTTTCAATGCCCAGCTTGTCACTGCCTCGACAGCTTGTGTAGAAACCACTGCAGCTGGGAAATCCCGTGCCTGTGAATTTATGGTTAGATTGGAAGTTACTCCTGAAGGCTGTGCTGTGCTTTGGAAATACCATTTCTGCTAGTCTAAACTCCACAAGAAATGTACTTTGCCCTGCTGAACTCCTACTTTAAAATGACGAAGCCCAGTCTAAGGTCTTATGTTACGTTAGTGATTCTTAAATGTTGAGCACAGAAGAATGAGCAATTAATGCCAGATTCCCTGGGGAATCTGGGAGGTGACAGAGGTCAAACCAGAACTTTCTGAAGATTCTCCCAGAGAAGTAATTACAAAACTCCTGGGTTTGGGTTTTTTGTTTTGTTTTGTTGTTTTGTTGATTTTTCTTATAAGCTGGCTGTGTTGGTTCAGCAGAGGTTTAATAAGGTCCAGGCTTGGATTTGTTCCCCTAGGGAGATACTGGAGATACTGTATTTTGCAGCAACTTTCTAGAGTATCTTGTGAGGCAGCAAAACATAAATACTTTCCATTTAGAGAAGGATTAAAGTTTGCACCACCCACTTCTACAAAGTGGAAGAGCTCTTGTGAAGGGCAGTGATGCTCCCTACTTAACATTACAGATTTTTAAACTGAGACATGTTTCAGTTAAGTGAACTGCCTGGAGATGGTCAGATTTGGGCCTTGGGCCAGGTCTAAGAGTTGGGAGGGTTAGGAGTGTGGAAGCAGTCATGTCCCTCAGCCTATGCCAGGGCCGGGAAGGTCATTTGCTGAGAGTGCTTGTGTTATCCAGAGAGCACCATCACTCCTCCTTCCTTCGGTATGAGATGTTCCTCTGGTAGTGGGTGTTTCTGGCAGAGCTGCACTGGGGAAATCTTCCAGCATAAAGTAGATCCCCAGGGGACAAAAGTAGGTGGTGCTTGTCCTGACTTGCTGCAAGACCTTTGGCTGAGTGTTTCAGTATCTTGTGCCCCTGCAGTGGAAGAAGGTTAGTGTTTTCCAGCTTGTTAAAGCCTTTCTAATTTAAGGTTTATGAAATGCTACATAAATGCAAACTTACTGTTGCCAAGAAATGAGGAGATTTAAGGCACCTCTGCACAGCACCACAGCCTCTCCTCTGGCCTCTGCTCTTTCTTCTGTATGGTTTGACTTACGTTTTTATCGTTCTGGTCTTGTGAATCCACCTTTGAGGATTCAGCAGCAGACCAAATGTCAAAATTGTTCTTGGTACAAGCATTTGCCTTTTGTCTTGTTTTATCAACAGGCTTCTGGCATGGCCATACAGGCAGCAAAAGCAGCATCGTCTTCTCCTTGTCTTTGACATTTTGTAGTCATGCCATTATGGAATGTGGGTCTGTGGACTTTGTATGGTGCTTATGCACGAACAGGATCTCCTTTTGGTGTGAACTTAACACCCTCGTGTGACAGTTGTACCTTGTCTGTCACCTGTTTGTTCCCACTATGGAGATGGTTCACAGGGAGGATCAATCCTGTTTGTTCCACAGAATCAGTGCACCTGATGCTATCCCTGTGTAGTCAAGAGCTTCTCATCCATGGTTTTTGTTGTCTTCTACTTCTGATACGGGAAAGATCTATAAGAAAACTTTTTCCACCTCATTTTCATAGTTATCAGTAACCTGTTGATTGTGCTACAGTATATGGAAATCGATGCTGTTACCTTTTTTAACAACATAGTAAAAGTTGTATCAGTCTGTACCTTTATTATCTATTTCCTGGCTTTCGAAGGTTTGGATTTGTGATCGTAATAAGGCACCCAGTAGCACAAGACAGCTTTGTCAATGCAAAGTTAAAGTTGGTTTTGTTGGTGAATATCCCATCTTGCCAAAGAACCTGAAAACACATAACAAATGATTCTCAAAAGATAAAAGACTGCCAGTGAGGTGTGGGAGGGGGAAGATGGCAGAGGTCAAAGATAATTTGCTGCTCCATATCGATAATAAAACGCAAATCATTTAGTGATGGAGCAGCGGACAGACTTCTTAAACATGTCAGATCAGTCTCGTCTCCAAAGTGGAGTGGGATACCTTATGCTATGAGTTGGGATAATTTCCTCCAAATTAAACTTGGTACTAATGCACATTTTTCTGTGCCAAAAAAAGCATTTGTGTGAGAGGATGAAGAGGCCCTACCCATCTATATCCTGTTAACATCTGACAGGTTTATGTCAACACATGGGACTCCAAACAGTTTATTCCGATAACGTCCAGGTCTTTGCTCATCTTTGAGTTCTTGAGCAAGTAATCCATTGGTGAATCAACTTGAGAACCRCTGTCTTTTTCAGCCTTGGTGCTTTAAAGTAAATGGACCCGAGCTTCTACGGTAGAGGCCCCAGCAAAGAGTGAAATGAAATTCATTTCAATAAGTTCTCAGATATCTTCTGCTTTGGAGAGGTGAGTACTAGACAAGCCAAAAGCATGTCGCTTGTCAAATTCTCACCTTGATATCTTTCCAAATACGTGGGTTAAAGTTCTCACCTTAGCTTTTTGCAATTCGTTTGTCTCTATGTTGCAGCTTCTTTTGACAGTTCCTTAGAGAACCAATGGAGTAGGTAGTGCCAGCTGTTCATGGTCGGGGGTAAAAAAAAGTCTCATGTGTTGAATATAGAGTTGGAACTCAGATGTCGACATTAAGATACAGGCAATGGAAGGTCATGGGAAGTCTCCTATTTATGATCAAACCAGCTTCAGCTTCCTTTTTGAGAGGAATTTCCTTTAAGTATCTAATAGTTTACTGTATAACAGCTGCATAGTCCAGGCATTCTCAAAATTTGAAATATTTTTGGTGTGGAAATGGCCAATTCTTTTATAAAAAGAACTGGGGTTGGATGTACTGAACAAATTCACCGCAGGCAGTCTTTGAGTAAATTAGTCGACTTTTTTACTCACAATTGACATAAAATTGGCAAATACAAACACTGTGATCCCAGTCAGGAAACTGTCTTATTCCTAATATAAACAAACAAACCAACCTTCCCTATATCCAGAGAAACTTCTCAGATGATAAGCCATCAAATCTAAATATGGTCCCAAATTTAAACAGGAAACTGATATTTTTGTAGTCACAGTGGCTGCCTCCTCCCATATCCTCCTGCTCAAAACCCCCATACATTTCCAATAGATGCATGGAATRGTTGTTAAAAATGCTGTTCTTTTAAGCCAACTTGGTATCTAGGGGTAAAAATTTCATTATTTTGGTSTGTTTAGATACTCTCTCTTGTTTTCAGCCTTGTTTAATAAAAGCGGGGGAAGAGGTCCTCCATGAGTCTGTAACTCTCCTGACACACAGGGTTCTCTGCAGCATCCCTGTGACCTGGCTTGTCTTCCTTGCTGACAGTGAGCTGGGAACTGAGGCTCAGACATGGCCTTAAGCCATTCTCTTGTAGCAGGGAAGACCCGAGGTGCTCAGCTGGGGCTGTCGCAGCGCCAGGCACGCGGGGCTGGGTGGGTGTCCCTCTGTCCTTACCCTCTGCTCCAGAGAGGTGCAGTGCCACCTCACCTTGGTCTCTTGGGTCATGGGAGAGTGATACGGTTGAGTCCTGTCCAGCAGCAGTACTGGGAGGTTTTATTCAGATGGCGTTTGCATTCCTAAATAAATGAGCAGTTGCAGTAGCTTTCTTAGTGTCTGAAGAGTGCTTAGAATATGTGTCGCTCACTGGGCCAGAGGGAAAGGCCAGTTTCCTCACACACCCTTGAGTGCAGAGTACATTTCTGGCAGCCAGGGGCACCAAGGTTCTCCATGTATTATCTATGAGCCCTCTTCCTTCTGTAATTCTGCAGTGTATCTGACTGTTCAGAAGGTGCTGAGAGGTCTTTAAAAGTGCCTTTTCTACCGGGTCTGGAGTGTTGTTACGCCATTGCTCTCTTTCCCCTCTACTTTCACCCTCATAATTTCTTTCCACCAGAATACTATAACCATAAGGAATTAAATTGGTCAAAACCTAATATTGAATAAATATGAAGAGACAAAGAAATACCCCAAGCAGAAGATCTGTTCTGAAAAGGAAGCTTTAGAGAGTCCACAAAGTATTCTGAAAAGGTCTTCTCCCATTGTAAGTGGCAGATACTGTAATTCTAAAAGATCCTCATGTTAAAAGCAAATGTTTAAATGACGCTAAGAGGAATTTGTGAAGCTGAAATGATAAAATCCCCTGCAGCACTCTCAAAATGACAGCTGGGAAGCAAAACTCAGTTTAGCAAGACAGATGTATTTTCCGGGCTTTGGTACAATAAGAACTGGTACTTAGGTAAGCTTAAATTTACATGGGAATGAGCTGTGTCAGAAACTTCATTTCATGTTGAGTTTTTTTTTATTTTCCGGAACAGTTATCTGTATCTTGGGTACTAAGTTCTTGACCCTGGAGATTAGCAGTGAGATACCATTTTTCAATATTGGGAAGATGCAGTTTCATTTTTGCCTCCGGCATAAATGCCTAATTTCAAGATTAAATAATTGCAATAATTTGTACATGGACTTTGAGCTTCTGAAGGGAGAAAATAGTTGTGCTGTAGTTTTGTGGTCTCAGCATTTGGAATTAGGAGGAGTAACAGGAGCCATTCATATTCCCTTGGTTAAATTTTTTGTATTCCTTTTAAAAACATGTTCAGCCAACCCTTCCTTTCAGCTTCATTCTTTCTGCCCTCTTATGAACTCTCTGTCAAGGATGTAAAACTTATATCCTTATTTTTGGTAGTTCCTGTGTGTTTTTTTCAAAATGTGTGCGTGGCACTGTCAATCAGGAGGCAGCAGTAGGTCCTGTGACTTCACTAATGCTGCATTAACCATCCATGTGACCCACAGCAGTGTGTGGTGGTGTCCTGACAGCTTCCTTGCATGCAGCATGGGGATAACTGATAGCTTTCTGTACTAAGTGTTTGGATCCATGGATGGAAAGAACTGAGAGAGAGAGGCTAAGCGCTGTAGTTTGCGAGTGGAAAATTGACCTCTAGTTAGCCTCCCCCTTCTTCTAAGTGTACACTGTGTTTTGTTTGATAGTGGAAATCTAATCCTTTGGGAAGCACAAATTCCTATAACAGCTCTGATATGTATAAATAAACCCATATTCCTCATTACAAACAACATCAAAGCAATCACAGTATGGATTAAAATACACAACCCACCCTCCTCCATACTAATATGCAGCAATGCAGAGTTCAAATGAAGCCATTAGCAGTATCTCCAAGTATTTGGCAAAAGCAACCACACTTGTGTAGCTACAGGCGATGAAAGTCCCTACTACAAAAAGGGAGGGACAGGGGGAGTAGCCTGCATTGATCTAATTAGTCAATGAAGCACAAAGAATGTAAAATCTCATTATATATCACCAGGAAAATTTGGCTTGAGAAGTAAAGAATATGTAACTGATTTGTCCATGGGTGGGTTATTTTTGTCTTTGAATCTTCCAACAGGAAACAGGATTTCTGAAAACATATTAGAAACACACACATGCACATACATGCACACACATACAAATATATATATATATATCTCTCTCTATATATATCTATATCTATCTGTGTGGATACAAATGCACACACCAATGTATAGCCAGATCCTGAAACTTCTCAGCCCTTATTCAAGCTGTGTTTTCATGAGAAGGCTCCTGATAGGGAGAAATTGGAGATTTTTTTTCTTCTTTTTTTGATCTCTAGTGCCAGTCACAACCTGAAAACACAGTGTGTGGGTGTTCCAGTATTATTAAACCCAGACCCAGGGTTTGTCCCATTGCCCCAGGCAGTGCAGCTCATACATGTAGCAGCTCTTCTTCCTAAAGAAGGTCTGCTTAAAAGTGGGGACTTAAAATGACTTTTTGTAACTCGCTTTCTGCCCTTATCTTTGAAGCCTTTCAGGGATTCATGTTACATTTTTTGAATTTCTCTGAAACCCGGAATACTTGAAACATTTATGTCACAATTTAGGCCAAGATTCCCTCCCAGTCAGTATCTATCAAGAGCTGAAGGTAAGGTAAAATGCCAAATAAAAATTATAACACCCCCCCCAAAATTTTAAAAAAAGCAAAAACAACCCTAAAAAAACACAAACCAAGCACAACATCCAAGCAGCCACCCACTGAGCCCCAAAGCTAAACAGCTAAATAGACAAAACAAAAGTGGAGAGGAAGAGACAGAAGCACTGAAATGAAGAGACTAGTTCAGTCTTGCAGGTGGCCAGTAACRGGAACAAAGGAAGGAGTCATCCTACTTCTTCCACACAAAGAGTAAAACAGAAGGTTTGTGAGTCTCCAGAAGTTTGTAGAATTAGGAGGAATGGCATTTGGAGAAAATGATGAGTGATAGCACTCCAGGTGCAATCAGTGATTTCGCTCTTGATTGCAGGGTTTTTTAATAAATATTTAATGTTGGCTATGTTTCAGCTGCATTCTGTTCTGCCCCAACCAGACTAGTAGGCTCACTTTTGTTGGCCACTTTTCCATCTGTCACCCTGGTTCTGCTTTGCTCCTGTCCCTTGAGCTCTGCTGGGACAAAAGTTCTCTACCAAACTCCATCTTTTACTGTGGRTGAGGGTATAATGTGGATCGTGATCATATCAGCAGTGACTTGCTAAGAAGAGAAAGATCTTGTGACCCTCAGGAGTCAAGGTGAGCACAGTCAGATCCTACAGGTCTGAATGGGTGTTGCTTGCAGTAAACTGGCTGAAAGACCCTCTTCCCTTCTCCCCAAAACAAGAAGCACGTGTCTGCTCATCTCTGTCAGAGTCTGCAAACCATCCAGGTCCCATCTTGAGCCCTTCCCGAGCAGTGACCACAACTTGCCATGTTAGAATAGAGTGTAGAAAACAGCAAAACTTTGTATTTAAGTTTAAGCCCAGATATGCAGTAAGAAAAAATGTGCATCTGCACCTTTGACAGTGTCACACAACTACCCAGGAGTTATTGATGCTTCACAGCTACTTTGAGAAATCTCTTCTSTATTGGGAAGGACACGCTGGAACACGAAGGAGCTGTAATGCAAGGTATTTCCTATTTTCTGGGACTAAATCCCTGATCCTCCCTTGCCCTGTCTGATGCATATGCCTATCCACAGATCATTTGTTTCTGAACCTRCAAGTCTGCTTCCTCTTTCCAAAAGTCAGGTGATTGGAATTAACTCTCACAGTTGAAATGGTGCTGGTTTTTCAGTCTGTGTCRGAGTTGAAGTCTGTTACGTGATCTTTGGCTTGCAGCTCCCCCTGGGCATTGTTCTGTCAGCAGTGGTGAAGGCACTGGGAGTGCCTCGGTGGAAAATACTGCACAAGGGAAACGGGTGAATTGGTGKATAGAAATGAATCACTTTCACCGAATTATAAATAAATAAAAATAAATAAATAAGCACACTAAAAACCAGATGTGCAGGTGGACATCCAAAGACTAGTTTTTTGATGAGGCRGGTCTCATCCCTGAAGCACACCCTTTCATTCTGTGCTTTGCAGTGAGTGGTACAGCAGCCATAAAGCCTGGAGTGCTGTGCAAGGTATGAGATTAAAAGGATAGCTGGAGCTAAAGCAGGAATGCTGAGCCCATTTTGGAACAGGGGTAGAATGCTTCACGAGTGTGGGGGCCCTGTCCTGTGAGCCAAGGTCTAAATCTAACTTTGGAAAACAAGTCTAGTATTTGCGTCCATTTGCGGGCCTGCAAACTTGGTGAAGATTATCATGAAAATAAAAGACATTGGCAATTACTGAGGCTGGTGAATGAGAGATTACTTAACTACCATCCAGGGTTGGCAGAGATCTCTGGTAAAGGGTAGAGGTGGTGTCTCCACAGCCCAATGTTTCAGGTGGTACCGGGAGCTTAATACCTAGAGCCCTGCAGGCGGCATGTTTTCCAAGAGATGGACCTCAGCCATTGTCCTCTGGAGCTGGACTTGACGCTTGAGTGACAGGCTAGAAGGAATGAACTATGAATGCAGCACCGTGTCTCATTTTGAGTATCTGCTGTGCATTTGCAGCAGACTTCTTAAATGAAAAGGCAGAAGGTAGCTAAAACAGACTGTCTAGCCGTTTTATGAGCTGCTTTGTTTTAAAGTTGGCTGAAGGAGTGAGTGGAATATTAGCTGTGGTATGTTGAGGTAGACTGCATCTTGACCACACAGCTGRAAAAGGATGAAAAGCTGAAAACTCAGTACAGTTTACAAAGAGAAGACAGTGACTGCAACACAAAATCAGATATTACGCTTTGTTTATTGTTGTTTACTCCCTCATAAAAAGTGACCTCTTAGGGGAGAAGCACTTGTATGTTGTCCACATGTGTACAGATAGAGGGGGTGCATAAGCCTGCAGAGACTGAGGGAAATAAGTAGTGCAGTGAACAAGGCACTGGGAGCCAGTGAAACCATGGCCTTTTGTTAGGAAGCTGTCCCCTGCCCCCAGTCACGTGCTTTTTCTRTAATTCAGATGACAAGGCAGCTCAGCCATTTGCTTTCATTAAACACAAGCTCTAAGAAGGACAAACTTAGAGTATGCAAGTGCTTTCCTAAAATTAATGTAAAGCAAGAGGAGGAGKAGAATATATCTGAGAAATATTTGTTAACTAGTACTCTGTTCACTTGATATTTCAAAAGCTGGGTCTGATACCCATGTCTCAAACTAAGGTCGCAAGAGTTTCCTGAACCCATGCAGTACTGAGTGAGAGAGAGAAATATATTTGATTTTCTCTTTGGTATCAGTCTGTTGTTGTCACGAGGTTTTTTCATTGCTGTGTCAAAATGACTTTAAGATCCAGGACATTCTTGGTATGAAGTATCCTGCTAGTCTGGCATATGGCATGCAGGTTTGCCCACCTACTTCAACAATTCCTCAGATTTTTCTAATGTGTTACAGTGAGTTTTTTTAAGTGAATGAAACCACATAGACATGACAAAAAGTCTTCTGTAGATCTGTGATAATACTGCAGATGTTCTTCCTCTTCTGCTACTAAATATTTCATCAAGTATATGAAAAGATGGGGGGGGCATGAAGAGAAACTAGTTCAAGAGTGGGTTGTCACCTATTTTTACTTGAGAATATGCTTACAAAGACTGTCTAGAAAGATGCAGCTTTAGGTTACATGCAGGAAACTTTACACYTGTGGGATGGTAATAACCTATGGATAGCAAAACCAGACAGAAATTTTATGTTGTTAACAATATATGTTTTAAACAACACCTGGAAATATATCTGAATTGTAAGTTTACCTTACTAGGTTTTGAAGTACTTTTTTTTAAATTTAGAAAAAAATTGAAAGTTCTGTAACTTCCTAAAGTGCAGTTTTTTTYCCCCTTAATCTAATTATATCAATCTGAACACAAACAAAATGTAGAGAGGTGGGGGTTTGGGGGGAGCGGGGGTTTCTGTTATGGTTATGTTTGAGACTTACTAACATAATTGTGCCAAAACTGAGGTTGAAGTTTCTTGCTTTATAACAGCATTGCTGTTTTCAGAGCTGGCAGATTTTCTGTTCACAATTCCTTCCATATGTGCTGGAGACCACAATGTGAAGGGATTTACAGAGTACAAGTTGGAGTGCAAATACTGGAGGCGGGAAGCACTCGTCTCCTTTTTTAGGATAAAACAGCAGTCACACAGAATCCCAGAATGGTTGATGTGGGAAAGGACCTCTGGAGGTTATGTCCAGCTGCCGCACCCAAGCAGGGCCACCTAGAGCTGGTTGCCCAGACCACGTGACTTTTGAGTATCTCCAAAGACTGGGACTCCACATCTGGGCAACCTGTGCCAGTGCTTGGTCAGTCTCACAGTGGAAAAGTATTCCCTGATTTTCAGAGTGAGTCACTTGTGTTTCAATCTCAGCTCATTGCCTCTGGTGCTGTCACTGGGTACCACTGAAAAGAGCCTGGCTCTGCATTTTTTACTCCTTTCCTGCACGTATTTACATACATTCGTGAGATTTCCCCCTGAGCCTTCTCCAGGCTGAACAGACCCATCTCTTTCAGCTTTTTTCATCATAAAGATGTTCCAGTCCCTTAATCATCTTTGCAGCGCTTTGCTGTACTCACACCAGCATGCCGGCATCTCTTTTGTGCTGAGGAGCCCAGAACTGGACATGGTACTCCAGGGTAAACCTCATCAGTGCTGAGTAGAGGAGGATTGCCTCCTTTGACCTGCTGGCAACACTCCCCCGATGCAGCCCAGATTACCATTACCTTCCTTGCTGCAAGGGCACGTGTTCAGCTTGGTTTTCACCAGGCCCCCCAGGTCCTTCTCTGCCAGGCTGCTTCCCAAATGGGTGGCCCCCAGCATGTGTAGGTGCCATGGAATTGTTCCTACCCCAGTGTGGGTCTGTAGCCATTTTTTGGTACATTCTGTGTAGGTTGTTATTGACCTTCCCACAGAAAAGTCTAAGTGAAAAAGTAGTGTTATGTCAGCCTCAAGTTCTGCATGAGTGTTTTGTCCAAGGGTGATCAAACTATATTCATAAGAAGTAGAGTGCATTACACCCACAAAAATAAATTAATGACCAGTAGTTGTAGTTCCTTACCATACTTCTGTCGTTTTAAGCAGTTTACACCATTCAGTTGTTTTGGAAGTCTGAAACTGGAATGCAGGAGAAGAATGTGCCGTTTCTGTGTCTCTGAGTGGCTCGGTCTTAGGCTACCTGCCTTCACCCGGACTTCAATCACACGGCACTATAGCTGGGAGAAGACAGGAAAAGTTTCGGGTTTTATGCTGGATCAAATCCTTAGTCTGGCTTGCTGTACAGCCACAGAAATGCATGTGCTGGCAGAGAAGGAAATGAGAATGAGCTGCAAAGTCTCGTGTAGGAGAGGTTCTTGAACCATCTCTTCCAGTGGCTTAAAATGATCTTGAAGTTGCTGGGCTATTGTGTAATAAATTTATAACCTCAGCTGTGTTAAGAGAGGTAAATGAGCATCTTAAACCTATACTGCTGGCTTCAGTTTTCTCAAGTGGAGCCAAGCATTCACCTGGGGAAAAGAAGACTTAACACTTCTTGTAGATACCTATGGAACAACACTGGCTTTTGTAGCTTTAAATCCAAAACAAGAGGAGAATCAAATTTAAGGACTTTTTCCTGGGTATATCAAATACTTTTGCACTGTTAGCAACAAGATCCAGGGGAACCAGTTTCTTGTCTTCACATACCTCTTTAAGAAGCAAGCAAAGGGAACTGGAAATCTTCATACACATTTCTAAAGTTACTAACTTGAGAAAAAATAATACTGTTCGAATTACCATACTTCAATTTTTCTTGGCTGAAAAATTGTGAGATTCCTTTTACTTTTTGCACAAAAATATTTTCAGGAAACATTCTTTGATTATGTAACTATTTTGACAGAAACAGCTTTTAAAATCATTTTCCAGTAGAATATTATTTCTTTTCTAATATTAGATAACTGATTCCTGAGCAGACTTCTGTGAATACCACTGCAACAGCTTTCATTTCTGCCACTGACCCTCTTCTAAGCAGCTGMGAATAGGCTTGTCTCTAATTCCTTGTTTAAGAAATGAGAAAAAAAGTTTGCATTGCCTTCATTTTGTTAGTAAGGATGAACTGCTTCTTTTTTTTATTTTGAAGCCTTAGTTTGGGCAAGACTGACATAGCAAGGTTGGAATTAAATACAGGGGAGGTGGATATTTCTGTGTTACTCCAGCAAGATCAGGAGTGATTCGGCCCCCCTCATGGAATGGCTAAAACTACAGTGCCCATGCCTCAGGACCAGATACGTGCTTTAGAATTTGACGAACCAGCCTGGCAGTTGAATTAGCTGGGGATCTCTATAAAATGTTAATAAAGGTTGTCATTTCCAATTAAAGCTAAATCCCTAAGAGCATTTGTGTTAGTGGATGAGGCCAGCAAAAGAGGCTGAATTTAAAATGGCATCATGTTTTTTTGCTTTGTTACAGTTTGTAATTTTGAATATGTGAAGTTTGACTCTTTTAGCAATGTTGAAATAGTTATCTGTATGTTGACTAAATTGCCTTTAGTGTTAAATTAAATGAGTGTATTTCGTTTGCAAATCTAAATATTTGTGGCTCAAATCCTTGTTCAGAAGTAACCTTTTTTTATGATTATTGACTTTTTTTTGTTTGAAAATAAAAGCTTATTTCAGTAATTTCATGCAGGATTTTAGATTTTTAATGTATATTCTCATAGGCAGCTTACCAATAATTCCTTTAAGCTTTTTTATTGTTGTCAGAAGGTCCACTGGCTTTAAATAAAGCTTAAGCTTGTATTCCTGATTAATTGAAAGCTTTCTGTATGGGTATTGGAAAGTAAACTGATAACATGACTGCAAATAATTTTGTTTAATTTAGAATACATGATCTTATACTACTAAAAAAAAAAACAAACCAGCAGTGTTATGCCATATACTCTTAGAGATAATGACATGAACAAGTGCAATTATGTCTTTATGTTCCAACCCTTAACATTCTATGATTCTTTGTTACTGTAGCAGATGAAAGTTGCATCCAAGCTGGATGCTGTTGTCCTCGCTGCTGCATATGGATATCGTATTTGTTAGAGTTCCTCCAAAGCCTGCAATGTTGGACAGCATTGGCTTGTCCTTTTCACCTCTTATTTCTCCATCTACTGAAAGCATAATGAACCAGAAATGTTATGTCCAGTCTAGACACAAATTCTGTCTGCTTCTTATGAGAGACACAGCTTTGGGTTGGCATTAATCAGTTCAAACTAGGTCTTTTCTTGTACTTGAGGGTTGTATTGTTTGAAGAGGCATTTGTAAGATCTAGGCAAGGAGCAGTGGGTGTAGCTGATGATCTCCTGTGATCCCTCTCTTTCCTTTGAGAGCCTGAGTAATGCTGAAATCATGCTTGAGCTCAGAGGCCTTGAGGATTCTAATTTGGAGATTCTCCTCCTCCTAATTAGGATCAAAAGGTAGGAAATACTTTCCTCTGATGATCATTTCCAGTCTGTCTTTCTAAGTCAGCTTTTACTTCTTGTTCCTTTCAGGACTTTCTATTACATTATTGAGTTAGAACTTAAAAAAGGGCATCTGGCCTCAGAGCAAAATCCATCTGCTCCTGGTTTCTAACTCCAACAGTGAACCAGAACAGGTATCTACAGAAGAGGAAAAGCTGGTTATGCATATGGTATTTACCTGAGCAGCTCTCTCATCTTCCAATAATTTTTAAGCTCAGGGGCTTTCCCTTGACAAGGCAGGGCAACAATTGATCCATACAGTTTGAGTGCCTGAGTGTTTAGTGATCTGCATTTCTGCCTTAGCCATTACCTGTATTAAAATGTACTGTTAAGGAATGTATTTGTGGCTCACATGAAATGCTTTATTTTTTCATTTACTGCTCCATCATTGTTGTTCTAGCCTGAGCTACCATGGGAGCAGTTGCTTGTATGCTACAGAAACAACTACTTTAGAAATAACCAGTCTTCTGAAAAGAAACCCTCCAATCCAAAACCATGAAAATGTAGTTACTGGTGTTTCATTTTCCTTCTCTTGTAAATTCAGTCTCCTGTAGTAGCAGGTTTTTAGTTGTGCTGCCCTTCAGGGAGGAAAATACTGCCATTCTTTAATTATTTTTTAAATGTATCATTCAAATTCATGTAGATTTCCCACCCCCACCCCTTTAAAACTGAGTCCTGGTTTTCTGCTGAACTTTCTAGACTTGGAAGCATGATGTTGCAGTCTCTGGTAAGATGAGGTTTTGCCCCAGTCCAGTGTTTGCAAGGTCAGGGGAGCACAGGGCAGAAAGACCAATCTTGGAGTGCAAGCAGGTGGAATSGTTGCCTCTTCTGCAAGTTCAGGCTGAAAAAACTGTGCTCTTTTCCTCACCATTAGGCTCCTCACCTTTCATACATGGTAATTTGAAAGTGAGTTTGGAGTTTTGGATTTTAGTTATTGCAGGAGAAAGTCATTAGCTGGCAGATTACAGGTGAGATTGGTGTTGAGTCAGTTTTTATTGGTTGGCCTTGCAGACATACCCTGTGGGTGACTCAGTCACATGCACAGATTGTATTTTGCCCCTTTTACCTGGGATTGAGTGTCATCAAATAATGCTGGTTTCAAATTAAATATGAGCTTTTGGGGTATTTGCATAGGGTTAACAAAGCACAAGCTTTATGAATTGTTTCTGATTTAATGTGAGCCCTCTGAGGTAAGATTATCAACTATATAACATGTAAGTCATCACTTATTTACTGTATTATTGTTCTACAAGTTCTTTGCATYGGTACCTGAAGGCAGTCCCAGCCCTTCCTCGCTCACAGTGTGTTCCTGCTCTGTCCTGGCTGGCATAGCATTCTGTGAAGCCACATGGAAAAACAGAGCAGGGAACTGATCCAGCTGAAAAATAACCAGCCAAAAAGGTTTATATTTTTCAGTCTGATACATTTTCTGCCACACAAGTCGTCGTGCTGACGTGGCAAGAAGGTGTCTTTGAACAGGAGAATGAGGGGCCAGAGACAAAGTGGCATCTTCTTGAACTGGACTGAGCAAAAACTGCCTGCCAAATTTTAAGCTGTGCTCTGGAAGATGTATTATCTTGTCTCCTCTCTCTGGTATTGAGAAGCGGTTTCAACAGACAAGGCAGGGTTCAGRAAAAAGTTTATCCATCCTATGTGTGTGGAGAAATAATGTTTGGAGAGATGGGGTGGCATACTTGAGGGTGTACACTGGGATCCATCTTTGTCTAAAGTTTGAGCCATAAAACCAAATCGTCTTCTTGATGCCTGAGTTAACTGCTCAACTTCAGATAGAATGAACTCTTAGGTACTTTTCTTTTGGAGTAGAGCTCTTAATTGTGACCTGATAAAGTCAGAGTAAGTTGGTAAGTTGCAGTTGACTGTAGCTGACTGCCTGAAGATGTTGTGTATGTCTGCTCTTCTCTTACCAGTAGATGCTAAATATACCTCTTTTATTTACTTATGTAGGGGTGCAGGGAATCATGCCCTAAAAATCTGTCTTGTAAGCTAGAAGGACATTCTAAATTTCAACTAAACTCTTGACTCCGCTCTTTGATATTGGTTTGATCTGGGAAGCTCTGGATGAACCTTACTTGGTTTTACCCTCAGGAGCCTAGTACACATTCACTCTGTGCTGATTAGGCCTAGAACCAAGGATTGAAAATTAGCTCTGTTATATGGACTGAAGAATTTATGTTCTCTTGAGTGAAACCAGCCCAATACATGAAGGGTCGGGAGGCTGTCTATTTATTTTTCTTCCAGTAAGTGGAACATATTGCAGATTAGCCTCACTTGAAGAGTTATTCCACCTGGCAAATGCTCTCACCTGAGCATGGGAAGGGAGGCACTGTCGTGTGGTAAATCCAGTGTTAGGTTGGCTCTTGAGTACTCACTATTGCTTGGTGATTCAAGGCAACTTCTTTTGTGTTCAAGGCCTCTCTTGTCCTGTCAGAGGTTCCAGATGGAGTTATTTTCCTTTTTTTTTGAAGTACACTGAGCATATCTGGTGAAAAAGATGTTGGAGAACTGGGGTGGGACAGTTAGATCATACAATTATGAGATCTACATGAAAAATGTACCATTCTGGGTAATTCAGGTGATGGTCTGACCTCCAGAGAAGGCTGATGAAGAAAGAGCAATGTAATGGAGCATCTTCCTGCGTTATGTTTACCCCACAGGAGACTTCCATGTTCTGGCTGCAGAAGTGGTGGCAGCCTCCCTGTGTGACACCACAGAGCACATTCTGTACCACAGTCACCAGGGACAGGGCCTTTTCAGCTGTGCAGGACTTGTTTTACTGTGGGGAACCTTGTGGGCTGAGCTTCAGAATATCCTCTAAGGGTATGTCTGTCTTGCCAGGCTTTGGCAAGAAGGAAGGTAGCTTTGCTTTGAAAACAGATCAAGACCATGCTGGCCAAAAGTTAAATGTTTTGGCGTTTTAACCATTTGCAGGGACTGGAGACCATCTGGTAACTACGTTTTTTCAATAAACTCTCTGAATGCCACCTTGCATAACTTACTAATATTAATAGTGTGTCAAATAAATATGATTGATAGTGTTGCTTATCTCAAGTTGTGTCGATGGAGAGATACGGAGTTCCCAGGCAGGTGCGAAGGAGAGAGTTTTATTACAAAAACCAAGTCTTTTTAAGCAGTTAGTCCTTATCAGAATACATACTATTGAAACACAACAAACAATAATTCAACCAGTCACCATAAGCCACGAGGTGATCATGCGAAAGTTATGTAACTTGTTTTCTCTACTTCTAAGTTAGCTGAACTGGTTCCCAGAGGCCTTTTTACTTAGCCAAAGTAACAGAAGTGAACCATGATTTTACAAGGGTAACAGGGCCTTCATTTTGCAAGGTTTTACCTATCCGCAACACCAAGTGACAGCGGACTGCAGTCTCTTATCGAGGCAGGAGGCCTTGTCATTATCTGTTCTTTTGGGAGACACATTTCAGCTGTGAGAGGGCTTGTGTGTGTCCGAGCTTGCCATGCTGAGGTACCTGGCCTAGTTCTGCAGGAGCTGGCAGTGAAGCTGTGTTAGCACAGCATCCTAGCCTGGCCTCTGTGCAGCTGCAGGTACTCCTGCTAACTGTGGACAACCTCGTTTAGGTTCCTGTGCATGGCTTTTGCTTAGGCTTTGTTGACATACACCCTCCATGGTGGAGGGTAAGACTGGATTTACTGGATTAGTCTAATGCAATGTTTCTATAAATGGAACAAATAGAAGGGAATCATGATCAGCATTTTTTGTTTACTTGTGCCAGGAGGCTTAATGAGACAAGGAATGGAATGAATATTTGTAAATGCGGACAGGAGTCCTTAGACCTTTGCTGCCTCCCTCCAAGGTGGCATTGCATGCCCACTGCCTTTGGTTGTGTTTGTATTGGGTTAATATTTCGTCTGTATCCCTCTTGTAGAAATATTTAATGAGAGAACTTTGATTCAGTTTCTGAGGAATAACTAAGGAAGGCACATAAGACTTGGCTAATCCATTATTAAATGAGGATAAAAGCATCTATTCTTCAAGGTGTAGTGCCATAGATAGAGGAACACATCAGCTAACCTAGGTTCTACTCTTTTAACCTTTGACTTCCAGTGGAATTTCCATGCATGACACTTGTGGTGAGTTAGAGTGTAAGGGATTCATTACTGGGCTCTTTGGAGCACTGTACGTGCCTAGCATGGCATGAAGAGGGTGTGAAGAGCTACAAGTGACTTTTGATAATTGCACCGTGGTGAGGCTGAGAAAAAGAATATGTTATGATTCTCTAGGGCAATACTAAGAAGTTGAGTTCTGAGCAAGAGGTCCCACTGTGCTGGACAAAACAGCAGTAGCTGAATCTCAGTTTGCTGTGGACAGAGGGTGACTGCAGGAGACCTTGCATTGTATGGCCACGGGAAGGGGGCATGACCCACCAGTGTTTCTCAATCAACTGTTTAGGGACCTCTTATTGTCCATGACATAAAACATTATTTTCAAAAAACCCCTGAAATCCATGTATTTTTGGATAAGCAAACAAAAAGGATAAAAATAGTAGTAGAACATACTATGTATAGCTCGATTTTTATTTCATTACAAGTTAATGTTAAGCATGGTAAAATTGGACAGGAGCCAAGTTTTTTCTTTGYAAAGATTGATGAGTACTGGTGCCACTTTCTACTTCAAGATCTAGTGTAGCTGCTATTTTTGGCATCCTTTTGACTTTTTAAGAAATTCCAGTTGGCTGCTGAAATTGCTGATTTGTTTTTTGGACTCAGAAGTTTACCACAAATTTTTTCTAATATCAACTTAATTCTATTTTTTTTGTCTGTCCTCCATGTTGTACACATGTTATAAATGTTCTTGCAGTCCCCATATCACCAGGAGAAGAACAACATGGTAAATATGTACATGATGTGCTAACTCCACAGACTTTTAGCAGTCTGTAGAGCTGAGAAGATGTTGGAATTTGGACAGGAAGGGGTAAAGATCTTATGGGATTATTCCAGTGCCTTTGAAGAAATGGGAGATGAGAAGTGTGAAAAATTAAGATACRTGAGTTTTAAAAATATTCCTGTAAAAAGTTTAAATTCTTCTTCACCTTTCCCAGACTAGTTACCTAAAAGTTGGAAACGCACATTGTTTTCGTAATGGGTGTTAGCTAAATTTCAGAGTTGTTGCATGCCCCTTTAAACTCATGGTGGTCAGAATTTGAGAATGAAAAAGTATTTACAGAAGGTAAAATTTCCCTGAAGTGCATATTGAATCAGCAACTTCTACCTAAAAATAAAACTGGAATACTACTTCAGTAGTTTCTTCATGCTTTAGGATCTAGCCAGCAGTTGCCATAAATTAATTTTGTGTTTAACTTTTTCCCCTTTTAAGTAGTTTTGAAGTATGTGATCGTGTTCCTGCTTCTGAAAGATAAGTTACGGAACTGACCAGCTGCACACCCTTAATCCTCTGATACCCTGTAAGGAGAAAAAAGTTCTGGAAATGTCAGGCTGATGTAACTCACAGAAACATTAGCTGCTCCTAAATGAGGCTTATAAAACATAAGCGGGTTCAAAATCATAATCATATTAACACAACCTTTCCAACAAGAAGAAAGTTCTCCATCTATCAGTGTCTGTTAGAGCCTATTTCATATGCTTGTATTTTGAAAGGTCTGTCTGAAAATGCAATGCTGTCTGTGGAACTAAAAAGATTTGATGAAGTCACAAGAGAACAGTAGCTGTGATGGTGTTTTGATTTGGAAAAATATGAGCAGATCAACACTGCAGATAAATAACTGTTTCATGTGGTGATAATATGAGCACAAGAATAAGGATGTATTTTGTTTATAGTATTCCCAGAAAAAAGGGGAGATCACTATAAACTACTATTTTGTATCGTGTAGATTTATATTCTGTTATATTTGTAGGTGGTTAGGTTGGTTTTTTTTCAACAAGTCACTACTTAACTGTCTTACATTTATTAACAAGTGTAGATTTTATTTTGCGTGAAGCAGAACAAAATGATAAACAATATGTGCTGGGGTCGCTGCCTTTGGAATAAAGTTTTAGAGCATCCCGTCAAGAAGCCGACATTGCTGGATTGTCGAGAATTTTGTTTGTAAGACTACCAGAAAAATGTTTGAGTGCAGGCTCTTCTACCAGTGGCTATAATTTGGTATTTCACACCACCGGCTTTGCTTTGCCTGTCTGAAGGACTGGCAGGGCTGCCCCCCCTGCCATGGCAGGCCACCACCACAGCTGCAAGAGAGAGTCAAGCACCAGGCGTGGTTTGACTGCTATGCTTCAGCTCTAGGAGCCTGCAAAGGTACTTGTGAAGGAAGACTGCCAAAAAAAAAAAAGGGTACTGACATTCAGTAATCCTACTTGGATTCTCTTTGCTGAGCATCTCAAAGTGGCTTTTGTATTATGAGTAAAAATGTGATGCATGTGTGTAGCTGTAGAGAAGAATGTTGTGATGCTGTGTCTTCAACAAGGTAAAATGACGTTCTTCAGTGAGAAGTGAGAAAATGTCTCTTAAAGAAAGGAAAGGAGTATGTGAGAAAAGGGTGGTGGTGTGTTCACTACATGTATTTGCAAATGACAAATTGTTACTCACAGTTCAAGAGGGGTGTTGCACTCACAGTGTTGTATAGATTGATTCTCTGTGTTTTCTTGGTTCATGGCTTGCCCTGAATGTGGGTGAATGATGATAGTTTGCAATTGCAAGCAACCAAGCAAAGTAAGAATTCAGGAAATACTACTAGAAATGTATGTCATAGTGAAAACTTGCCTGAAAGAAGAGCCGCAATAGTACATTAACCCATGAAATGTAGTAGCAGTAGAAACCTGATGAATGTTATTTACGAGGCAGCTTTTACCAGCTAGCCAAAATATTGTCAAGGGGGACAGAACAATTGACAGCAATGAGGAACTGCTTTACAAATTCCTGAGTCTTACTCAAGTGTTGGAGACAACAGTTTGCTGAGAGACTCAAGCAGTCTGTCTTTGTGGAAAATGACCAGATATGTCTGTTGTCCATCTATCTCTTCYTTTTTGATATATGGGTTCTGGTACTGTTTTTTTTAATGTTATTCCCTTTTCTGCTTGCCAGTGTCTGCCAATACATGCCAGACATTAAGCTCCTTCAGATGTTAAAAAAAAAAAAAGATGTTCACTTTCATCCAAAGCATCGATGAAAGGTGGCTGTGTTTCAGCTGTTGGAAATATTAATGAATGGCTTATACTCAGCTGAATATAGACTGTGGTATAGATTGCTCACAGCTGCTTCTCTCTTTTCTTTTTGGGCCAGGCTTCTTTACCCTTGGGAGTTTTCTATGTCATTCCATTTTTCTTTGTCTTTTTCTTTCTCTGTTGACCTCCCTGTTTTCTTTCCATGCCACTCACATGATCTGTCTCGCAAGTTCTTTCTCAAGCCAGAGGAGACTGGGCATTGTTCACTTGAGGTGCCCTTTTGGAGTCTGCTGGTGAGAATCCTTAGAAGCCATTAACAGGAGGGTTGAGGTTGGAAGGGACCTCTGGAGCTCAGCTGGTCCAACCCCTCTGCTCAAGCAGGACCACCCAGACATGATGAGTGCTTGGGGCCATGACCAGATCTCTTTTGAATAGCTCCAAGGGAGGAGGCTCCACAACCTCCTTGGGCAACCTGTTCCAGTTCTCTATCGCCCCCCCAGCAAAAGTGTGGCTTTCTGCTAGATCTACAAGACTCACTGAGCCACAAGCCCACCATGAGTCTCCTAAAAATGTGTCAGTCATGTCATTTTACCGTTGCCAACCTGCTGTGTCTGCTCACATAGTGATTTAGCTCAGCCCAAGAATTGATTTCCATTTGACTACAGCTTTGTCTGTAGCAATCGAATAAATTTTGTTTTATCTTAATGATTGAAATTTAGGGGTAAGGTCTTAGAGTTCTCTTTGTTGTTCTCTCAAAAGGTGTCCTGTATCTGTGCTGAATAGTTGTTTTTTTCACAGATGCACCTGAAATACTACTTGACTACATGAATCATGCTGATGTGTAGAATTTAATTGCATTGTTTTACTTTAATCTTCTTCAAAGAGCCAAGAGCTTTTGAGTGTTATATTTAGAAATATTTGTAAAATCATTTTGCATACATTGCAGCAGCATCTAAAAAATAATCACACCTTATCACCTTCTTGTGTTTTTTGTGTAATTCAGTTCATTAAGGCATTTGATGTTGATTTCACTTTGCCCACAACAGATTTTAGCTGAGCTTGGCGATGCCTCATTAGGAGATTTGTCATTGAAGTGCTAAGACTAATCAGGGGCTTTCAATGTGTGACGCCGTTCAAGGGGAGCTTTCAGTGTTTCGTATGTAAAGCACAGCACATTTAGTGTTGCATTTATCCTTTGAGATCCATTTATCACTTAGAGAGAACGAAAACCCTGAGTAGAATAAAGACTATTCTTGTCAATATGTGCTAAATTATGAGGATTGCACCTTAAAGGCTTCCCTTTGTCTGCAGTCAGCAGATGATACTTTTCAGATATTGAAAGGTGAGTTAATATGGTATTTTATTATCTGTGCTGTTTTAGTAAAAGGAGTTGTGCTTTTGGCCATATTGCGAGGCCTGTTTGTAGATTTTTACTTTGCATCCTCATGGTTTCAGTTCAAGCTTTGCCCTGGCTCCTGCTAGATCATCTCGTGGATAGTTGGCATTTCCTGCTTGTCACCATGAACTACCACTCAGAGGGCTCAATTGCCCACAGCACAGAAAAATCCTCCAAGTCGGAGCTGCCCTTTCTGCATCCAAGGGAAGCCTGCTTGGATTCATGGGTGTTCTGCTCATAGTATTGGGGAGGAATGTTTGGAAGAGCAAAGAGTAAACACTTATTCCATAATTTTCTTAGCCAAAATATAAGCTATTAAGTGTTTTATTGCTGTCTGATTCCATGTTTTGAACCTCTATTCCCACTATGTTGAACAGCCATATAATTTGGGAGTGCGGCGGTAAGGTCTCACCAGAACCTTCTCTTCTCCAGGCTGAACAACTCCAACTCCCCCAGCCTTTCTTCATAGCAGAAGTCTTCCAGCCTCCTGATGATTTTTGTGGCCCTCCTCTGAACCAGCTCTCAGTCTTTCTTGTAGTGGGACCCCAGAGCTGGATGCAGCACTCCAGGTGGGCTCTCACCAGAGCAGAGTAGAGGGGGACAATCTCCTCCCTCGACTGCCAGCCGTGCTGCCTCTTACGCAGCCCAGGATGTGAGTGGCTTTCTGGGCTGTGAGTGCACATTGCCAGGTCATGTCCAGTCTCATCCACCAGCACCCCTAAGTACTCCTTGCCAGGCTGCTCTCAGTCCYTTCATCCCCCAGCTTGTGTTGACACCAGGGATTGCCCTGACCCAGGTGCAGCACCTTGCACTTGTCTTGAACCTCATGAGATTCCTGAAGTTCAACAGCTTGGTGTCATCCACAGATGTACCTGGATTTCAATAAATATTTCTGCATCCTTGAATCCAGTCTTTGCTTATGTATTTTAGTTGGCTGCTCTAGTATTTGAATTATACTTTTACTGTCCCTTTCTGCAAAAGTAGATGGAAATGTGGAAGTTTGGTCATCATCCTGCTGATGCACTGTTGTAAGGGAAAAGGTGTCTTATTTACTTAGTGTGGCACCAGTTTGGCTCTAGCACCTGAGTATGCATGACGAACTTTTGAACCTGCAGTATTGCCTGTGGGACTGATAGCGTTCTAAATAAGTGAACATTTGGGGTTTGCCTGGACATGATGTAATGACATAATTGCAGAACCATTTGGCTTTTAAACACAAATATAGCGCTTTTTTTAATGTACTCTATTTAGCTTAAAATAAAAAGATATTAATCTTCAGTCTCTGCCACTCCATCAAGCATCAAGTAGCAGAAGAGTCATAAGTTGATGGGCTGACACAAAGCTCTCTTGAAACTTAGTTTGCGAGAACGCCAGTGTTATTTTTAACTGTCTCCAGCAGGAGGCTTTTTGTCTGGAAGGAATCCAGAGGTGTACATTGTATCTCTGTTCAAATTCGCACAGGCTGCTAGATAGTCTTAAAGGTCTCCTGAAGTTGTTTTGCTCTGCAGTTGGGGACATCTGTGTTGCAAGGCAGACTGTGCTATAGTGGTGATTTTTGTGCATAGCACGGGTAGATGGAGCTGTAGCAGTAGTTGACTGCTCACCTCTGCTGGTGATAGCTGGAAAGATCTTGTGTGTGTCCCATGTGTGTGGTGGATTGGCCTTGGCTGGATGCCAGGTGCTCACCAAAGCAGCTCTATCACTCCACTCTGCAGCAGGACAGGAAACAGAAAATACAATGAAAGGCTTATGGATCAAGATAAGGACAGGGAGAGATCACTCAGCAATTACTGTCATGGGCAAAACAGGCTCAAGTTGGGGAATTTACTTCTATTTACGGCCAATCAAACAAAACTAGGATAATGATAAATAAAAACGAATCCTAGAASACCTTCCTCCCACCCCTCCCTTCTTCCTGGAATTGATTTCACTTGACTCCCAGTTTTCTCTCCAGTGTGGCTCTCCCATGGGGTCACAAGTCCTGACAGCAAACCTGCTCCAAAGTGGGCTCCTTTCTCCATGGGACCATGGGTCCTACCAGAAACCTGCTTCAGCACAGGCTTCCCACAGGGGCACAGCCTCCTTTAGTGATCCACCTGTTGTGGTGTGGGTTCCTCCACGGCCTGCAGGTGGATCTCTGCTCTTCCATGGACCTCCATGGGCTGCAGGGGCACAGCTGCCTCCGCATGGTCTGCACCAGGGGCTGCAGGGAAATGTCTGTTCCAGCACCTGCAGCACCTCCTGGGTGTCTGCAGGGCTGTTCCTCTCACATATTCTCATTCCTCTCTCCAACTGATGCTGCCCAGCAGATTTTTTTTTTCTCCCTTCTTGACTACATTATCCCAAAGGCACTACCATCATCACTGATGGGCTCAGCCTTGGCCAACAGCACATCTGCCCTCGGGTGGCTGGCATTGGCTCTATTGGACATGGGGGAAGCTTCCACCAACTTCTGATCAGAAGCAATCCCTATAGCCTCCCTCCTCCCCAAAAACTTTGCCATGCAAAGCCAATACAATGTGCTAGCATTTAACATTTTTTTTTCTGATAATATTCATATCTTATTTGTGTTCATCTAACAGGGAATTGTGCACATAGCAACTGTGTCACAGAAGAAACGCATGTTGTTTTCACAAATTTGTAAAGTATTATAAGGTTTCAAAGTGGAGATTTCATTTTGAAATTTATTTGGATATCTACCATGTGTGTGAACGTACAGAAATTCACAAGCTAGTTTAGAAAGATCTGGTAATTTTCATTGGTCATGTTAAAAAAATAAATCATAGGTGCTTCTGCAGTTTATTGTGTATGAATAGAGGCTTACAACTCTATGAAATTGTGGTAAAAGTTATGGTTGATTTTGACTGCACACATGTAGACATTTAATGGTTTATTATTACATTGCATTAAAGTCATAGATATTTATAATAAAAAGAAACATTGCTCAAACACTTAGAAATTTAAAAGTTAGGTTCTTAAGTCACAAAACAATAAAATACTGCACAGTGAAGGCAGCTTAATCACCTACAAGATACAGATTTAGTATGAGTCTGAATAAACAAATAATTTCCAAATAATAGCAAAGAGGAGACTATTTAAAATCTCAATCACAGTTCATGTTAGCCTGAATTAGAGCAGAGCAGTTGTCCATCTGTAAAGCACTTCTAGCAAAAAAATGGAGGTTTGACTGCATCATGTTGGAAAATAAGTTGCCTTAAGTTGTGTTTTTTTGTTTTGGTTTCACTATGAACTTGATGCCGCTCACAGTAGGAATTTTCAAGCAGCACCTTCCTAACAAAGTAGATACATTGCATCTACCAGTTGCAAGAGTGGAGAGGAATCCAGGGATTTGTCAGATAAATATTTTGCGTTGATCCTGTAAATAAACCCTCCTTGCTGTGGGTGAGAGATGTCTGGGTGATTGAAAAGATCATTGTAGTTTGTGTAGTAGGTGGAGGTGACTTCAGATGTGTGGCACATGGACGTTTTAATTTCCTGTCTTGCCCAATGATTATTGATCAGGGCCAGACTGTATGAATCCCTTTCCTTTTGCCAAGCAAAAGGGGGTAGTAGCACAAGATCATTGTAGTAATTGATTATTAAATAATTAACCAATAGCATATATATATATATATATATGTTTATGGGGCTTATCCCATCTCTAATACTATTTTACCTTCTCTGCAGCTTTAGGAATATTCATTTTTATGAGGCAATACTTATTCCATATCTTATAGATCTTGCTTATCTCAAGCATGAGAAAAGCATAACTCTCATTACGGTATAAAACCCCCAAAACTTCAGAAAGTAAAGATTTCACATGGCCTTGTGATGCTCTGAAAGAATTTTGATGACCTCTGTTCCTCATGATTAAAGGCTGAAGGTGACTCCAACAATCCCTTGTTTCTAGGGAGAGAGTTCAGTAGTGAGACCAAGACATGAATGAAGATTAAAAATCCCCCGAATCTCACTCCCATCCCAAAAAAAACTTCCTCTGCAGTAGTCTTTGCAGGTTTGAACTGATTCTAGTTAAATTCAAGTTGCTTAGGTTTTTCAGTGGAGAAGGGGTGACATAAGCCACTTTCAGACTTGTCATTTCAGTATATTTCACTTTCAACAAGGCTAGAGGTATGTTCTTCTGAAAGGACATGCCAGCAGTTTCAGGAGGTTCTTGCATAAAAGTAGTTGTTAAATATGATTGATATTGCCTTTTTACGTTTCATCGTGCCTACATTAGAGAAGATTATTTTTTCCTTTTTTCTTGGGCATCCCACAGGTCATAAATGTTGATGGAACAATGAGGAAAACCCTCCTAGAAGATAAGCTTCCACATATATTTGGGTTCACGCTGCTGGGAGATTACATCTACTGGACKGACTGGCAGAGACGAAGCATTGAAAGAGTTCACAAGATAAAGGCCAGCAGAGACATCATTATTGATCAGCTGCCAGATTTAATGGGCCTTAAAGCAACGAGTGTTACCAAAGTGTTCGGTAAGCATGAGCAACGTGGGATGGCTCCGTAGCAGTTTCCAGATGGGCTTGCTTTCACTAAGCAACTGTTGATCGCTTGTAGTGAGAATAACTGTGGTCTGATGTGTTTGAATCATTTCAAAGGAAAGTGGCACCTATTGTTTCTAAAGCTGGGAAAATACAGTGTTGCAAAAGAAGYGGGGGCTTCCAGCTTTTGGTGACATAAGTCTTCCACAGCTTTCACTCCACTTTTTGAATTTTTATGAGAATTTTATTCGTGTCTCTGTGCTATGGGAATCATTATTCTCACAGAAATGCTCTATTTTCTGCTGCTCTTTTCTTCCAGTGCAAAGTCCCAGTGATGTTCAGTTAGCAGTACTATGTCAGGTGGTATAGGCAGAGTCAGTCACCATTATGACRTTGCCTCAAAGCATGTGGCACTTATATATTAACTTCTAACACCTCACTTGTACCTAAATCTTAAGAACWAAAACTTGCCCTTAGCATGGGATCGGCAGCTGGATCTCCATATTCTTCCACTGCATCTCTGAAAGGTGCAGCCAGTATTTTAGGTCCTCTGCTGGCCTTCTGCAGCAAGTATGTCACAGGCCCTCCTGGCTTCAGTGCACCACAGATTTTTCAACTACCTGAAACACTGGAATTTGGGCATAGCAATAAACGGATTAATCGGTCAGCTGTTAAAATTACTGGGAAGAGCCACAATGGAATCACATAAAGTAGGTTGTCAAATTATACCGTGACAATACATGGATTTCCAGCATTCTGTGCTTGAAAAGTAATGAAGTCCTCAAGGTGCAAGGTATGGCATCAGTCTGAAATAGCTGTGCCCTAAAAAGGGAAAATGAAAAGAACCCTGGTTGAGACTGATCTTTGAGAAWTTTTTTTGGTGTGTGGTAACATTCTTTAAATACCTGAATCCTTGGTTCCAGCAGATGGAGAAAGGCACTCATTTACATGTTGGTCCTTACTTTCCCCTACACATTCCTTCCCCATCACAYGAAAAATAAGTGTGAGATTGTGGTGATCTTGTTGGAACTGCTTCTGCTAATGAATCTTCTCAGCTTTAAATTAAACAGGTGGGAAAGAACTGCAGTTGTCCATCTCTTCTCTCACCTTTTGTATCACTGAACATTTGTAAAACCTGGTGGTTTCAAAGAGATACAAAGATGGAGTACTTGGTCAAAAATAGCCAATTAATTATCTGCCTTCAGTATACGAGTTTAATCTTTGGGGAGACAAGAAGGATCTGTTTGTAGCTGGTATTTGTACAATAGGAGGGATAGGTCCAGCTTCGTAATCCTGGGTACAAGGAAAGAATCTTCTTGGAGTGAATTTTTCTTGAATTCCCTGCTGACAACCCATAGTGTTAACTTATTTTGGAAAATTATAATATGTTTTTGCTCAACCTCCCATGCTCCCCTTTCCCCTTTACCTTCACAGTGCACTAATATCTGTTTTGTTTTGGTTGTTGGTTTGTTTTTTTTTTTAAGGAACTAATTCGATGCACTAATATCTGTTTTGGTTTGTTGTTTTGTTTATTTATTTTTTTTAAGGAACTAATTCATGCGCAGAGAACAATGGAGGCTGCAGCCATCTGTGTTTCTTTACACCCCAGGAGGCCAGGTGTGCCTGTCCCATTGGCCTTGAGCTGTTGAGTGACATGAAGACTTGCATCATTCCTGAAGCCTTCTTAGTTTTCACAAGCAGAGCAGCAATTCATAGGATTTCCCTTGAAACCAATAATAATGATGTTGCTATTCCTCTTACTGGAGTCAAGGAAGCATCTGCTCTGGATTTTGATGTCTCTGATAACAGAATCTATTGGACTGATGTTAGTTTGAAGGTATTACTGATGTGTGAATTCCCTGAATATAAAGCCCCAGAGCAGTCACTTTGATCTAACAAAGGTCTCTGTTACATGATCTGTCCTGCAGTTGCCAGTGTTGTCATTGAATTGCATCCAAGGAGACCCTTGGAGATGAAGACAGTTGCATTGCTGAATGCACAGTAGGGTGACAGGCATCTTCCTGCTTCAAATAAAAATCCAAAGTGGTGTCTGCTCGTACCRAATGCCTAGGTCTTGGATGCTGGATGTGTTGCATCCGTATACATATCTGCTGTAGAAAAGCTGTTTTCATGTTACAGAGTAATTTAAACATCTAGCTCAGCAACCCCCTGAGCTTTCTATCCTCTTCCAGTTTTGGCTTGAATGACAATTGTACTCAATATTAACATTTGGCAAGTGAACTTTGGATTGGTTGCTGTTAGTCTGTGGCTCCAGCTTGGCACAGAAAAGGTCAGGGAACTTGTCCAGTCTCCTCCACTCTGTGTTAAGGGCCCACCTGCCCCCAGTTCTATCTCAGTGTGTTGCCCAGAAATTTGACATTTCCTGTGATATTTGGTCCAGATGTGTGCTAAAGTGAGTGCTGTGCTCTTCATCAGTGTTACTTCGCTTTTAGAAGTGAATCAAATATATGGTAGAAAATGACAGATTCACTTCACTGTAACTAAATTATTGTATTTAGCCTCTTAATAGGTTTTCCAAGAGCAATCAGAGTTTCCTTGCCACTGTGCCCAACCCATAATATGGAAAAGCTCACTTTTGGAGCCTACAGGGCTCGTGCAGTTTCCATAGCCTCTCTGTGAAGACTAATGAGGGCTGTGCTTCAGTGTTAACAGTGCTGCTTGTGGTGTGGATGCCTTTCCTTCAGGAAGAGTGCCAATGTAATAAATTAGTGTAGTGCAGACATAGTTACTAAATAAATCTCCTTCAAGCACGTGGAGAGCAGAGTTATGGACATCTTAGCCATTTGTAGTGGAAAACACATTACTTCAGCTGCATCAGTGAGTAGTTCTCAGTCTCACTCTGTGCAGGACTGGAAAACATTTTACTTTTTTGTGTCCTCCTGAGTTATCCAGCATAGTGTATTTTCACAGACATACCAAATATATTCCAGCACCTCTGGGTTCCCATTCTCCCACATCCTGCTGCTTAGCAGCAGATAGAATAACTTCAGAGCCTATAGTCATCTCCCTTTCCTTTGGAGACCACCACTTCCCTGATCTCCTTCTGCCTCTGGTTATATGAGGATACATTTTCAAAAAGTATACTACATGATTTCTGGTTTTGACATTTACTTTAAAAATATAAAATGTCTCTGAACCTTATGCATTCATTTATCAAATTACTAAGAAATCCGAACCTTATGCATTCATTTATCAAATTACTAAGAAATCCATAGCTGAAATATTGACAGGCATGTAGAATGATTGCTCAGTGTTGATAGCAAGGGTGGGTAGTTGGTCCTGGAAGTTACTATTTACCTGGAGGTTGTTTCAGTGTCCTTGTTAGGAGTGACTTATTTATATGTGTGCAATCTATGGCTTATTTTGATGAGTGTGCCTAACTAAAATGCAGATGGAATCAGCAAACGTGTTCCAGGTGACTGATTATGAGAAACAATTTAACTTAGATGTCACCAAACTGACACGTGGTTCTGAGACTTAAAACACTACAGTGAATTAAATAGTTTTAAAAACCAGCTTCTTGTGCACAAATAGCAGAGAGGGAGAGGAGTCAAGGAAGAACCTGCAGCTACATACTGCTGTCTGAAAATCATATCCTTTTCAGATGTCTTGGTCTGGCCATCAGAAATCAGTAGCTTTCTGAAAATTCAGGTGTTTTTCTCCTGAGAATTTCTGTATCTTTTTGTCAACAGAAAAGAATTTTTTACGTGTAAACATGGCTGATTTTTTTTGGTACTAATTTCTTTTTTGTACACCACACTTCTTAATAATTATTCATTTTTATTTCACTGGGGTATCCATAACCCTTGTAATATTTTTACACACTTGTTTTCCAGACCATAAGCCGAGCTTTCATGAATGGGAGCTCTGTTGAGCATGTGATTGAGTTTGGGCTGGATTATCCCGAGGGAATGGCTGTAGACTGGATGGGAAAGAACCTCTACTGGGCAGATACTGGAACTAATCGCATCGAAGTAGCCCGCCTGGATGGACAGTATAGGCAGGTCCTTGTGTGGAAGGACTTGGACAATCCAAGGTCTCTGGCTCTTGATCCCACCAAAGGGTAAGGGACAGTGTTGTTTTTCAAAGCTTTGTGTGGATGCTCTTATAAGTGACAAGTTATTTGGCAGTTTATGTAGCTCCATTTCTTCAGAGCCTTTGAAAAGGCAGTAAATGTTCCATAAGCCTGTGGTTTACAATGAAAAAGTAATAATTGTCAAAAATATTATTCTGCCTTTGTGTAAAAAAGGAATATTATGATGCTGCACTTAACCACATGGGTTATTCTTATTTTTATTTGAAATGCTGAAAAGAAATTTAGAAAAGTCGGAGCACGCAGCTAAACACCATCATGTTTTTGTTGCACTTCTCATTGCAGATACATGTACTGGACTGAGTGGGGAGGTAAACCCAGAATTGTTCGAGCCTATATGGATGGAACAAACAGCATCACTTTGGTGGACAAAGTGGGTCGTGCCAATGACCTGACTATTGATTATGTGGACCAAAGGCTCTATTGGACTGACTTAGACACAAGCATGATTGAGTCATCAAATATGCTGGGTAATCTTGTTTTGAATTATACCAGCCGGTACAGAAATATGCACTGGCCATAGTAAAGTAGTTGAATAATATGAAATTTGAATAATATAACTGATATTAAATCTATCTGTATGTTTTCTTATAAAAGGAAATGGAGAGATAAATGTTTAAGAATATAAAAAAAMCCCTTCATAAATTAATGACCATGTGATGATTTATAGTGGCGGTGAGATATGATGTAATTGCTCTGTATTGGTATGAAACTGTGTTTTACCAAAGCAGAGATGGCCTCTAAGTTCTCAAAGTGAGGACCACTTACAGGTTCACTGTAAACCACCCTGRCTTTTCAGCCTGGACACTAATTTTCTGTTAAAGCATTATCTCTGTTTCCAGCTTTACACTAATTGTATTAGTTCTAAACCAAATACTTCTTGCATTTCCCAGAGTCTGAAAGGTTGTGCAGCTACTTCTGCAGCATGTGTTTCAGATACATCTTTACACATTTTCATGTCTTCCATTGGAATTTCATTCATACACACAAGGGGTGTGCTAAGATTTACTGAACTTGCGTATTGATACTGACATGGTAACTAACCGGATAAAAGGAAGGAGTTTCTTTTCTGCAGCTGACAGAGCTTTTGTATGATCATGATGTTTTACAAATTTTAAATGGTCTTTAAGGTTCTAGCTGAGACAGATACAAATTATTTTTTGAGAAAACTGAGTTCATGTAAGTTTCCAATTGCCACACAGTAAACCAATGATAGGATCAGAAATGGAATCCAGAACCTGACATCCTATCCTTGTTCCGCTTCCAAGGAGAGGCCTTTGTGAGATGCGAAAGTCTTTTTAGTCAACAGATTATAAAGACTCAGGTAGACTTCTAGCAAGTGGGCTCCTCAGTTAAGGAATGAATAAAGCACTCTGAAGTGGATGACTGAATGCTGTTCCAGCTTAATCTTGGACATTATAAACACAGGAAAAAAATCACACTTTTGGGAGATTTTCCTCCACCTACTAGCTATGAAAATTCAGTCACGCAGCTTATCTGCTTCCTTCAAAAGAGTTTTTCCCCTGAATTCATCACTGTGAACCAGACTTGCTCTAAGAAGTACCTGAGAGTGTGCAGGATATCTGTACCCCTAACATGGAGAAATTAGGTGCCTRAAAGTTACATGGCAGGATTGTCTCTATATTTAGTTCTGCTTGTTTATACAGAAATGGCCTCATGTTCTGGATTATGGTTATTTTAGTCTTTCTCAAGACTTGGTCAAGTGGAAAATTGGGCAGAGGAAGAAAAATGAGGTGTTCTATGGAATCTAGCATTGCACGTTTGTTTGAGACTGGAGGAAATGGTGCTAATGAAGGCTACATCTTCATTTGATGGCAGAGATTCATGGAGGTTTATGCTTTAAAATGTGTAGGAAGGTGATTTACAGTAAGACTTTATCTACCTCAGTAATGCATCTCTGTCAGAGGCCATGCTCTAGAAGGTGTTAAATCTGTTGTGAATGTTGCTAACTGAGCCACTGAGTGGAGGAGTATTGAGATTTCTGCCAAACAAATGGTTTCCTAAACTCTTGGGATAGCTGTATGTTAAATTGCACTGCAAAAGATTTGTTTCTTGAGTGAAATACTATAATTTCTCATAGCAGTTTTTCTGTGAATCTCAAGTTTGTTGCTGCTTTCATGCGTATCAACTGGCTTTTTTATTGGCCTGAGTGATTAAGCTGATAGTATTCTTGAATATGTTTTTCAATGTCTATTTGGGTTGATAAGTATGAGACATATGAAGTAGTATTTATTTAAATTACAATACTCTGGCATTGTTTCAAATTGCTCTGTAGGCAAGAGGGTATCAGCATAAGGTTTTTGAATGCAACTGTTTACGCTATCTCTTGAACAGATACCACTTGATAAAGAATCCCATGATGCTGATTTGGGAAATGAGGTTTTATTTTAAAAAGAAGAAAAAAAATTTTCTTAATGCCAGTCACACTCTTCATTTTATGCCATGGGAATTGTCCTTTAGTTATTACCCTTATTTTTGCAGGACAAGAACGAGAAATCATAGCAGATGATCTACCTCACCCATTCGGATTAACCCAGTACAGTGACTACATCTACTGGACAGATTGGAATCTTCACAGTATAGAAAGAGCAGACAAGACCAGTGGGAAGAACAGGACACTTATTCAGGGCCATCTGGATTTTGTGATGGATATACTGGTCTTCCATTCTTCACGTCAGGACGGCTTGAATGATTGTGTGCAAAATAATGGCCATTGTGGTCACTTGTGCCTTGCCATACCAAATGGATTTAGGTGTGGTTGTGCTGCTCATTATACCTTGGATCCCAACAGCAGGAACTGTAGTTGTAAGCCTTTTTATTTGCTACTGTATTCTTCAGTGCTTGTGGCTCCCACGTGCTTAAAGGGAAGGAATCCCAAGTGCATTTCAAAGGTTCTGGCTTTAAAAGTGATCTTTGGAAATGAGGACAGAGTATGGAATTTTATATCCACTTTTGTGACGTGAACTAGGCATGAAGATTTGTATGTCAGATCTTAGAAATGACAGTGCTGTCAAGTCTGGTCTTTCTTGTTTTACCAGAAGTGCTTTCTAGGTGATTCAGCTGCGTGAGTGAAGCTTTCCCACTCCTTACCTAAGCGTGTGAGTGGGTGGAAAAGAAATTACCAACAAAAAATGTCTTCTTCTCTTAAGTGTTTAATAAAGTCAGCTAAAATAGCATCCAGTAAAATAGTCAAACTCCTAAGTAGTCTGCACAACATGCACTTGAAATTCACGTGAGTTTGTTTTCTCCCTGTGTATGTTATTATGAGTCTGCCAGTTGACTGATTGACCAATAGGAATTTAAGTTTCCAGTAAAAATAGCACATGAATAGAAAATGGACTGTTTCTTTTAAAAAAATAAAGCAACAAGGCTTTGGGCATCCTGCACAGTAGCATGTAAGGAAATTTTAACTGGATGAAAGGGTGAGTTTTTGAAAGGTACATCCTGCAGACTTAACCTGATCTCCTTCTATAGATACAGAAAGAAACATTTTCAACTTAATAGCAAGAATCTCCGGTTATGAGTTATTTAATTTTCATTGTGAATATAAGTRTGTCTCTGGGATTTTGTTCTAAATATTCTTTGTCTTCTATGGGGATATATTTTTGTGAATTGCATTTTCTTATGCATTCTGTTCTGGCTTGTTTCAGCCCCTGCCAGTTTCCTGCTATTTAGCCAGAAATCTGCCATCAGCAGGATGATACCAGATGATCAGCAAAGTCCAGATATCATCCTACCTATGCATGGTCTGAGGAACGTCAAGGCTATTGATTACGATCCCTTAGATAAATTGATCTATTGGGTGGATGGACGCCAGAATATTATAAAAAGAGCCAAAGATGATGGCACCCAGGCAAGTTTACATCTTGTATATAGTTTTGTGTCAGTCTTTTTGTGTGCTTTTTGGTGCTTGGCATTCTTCTATTTACTGCACCAAGAGATTGTCATTGTCGGCTGCTTTGTCAGCACTTACTCATGTATATTTTATTTGTATATGAGAATTACTGAACGTTTTTAGGATTGTGGTTTTGATTTGTATACAAAGAAGTAAAATAGAATAAACTACATCATATATATCTTAAACTAAAAGCCTTGAATTGCAATCTTCAGGTAAGGATGGGCACTCAAGTAAGGCAGATTCACCATTTATGCTCAGGACAGATGAAGAGTATTCTGAAATCAATATAGTGCATGCCAATTGTGTGATAATGTTGTCATCATTGTAAAGCTCTCTGAGAATGAAAACCCTCAGCTATCCAAGCTGTAGTTAAACCCTGAGCTAATATGGAGTTGATTGCCAGACCAGATCTACGTGCATGGCTTATTCACATGCTTAATGGTTTTACTGTGTTGGGGACACTGCTTTTTTTGCACTAGTTATTCACACAACAGTGGTAAGAAGTGTAATGTTCTTCCAGGCAGTGTTATGTGATAACATAATTTAATTCCCAGGTCAAGATAACAGATTATTTAGAAACTATTGCTTGGGTAAGAATATAAAACAAAGTAGAGAGTTGTAGCTAAACAGTATGACATGCTGTCAATGGAAATGGACTGGTCTCTTCATGCATCTAGCATCTCAGAGATTTTACAGTTTCATCTAAAGGAAGAGATGACAATTTTATTTTTTGGCTACTTCTTTTAACAATGTTGTGAGGAGGTATGTTGGGGTGAGAAGCGAGCTGGGTTCTGGATGAATTTTGAGTAAGTTTTGCTCTTGCTTTTTGGGTTTGGGCTAGGTGCTAATTTTTGTGGTCAAGCTTCTCTTTGGTACCTTGAGATTCAAATTGCAATGGATTTTTCTTTTTATTTATTTTTTATTTCTTTTATTTATTATGTGATTTCCTCTACCTTGACCACACAACTTTGAAGAYGCAGATCCCCTGCAAATTTTGACTTCTGAATCTTCACTAACTGTATTTAATTTATTTACATCATGCTGTTCACAGATGATGCATATGAATTCCGTAACTGGTTAATGTTACCTTTGATTTCAGGAGAAGAATGATTTCTTTTTGTTGCTAGGCACACTGTCAAGACAAAATAGGGATAAAGCTTTATGTAAAAAGAAAAAAAACCTGTATATCACTATGCCTAAAACCAAATTGTGGAAATATGACTTTGACTAGTAATGCTGTGTTGGGTGCTTCATTTGACTTAAGCTGAGCACAGAATGGTGTCTTCAGCTTTTTGACCCATATGAACTCGTTCTGGTACTGGTTTTGTGTTTGGGTTGGGAGCACTGATTAGGACACTTAAGGAAACCACCACTTTTCCCTCTCCAATATCATGTCACCCGAAGCAGCCGCCTTTGAAGGCTGCTTTGATATTGGGAGTCCTGCCAGCAGTATTACTATCTCAGTGGCACTGGGATTGGCTATATGCTAGTGGACCCTGTGTGATGTTAAACAAGCCACTGAGAGATTGTTTCCCTTTAGGAATTTTTTTGTAAGCTCTACCACTCTTCACAGAAATAAAGTATTGATGTCTATGTTCGTATTCAACATGGGCTGAAAAGTATAGTAAATTGTATGTTAGATTGGGAGGGTTTGAGGGTAACAACTCCAGAGTGGCAATAATGTCAARTTTTGTAAGGTCCTTCCTGAAGTCATGAGAGTGAATGTTGTTACCTGCTGTAACCATTTATCATGTAAGGAAAAAGAACCAGGTTTCATGAAAAGATTTTGGTTTTTAAGAGAAGACAGGACTGAGAGAAAATTAGTATCTCCTACACTACAAATAGTGAAGTAAGCAAGCTTTGGCAAGAGACAGAGATTTGTTCAGCTGACTGTGTAACAGTGCAGGTCTGTCCAGAAGGCTGCCTTGTTTCTTGCATTGGTTTATTCAGGATAGTTCTGTGCATAAATATTCACTAYTGTTTCCATCCCTCTCTTGCTAATTAATGCTACTTACAGAAGTCCCCACAACTGCTTTCTGGGGAGTCTTGCATAATGTTAGAGATTCTGTCCAGGTGTTTTCCATTTAATGTACAGTTTGAATAAAATCCTTTTTTATTAAACTTCATTGCATTTCTTCACATTTATTTCCTTGTGGGTAGTTTCAGGTGTTTCTAAACCTACCACCAGGTAGGTGAACCATGCTTTCTGTGCAGTCAGTGTTCTTCAGTCAATAATTGCAGTAATGACTGGAAATCGTTGCCCTTGTGTTGTCTTGCAGCCTTTCACTGTAATGAGCACCCCAAACCAAAGTCAGAACCCGGAGAAGCAGCCACATGACCTCAGCATTGATATCTACAGCCATACCTTGTACTGGACCTGTGAGGCCACAAATTCCGTCAACGTGCACAGGCTGAACGGCGAATCCATCGGGATGGTGCTGCGAGGGGATCACGACAGGCCCAGAGCCATCGTAGTGAACGCAGAACGAGGGTGAGGCTCCTTCCCGTGCCTTGTACGGAGCACTCTTGGGATGTATGTCAGCTCTGTGTGTGTCAATGTTGTGCTGCATCTGTCTCATTTTAAAAGGAGAATTTTTGAGTGTGTAATTGTTCAGGATGTGGGTGACTGCTTGTCCGATTCTGGTTTTTGGAGGTATCCAGCTTTCTCTTCCTGTTATTTCCTTTGCCACTGTTCGCACAGCCGTGTGTGAGGAACTAACCCACGTGGGAAAAGCAAGGTAGAACCACCTTATCCTGTTCTCTGTGTGGATGCACAGCCCTGCCACCTAATAGGAAAAACAGGAGAGTCTGTACCAACTGGGAATCTGGCTCATAAATGTTTGTCATCATAAAACAGAAGTTTCCAAGGGAAAAAAAAGGAACCTCTCATATGATACAACTATTCTTACTTATGTAGTAGTATGAAGTTTAAACAAACACTCAAACCCCATATGTTCTATGCATTTTTAAGTTAGTTCTGCCTTGATGTGTATCTTAAAAACCTCTGAAATTAATTGAAASAGGTAGGATGCACTAGAGTGATTTCCCACAAGAAGAAAATAAGTTGTTTTGCTGCAAATCAGTTTTGGTTAGATTCAACAGACACCATGTCTGCTTCTGGTGGTTAGTATCTTCATTCTTAAATGTCAAAGATGGTCCTTTACTGTTCTCTTTAATAAGTTAGATGCTTAAATGCCAATTTACTACCAAATGGCTTACCATGTCCTTGACAAATGTTGAACGACAATATTTCACAACTATGTGGATACAGCAGTACCCAGAAACTCTATCTGGAGCATTTATATTACACCAGTGTACTCTGCACAGTTCAAAAGCTGTTGTGGGGAGAGGGGGATTAGAGGAAAGATTCTAATCTTATTGGGACTAAATCACTTGGATATAGTTTGTATTTATAAAAGCTTATCTACTTTCTCCATTAAAATGGGAGTTTGGGTTTGTTGATCTCTAAAACTCTCAACTTTTCTAGTCAGGTTTTCAAATGATTTAATACTAAATCTGTTTATAAATTAAAGGAGGAAAAAGGAGGGAGAGACTGTGTTCTTCACTGTGACTGTCTGGGAGAGCTGAATGTGTGATCTGTGCACTGAACAACTTCTGCTGTGGTTACAGAAATCCCTCCCTCCACCTCTCCCTTGGCTTCATGTTCTGACTGCTGCCTCCCCTCCTTGTGCCATAAGGAAAGGCAGTGTAGCAATGTAGCCCACTGTGGTAGAGAGTTTGCCCATGTTATTCACCACTGAAGAAATTGTGGACTTTTTCCTTAGAGAGTTCTCAGTTTATCATGTGGGTGCACCAGCCTTTCTTTCTCTACGCATGAGGAGGGCTTTTGTTTGCAGCTGAACTGGCTTAGACAGATACAAAAATTCATGGAACTAGGATGTCAGGAACATGCCATCCTCAGTTATTCTTCTGTAATCTTTTCTGAAGTTTGGTCAAAACTTCTACTTGCTGAGAAGGAAGGTGACCCAGAAGGAGAGGAGATGATGCTTAAGGGTTTTTTTGTCAGAAAGAACTTCTGGACTTTGATTCAGACATGGGGACAGCTTTACCCAGCGAGAGCTGCAGAAGGTCTGTGCTGGTCTCTTACAACCCCCAGCTCCGTGCAGGAGCAGTGCTGCTGGTGCAGTGCTGAGACATTTTATGGCCTGGTGACAAATCTTATTCATTTCTGGTTGTCTGAGTGTGTCAGGTGGCAWATGTTTGCATCTGGATCTTTGCACCTGGGGACAAGAGTCACCCCAGCCACGCCTGTGAAACCATTCCCACTTACAATGTAGACCCTCTGTGCAGAGGGGTGTTGCCTCTCCCTGGAGCTCTCGGTCCAGCGGTGCTGTCTCTATTCTCAGGTACATGTACTTCACCAACATGCAGGAGCGAGCTCCCAAGATTGAGCGTGCAGCCCTGGATGGCACAGAGAGAGAAGTGCTTTTTACAACTGGCTTGATCCGACCAGTAGCACTGGTGGTTGACAACAAACTTGGAAAGCTTTTCTGGGTGGATGCAGATCTGAAACGSATCGAAAGCTGTGACCTGTCAGGTATGTGGTATGAAGTTAAACCACAGTGTTTGCATGTACAGGACATTATTCCCTCTTTGATGCTGACCCTGGTGACTTTCATCTCCACCGTTGCCAGTTCTGTGTAGGCAGTCACAGACAGTAATTGCTGGTGGGCTCTCATCTTGGATGTAATTAGAATAAACATGACTGTAATGATTGACACCCTCCAAGACAGCCATTTGACTTTTGATATGTTCTGAAAGCGTTATCAGTCATGGAACCCCTGAATCACCTCCCCTGTGCCCGTTTTTTTCCCTAATGGTTTGAAAAGTTTGCATACTTTTCAATTTTTCTTTCTCTGGAGCTTACAGCTTAGTAAATCAAGGTAGCTTGAAAAAAAAAAAAAACAAGCAGAAGAAAGAGCAATGTTTTTTTTCTAATCTGGGTGGTAAGACAGTTCATCTGAAATACCATTGTTGCAAGATGGTGGAGAGATGCCAACTCATTGCAGTTTTCCCATGTTGGTAATATAAAGCATTCCTCCACATCCAAAACAATAGCATCTCATGGATCTTAGAGAGAACTGTTCTTCATTGACTTTTAAAAGTACTTGATAGTGCTGAAGAAGTGGAGAAATTGGCTCTAGTGAGCAGTATAGAACAGAGGATGCAATGGCCCTGCTTTCTGACTCATGATTTGTTCTCTSATCATCATCCATGTATCAAGAAATGAAACCCCTAAAGGAAGTGCAAAGAGAAGGGAACTAGTGTGAGGGAATAGAAGCTGGGCTGTTAATAGTGCACATGCCATCAAAGGCTGAATCTCCAATTTCTGGTGGCTCTTCTCTTCTTGCCATGTAGTCACATCCTTCCCTGGTGAAGCAATGAACTAAAACAGGAGAAAATCGTTCACCTTTTTGCAAGGATGGTTCGCTTTTGAGCACCTAAAACTGACTCAAGGTCAGACTTGGGTCTCTTCTGCCAAAGAGGGGATAAAAACATGAAGCTGCAGATGGGAAGGTAGGGCAGTCCATGTCTTTCATCAGGTACCAAGCTGGAGAGAGGAGTGTTGTCAAGCTGCCTGTGCAGCCACAAAATGGCCAATCCAGGATAGGCATCAGAGAACCTACAAAAATTTGTAGGAGAAAAGAAGATGAGAGGAAGACAAGACTTTGACCTATGAAACAAACCACGTTTGAGAAGAAAAGGTTGACAGAGTGGGACACATAACACAAAATGCATCAGAGATACAGAGAAGGGTTTCTCTAGTAATAAAAGAAGTGCTGTAGGAGGACATTTAAAAGTAAAATGACAAGATGGCAAAGTTTCACGTTATGCGGGTATGCAGGAGTGGTATCCCACAGAGAGAAGAGGCAGCAAATAAGATTATATAGAAATCATACATGGTCACAGCTGAAGAATCAAACCTTATAGGTAATATAAAAGCAGGGGAAACCTACAGGATTAAAAGAAAACAATGTTTATGAGCTAGGGGTAGATGTATCTTGTAGCCAGAAAGCTATGGTTGTATTTGATCCAGCTGAGCTCACTGTAATTTGATTCACTGAGATGCTGATTTTTTAAACGAGTTAGCAGCATATTTTTATTTTAAAAGGCTTTGCAGTCTTGCATCACAACTTCAGAAGAAATTTGAGAGCCAAAGTGATGTTGATTTAAATTACTTCCTCTAAACAGTATTTTCTGAGCAAAATACTTTAAAATGGGCATATGTCAGGAAAAGGTTTTTAGCATAAACTAAGGCTGCTGAATAAATGGGACCAAAATTGTGTATAGCATCCTTCATGCCAATTAGATTGGTCTAGGCACTCTTATTCCATTGTAGACTTGTAGAGGTGACGTGGTTATGGAGGTTCCTGAAGTTTGCGCTGCACTCTGAGTAGTTAAATCATGGAATAACCGCAGATGTCCAATGCTTAACTTTCAGAGAAGGATGAAAGAACTATAAACCTGTCTAACAGTTTTCTTTACAAGGTTCTGGAATTTTTCAGTTGGAGTTAAACCAAAAATTGGTTTTAAATTCCTTTGGTTTAAAACCATTCCCTCTTGCCTTATTACTATCTGCCCATGTAAGAAGTTGCTCTCCCTCTTTTTTATAAGCCCCCTTAAAGTACTGTGAAATGCTCCTATAAGGTCTCCCCAGAGCCTTCTCTTCTCCAGGCTGAACAACCCCAGCTCTCTCAGCCTGTCCTCAGAGGAGAGGTGCTCCAACTCCCTGGTCATCTCCGTCACCCTCTTCTGGAGCTGTTCTAACAGGTCCATGTACAAAACTAGTACAACCTATTAATGTAACATTCTCATGCTTGGCTGAACTCTAGATAATTTATTCAGTAAATTAGTTGAATCCAGTTCTCATAGCATTTTTATTATATATCCAGATTCTATAACCTCATTTTGTGTAGATATTAAAAACTTGCATTTTTTAAATGGAAGCAGACGTAAGGCCTTAATTCCAAAATTAATTATGAGAGCAGAAGCAGCACCAAGCTATGATTTTAATTTTTCATTTTTTAAATCAAATATATCCAGTTACATAGACATGCATGGGGTCAGAATGGTGTCTGTGAATTAATAGAATAATTTGTAATGCCTTGTTCACCCTAGAAAAGCATAATAAAAGCAACAATTAAACGCCACTAAAGTGTAGGGCAGTATGCAGTACGAGACTGCAAGTAATTTAAGTAAAAACCGATAATAAATGCATTTTTATTTGACCTGATTTTTACTCATTGGCTTAGAGCAGATTTTTACACATTTTTGTAAAGCAGAGAGCCTGAGCATTTGATAGTGTTCCTATTTAGGAGCATACTGAGTCACTTCGGGTTTTCAGGTGGGTTACTGAATAAAAAAAGAGAAGGTGAAGAAAAAGTGTGCCTGATAGAATAAGAGCTTTTCTTTTTTGATCATATATCTGTGGTTGTCACATAGGCTGTGACAAGGTTTGTGTACTTGCCTCTTGCTTTGCATGATTAATGTGTTTTATTTGAGTAATGGCAGTGAAACTAAATTGGTTGTATTTCACTCTGGCTTGTAGATTCCAAAAAAAATGTACTGCTCGATGTGTGAGTGTATTGTAAAATTTTTGGCCTAAGAGCTGAATCTGTGTCAGGTTTTAGGGAGCGCTCACAGTTGCACATCACGGAGGTGTCAGTGTGAGGCTGATCATGGCTGGCTCACCAGCCAGTGTGCGCAGGGATGAGCTGGGTTTCACATTGTAGCTGCCTGCCCTCAGGACATGGCAACTGGTGGCTTTTACCTGGGATGAGACTGAACAAGCAGAGCCTTGGTCTGCGTAAACAGATGAAGCCAATGGCGTCGTAACTATTCTCAAGATTTGGTTTGGTTTTGGCTGAGTTGTTGCTTTCTGATTTTTTTTTATTTTATTTTTTTATAAGAAATAACTTAGAAGTCAACTGGTGTAAAGCTAATCATTGTTTTTGTTGGTCTCAGGTGCCAACCGTGTGACCCTGGAGGACTCCAACATTCTTCAGCCCATGGGGCTCACTGTGCTGGGGAATCACTTGTATTGGATTGATCGTCAGCAGCAGATGATTGAGAGAGTGGAGAAAGCGAATGGGTACAAAAGGACTAGAATTCAAGGCCGGATTGCTCACCTAACAGGCATTCATGCTGTGGAAGAGCTTGATATGGAAGAATTCTGTGAGTTTATTTCAGTATCTGATGTGTCTCACTTTTGGTCGTTGTATCTCCAAGTCCTCATCCTGCTGAATATTGTAATAATGTTGCCTATGGGATTCAAGTAAGCCATGGAATGCTTTCAGCTTGGCCAGTCAGGATCCCAGAAGAGGTGGAGGAGAAACAAATCCCTTGTTCTTGTCGAGAGGAGTATTGCTGCACAGCTAGAATATGTGACACTGTGGCACTTAGTTACCTGCTTTGTACAAGCTCACATGATACTGAATTTGGTCTAAAAGCTACTTATAATTATGGTTGTTAATTTTCTAAGTACAATSAARTAGTAAGTCTTGGAAAAACCTCTAATAAGAAACAAAAGGTTTGTACTTGACTTTTCTCCAGGGGTTTCAGACTCCTGTGTAAAGTATGACTGGTTTGACTCAGCACAGTGGATGACGTAAAAGCCTCTAGCGAGAGAGGCCAAATGGGGAGGAAGCTCCTACAATGAGTTGTACTGTGGATGTGGAATTTCTCTCCCAACAGAGGTGGAGCATTTTAGGTGCTCCCTTCTGAAAGGGACCATGCATGCAGGATGTTCTTTTTCTGGACTAGTGGTCCAAATTACTGTGGTCTGAGGSCGAGTGCACAAACCTCTTGAAGCAGTCACTTCTCAAAGTGACAGCCTACAGCTCCTCCTGCTTAACGGGAATATAAAATAAATACAAAAATATAAAATATAAATATGTTCTCTATAAAAGAGAATATAAAATCACAAACAAAATGTGGGAAACCAAGACCTCTTTGTTGCCCGTGATGAATTGTCTTACATAGGGAGGGTACATTTGCATATGTGCTTCAATTTTTAGAAGAAATTATTCCACTTCACAGCAATCACTCTGTGTCACATACATTAGTGTATGTGATGGCTGAAAGTATTTTTGAACTTGCCTGTGTGGGTAAGCTGTTACAAATAAGGTAGTATAAGTACTTAAACTGTAGTAGATGCTATGTGCTAATCATGAGCCAAAGATTCTTTTTTTCTTTCACAATACCCAGCTTTTCTTCTTCCGTGCTATTTCTCATATTCTTTGGTATATTTCAAAGGTAATACTGAATGAAACAAGAATTTTTTGTTTAATTCTCAACAATGTTAAAAAAAAGGTTTGCTTTTAGCCCATGTGTTTATTTAAAATGGGAATTTTTTGGTTTTGGTTTGGGTTTTTTTATGGCAAGAGTTCTGTTCCTTTAAGTCACACTGAAAAGAATCCTCTTTTGCAGCTGAAAACTGTTCTATATAGGTGATTTCTGTTACAACATGGGAGTAAAAATACATATACACTGTAGGTAAATATGCATGGACATGTGAGCAASTCATGCCTCAAACACTGTGTTAAATTAATAAGTTTGTTAAAGGTGAAAGCAGGTTTCTGAGAAGCCTGGACAGATGGAAAACAACTTTGGCAGAGAAATTATGATATCTATACAGTTTGTTCCGCATGGAAATTCTTGGTCCTTAGCAGTGGTGAAGAATGCATGGTTCAGCAGCATTACAAATAACACACACTGTAGCCCCTCAGATTGCTCTGGCAGATGCTCAGCTGCCAGCCTGAATAAGCAGGCAAGAGACTGAGTCTCTTCTGACCCTGTTGGGCTGGGGTCATCAAACAGTGATCTCTCTTCTCTGTGCCTGTTTCTTATCCACCTAATGTCCATTAAAAATGATTCTCTTAGGAGCTCTCATGTGCTCAGTGCTTCTGGGTAACTGATTAGGAACACAACCATGTAGCTTCCTGTCTTTAAAAAAACCAATGTGTGGCCATATTGCAGTTTTGTGAGGAACGGGGAAGTTGAGGCTCTAGATACTAAGAGCTCTTTAAAGGAGAATTCGTGAGGGTTTTGCAGGTTGGCATTCTGCAATGACATGTATTAATTCTTGATGCCTGCTCTAGGAATGCAGGTGGGATGTCTAGGCACGATCTAAATGCAGCCTTCTCAAATTGGCCTTTTCGTTTCTCTTCACCTTGGGTCCCAAAGTCTTTCTAGAAGTCCTTTAAAGGTCTCCATATGATAGAATCATAGAATGATTTGAGTTGGAAGAGACCTTTTAAAGGTCATCTAGTTCCAACCCCCCTGCAATAGGCAGGGACATCTTCAACTCAATCAGGTTACTCATATAACTGTGACTGGGAGAAATGTAGTCCTTATGAAGTAGTAAATCAGCTTTTGAGCATTGAACTGAAAAATTCTGCGTTTATCTTCCTAATAATTTGCAGTGAAATCTTGGTTACTCAAACAGAAGTGCTYTGTGAGTGGTTTTTGTTTTGCCCTAGCAACCAATAGTTAGAATTTCTTTTATGGTTTGTCATACTCTTTTCTGTGTATTTCACTAGCTGTGCATCCGTGCTCCCGTGACAATGGTGGGTGTTCACACATCTGCATTGCCAAAGGGGATGGAACTCCAAGATGTTCATGCCCTGAGCAYCTTGTGCTTCTACAGAATCTCTTAACATGTGGAGGTGAGTTGTGTTTAACAGTACTGCTGATCAATTTATATTAAAAAAAAAGGGAGTTGAGGTTGCATTCTAATCCAAAATGTGGATTTACACACAGTTTTCCTGTACTTGTTGTGCTGCTTCATATGTTAAATTAATCTGTGATTCTTCTACCAGCTGTTTTCTGCTTCAGGTTTTGGACATATGTGACTTCTCATTGTGAGCAGAATATTCTTGTTTGATGTTAAAATACTTGTATCTTCTACTGAGATTTTWATAACTGTATGATGTGACAGGCTTTTGCTTTAAACAAGTGTTTATGAGAGGATGTTGCATCAACCTGTGATGACTTAGCGGCAGAAATTGTGTATGTGAGTGCCACAGTATGATGCTCCAGTCTTTCACATGAATTGGCCTCATAACATGAAACACTGTACTGACTAGTTATAAAATGTAGGCTCCTTTGCAATTCTTTTAATTAAGGTAGCTCTCCTCTTTCAATGGTAGACTTTTCCTTTAGCCTTCCCTTTTACCATCCCAGGATTTTTGCAAACTGTTAACATTACACTTGGCAGATGGGATTCAAAACAAAACATTGTTTCTTTTTGAGAGGCATTGTATCTTAAGTCGTTTGGCTCTGTTGGTCCTCTTGACTTCTTCTCATGTATTTATTTTGCTGTGGATTTCATTTTCTGGCTGAACTCTGACCTCCCATGGGACAGTCATTTCCATGATAAACTGTTTTCTTTCCCATGACCACAACACGTTATGTGGCTTTAGAGTAGTGGTGGTTACATGGGGGGGCAGGGTGGATCAATCTAATTATACTTCTTGCTGCGGTGGTGTTGCACAACGTGGACAGTGAGAGAGTCTCACATTCCACTCTTTTGGATCTTCAGCTGTAAATCTAAAAATTCAGAAGCCTCCATTTTAGTGTCTGGGTTTTTTATTCTAATCTTTCACTAAGCCTGCAACAACTTTTCAGCCTATCTTGTCTGCCCTGGTAACAGCCACTACCCAGTGATTCAAAATAGCCTAGTGGCTTTTTGGCTGGAGAGCATTTGTCCATGTACCSTTATGAATGCTTTTGTCAAGTTTTTAGTGCAAGCTTTTGCTTGCAAAGTGCAATCATAGTGCAACATTAAATTAGGTTTTAAATGCAGAAGTAGTAATCTGTCTGTTGAATTATCTAAACAGCACACTTGTATCAAAATTTAATTCAAGAATTATCTTAATTAATGTGTGTCTGGCATCTTATCTTACCTATAGTTGTCAGGTCACTGGCTACATTTGTAATTCCCATATTGCTCCTCCAAATACTCATAAATGAGGAACTTGAAAAATCATAATTTTTTCAAAACCCAAGTACATTTGGATTTTTATTCACATTTTCTTTTTCAAGCTCCTGCTTATACTTGTGTCTCATTCTTGAAYTTTTCTCCCTAATGAAGACAGAACAGCAGCACTTTAAAAATTGTTTGCATGTAATTGCATAATTCTAGGATTTTTAACACCACCCTTGGGAGAAAAAATACTCATACAAAAGTCTTGCTGTTGGTTACAGCTAAGAAACTTTCCTTATGCTGTGTTCTTTGTGAAGTCCATTCCTGAGCCCGAATCTTAACAAAAGCACACTGGGTTTCCAGAGGAGTGTTACCATCCAGAGCCAGAGCACACCTCCAGCTTGCTCATGCTCTTGTCATAGACATCACTCAGTACTCTGTTCATCCARGTGGTAAAGCATCTACTCAGAGCATTACTGGGCACCAGCAGCTGTKGGGACTAGTGACTGCCTCTGCTAAATCATTTAATTATGTCACAGGGTTTTGACCCAGCAACTTTTGAAGTCAGTGGAAATGTATCTGATTGCTGCAGGGGTCTTTTGAGATGGCCCCCACATTTTAACCATAACTAATTGCTGCTAATAACAACTGAATGGACTTACACACTGTCGGTTTCTTTCATTGATACCAGTGGTGAAAAATTGTATGCTAACTTGCTGTATGTAAGAATTTGGAGCATTTTTTGCAGTAGATTCTTGATCTGGATTGGCTTTGTCTTCTGACATTCTGAAGAAAGCAACTATGGATGCCTTATACCAGCATAATTGTTGCATCTCTGTATGGAGTTGTAGCTGCTGCTTAATGGTATCACTGCATGATTGCAACTTAACAGTATGGATGCAAAATGGAGGGATACCAGGATCTTGGGGTCCATGAAAAGTCAAACTTGAAAGAAGGCCCAGCTTTGTTAGGTCCAACAAACATGAAAATGGCTGTGCGCACGTTCCAGTGTTGTGTCTCTGTAGTGAGAGAATATAAGATTAGAGCATGTCATGTGTTCCTTAGGCTACTCTCCAATCCTTCACTGACCTGCAGCCCAGAGACTTTCCAGCAAGAGGACTTAGCTTAATATTTAATAGTCCTATACAGATATTTTTTCCTCCATTCATATTTTTCCATTCATATTTGACTCAGAAATTTGTTTGTGGAAAAACCACTAGGAAAATAATGAAACAGATATTGTAGTAGATGTTACATGTTTTAGGTGTATTAATTGCCGATTAACCCAATGTGTTAGGTTTTTCAATGAAGAGTTGGTCCAGGCTAATATAATTGCAGGGATTTGAATTGTTTAGAATGTGGTTTGCAATCAGAAATTGAGTATTCTTTTGAATTTATGTGTATGACAGTGTCTTCCAAAAAGTGGCTGTTAGAGACAAAGCAAGTATTTGTAGAGTAAGTGTTTGTAGCTCCTGTCCTTAGTTCAGTGCTTGACTGCTACAGTTAAGTTTCTTCAACCTGCATGCATCCAGTTTTTGTTAGGAAGTTGGTAAAATTTCAGTCCCTCTGCAAAAGCATGTTTTCCTCTTTGCTGGAATCTTAGCATCGTCACAGAAGAACTCCAGTGCAGGAATAAGCACGCTTTTCTTGAAAAAGTCTGTCATACTTTTACTCTGTTGTACTGGATAAAATTGAGTATACAAATYGAATTTGTTTTCTCTTTCTCCAGAACCTCCAACTTGTTCCCCAGACCAGTTTACCTGTGCAACTGGAGAGATTGACTGTATCCCCATGGCATGGAGGTGTGATGGGTTTCCTGAGTGTGATGACCAGAGTGATGAAGATAGTTGCCCCATATGCTCTGCGTCCCAGTTCCAGTGTGAGAAGGGACAGTGCATTGATGCACACCTGCGGTGTAATGGAGAAATTGACTGTCAAGACAAATCTGATGAAGCAGATTGTGACAGTAAGATTAGTTTTCCTGAACTTGTGCTTCTAACATAAGCATCCATTTGTGATTCTAACTGTTCTTGAAATATATAGGTATAAGTTCTCTTTGCTGAGAGAGAGGTTCCTAAATATAGATAAGAAATATAGCAATTATTTAGCAAGGTTATATTATACAGGTTTGCATAAGRTAGTATGGACTACATAAAGTTTTACAATATGCCAAGTTACTACATTTTGTTAACATGTCAAGTGATCAGCTACACTTGTTAGTTATTGTAAGAGATTCTTGCTGGTTTGATCTCAGTTTTGCCCCAAGAAGACTGATTTGAAAAAGGATGAGGACCTGCAGAATTTTATTTTAGCTCCACTGAGTAGGATGTATAACAGCAAGAAGGAAGAATCAGAGATATGCAGACTTGCAATTTACCCACAGCAGCAATTCAGGTGTTCTAGTGCCTACCTGATCATAATATAATCACACTGTGCCATTATGCTCGCTTCTTTCATTCTTAAGATGTCCAAATGCTCCCCATGGTGTCAGTGCTTGACCTTTTCTTTCTTTCTGTGCAGCAATTTGTCTGCCCAACCAGTTCCGGTGTGCAAGTGGCCAGTGCATCCTGCTGAAGCAGCAGTGTGACTCCTTTCCGGATTGCATTGATGGTTCTGATGAGCTTATGTGTGGTGAGATGTCTTTTCTTGAGATTCAAGCGCTGTGTTCAGTCATGTCCTACATCCCTGTGCAGAGCCCTGGGTTTTGCAGAGTTAATATTTGGGAAGCCCGGTGAATCTTGGCCAAATATTGTGACATCTGTGTTTGCCTGCTAAACAGAGTCATGCTCTCCCATTGATCTGTGCAGCAAAAGAGTGTGAGCTTGCAGCATGGTGTAGCAAGTCTGTAGGGATATTATTCCAGGTAATGCAGGCACAGCAGCAGTAAGGGTGACCTAAAATCCCAATGCTAGTTYTGACTCCTTCTAAAATGCTGTGTGGGATACAAAACAGGGCCTTTTTTGGATGGGCCTTTAGAACTATACTTAGGGGAACCTGATTCAGCTGTGTTCAGTACCTTGGAACTTGCAGAGCTGCTGCTGAGCCTGGGGTGGCTTTTAAAAATGCACAGCTCCATCCACTGCAATGACATGGTCRAGCTTGGAGGGTAATTATGTGGAGGAACTAGCATGCAATGAGCAAGTGTCCACAAGAGACTACAAACCGGTCTCTTGAAGTGCAGGTGCGAAAAGAATATAAGGAGAGATGTTGATTTTTCTGGGAAAAATGTAACTTTGAATTCTCATGGCAGTAGGTATTTGCAAGTTATGGACACACTCATGGCAGCTGTTGTGTTAGTCCTTAGAGAGTCTGTTACTTTGCAGTACAAAGTAGACAGTAAAATTGACTTACTTTGCTCATCTTGCAGTTTCTGTCTTTTTTGCGCCGTTGGGGTGATTAGAGCATGAAGTGTTCAGGCAGTGGGGCTGACAGATGGATCACTTAAAATCACACAAGTGGTTTAGCAAAGTAGTTGGAACATAGCATTTTAGAATAAAAGCAAATAGATCTGCTGGTCTGTCTGTAGTTCATGCTGAACAAATACCTTGGTTTGGGTTTGTGTAGAGAAATGCTGCACTACATTGCCTGTAGGACCAACCGTAGCTGATTCTTAGATCTTGTCAGGTTTTGAAGCACTAGTTGTCAGAAACTGTGCCACTGCTGGGATGAGAGGAGGGGTCACCAGATTTGGTCCAGGGTAACCTTGTTTCTTCCTTCCGTCTTCATGGTGGACACTGCAAGGAAAAGTATATTCATGAGTAAGAATGGTGGAAGAAGCCCTAGTGGTGAATAGAAAAAAAGGCTAAAAGAATGGAGACAGAAACTGTTGGCAATTTCAGACTGAACATGCTTCTCCCACATCTTCCGTTTCTCACTCAGCTTTCCTCCAGTTCCCTGGATAATATAAGGCCACTTCTTCCTTTTTTTTTTTTTTTTTCAGTTTCTTTGTGCACTTGGCAAACTTTTGTGCTGCCAAGTTAATGCAGCTGTTTCCTGTTTGCATTTTGGGTCCAGTCCTGCAATTAGGTCTTAACTGATTTAAATGTGTCTTTATGTAGACATAAGATTCTCTCCTCTGGAGCCTCTTTGTGGAACAGAGCATTCTGTGGTTTCCCACTTGACTAACAGAAAGAACTCAAGTAGGGAATAAAAATGATTGTTATCTTCTAGATAAGGATCTTGCATTCAAAAGGAGCTAGGTTTAACCAAAATGAGAATTGTGCGTTTTAAAATAGCTGATTTGGGAACATGTTTTAATTTTGGCTTTGCTTTATTTCTGGTATCATAGCTGAACTAATCTGACAATTTGAAAGTTAGGACCTTAGCTGACATTAAAGCTGTCATGCACTAATAAGTGTGAAAGGAGATAAAGACTTTAAGACAGAAATAAGTTCTTGATGCAGAGCTGTTAAGAGTTTATTGCTGGATGTTTGTATTTCCTTTATCTTCCTTCTCAAATTTCATTTGTTTTTCATTCTCTTCCACGGAAGTAGAAACCAGAACCACTAGAGAAAAATTTTATGAAGTGAAAGCTTGAACCTTATATGAACCCTTCCACTTCTTACAACTTCATTAGCGGGGAAGGGACCTATAGTTTTAACTGTGCATGTAAAATTGATAGGCTTTGGACAAGTTTATTTTGATTTTTTTCACTCTTTGAATATATCTATTTATGTATGTTAAAGAACAAAATTATAAATGTGTGAATCACATGGAAGAAAGTGCTTTCCTTGAAGAACATCGCATATGTGAAAAACATAGAGGTGTCAGGTTTATCTGGCAACAATTTTGAATGCGTTACCCATAATCAGGGGGAGATGTGAGGCTTAGCTCATCTCAAATACTGCAGCACTTTTTATTATTTAACATTCGCCTATATAGGGGGGAAAAATAACAAGTAGAAAGTATTTGAGATATTCTAGATTGTGTTTTCCTTTCAGTTTGGAAGGTGGRGGGTTTTTTCAAAGCAAGTCGTATTTTAGGAAGGAAAAGTATCCTGTTTCAACACCTGTATTAGCTAGGAAGAGATCTACTGCTTAATACATACAGTAGCTTCCCTACTGGTAAATTTTTTTTAATTTTTCGTGTTGTTGCTAGCCCAAATGGCTTTTGAGAGAGCAAATTCCTCTCTGATTAAGGACTTAATATTTATAAGTGTTCTCTATCTTTGACCCGTAGTCTTTGGAGAGTGGGGAAGAAAAGGAAACTTTCTGGACTGTTATATCATGATGATAAGTAATCCTGTTACAAGAGAAATTGCTASACAAAAGGGAGAGTACTTTGCTAATACTGCTTTATGGAGAGGAAGAGGAGGCATGAAGTCTTGTGCATTGAATCAGAATAGATGGAGTTACAGAGGCCTGAGTGTGATGCAGATACTTTTAATGGCACTGTGTGAATGACTGTGAGCTGACTGAGCTCCAGGACAGCAACACTTATATACTCCTCCATGTTTAATGATCTCCTTTATTTTCTTCTCCTCTCTTTCCAGAAAAATCGAAGCCAGCCTCAGATGAGTCTCAGCCACACAGCAGTGCCATAGGTCCTGTCATTGGGATCATACTGTCCCTTTTTGTCATGGGAGGAATGTACTTTGTCTGCCAGCGTGTGGTGTGTCAGCGCTACGCCGGGCCCAACAGTCCTTTTCCACACGAGTATGTCAGTGGTACCCCTCACGTCCCTCTTAATTTTATTGCTCCAGGAAGTTCTCAACATGGCACTTTTACCGGTAAGGGTGCTAAGGACCTTGCATCTAATCAGTACCATTACATTGTCTGGATTTTGAGTTTTACACATTATTAAGAGTGCTAGTTGTGAGTTTTCAAGGAGCAGAAATTAGATGTTGTTGATCTGCTCAGTGGTTTTGGGATAAATCTGTCATTTGCATCAGATATGTAAGATCTATTAGCCTTTCTTGCACTCTAATGGCTGTGGCCAGCAGTATTCCTGCTTCAATTATGTTTCTATGGTTATCAAGAGGTTTTAGTGGTGGGAAATAAAATGAGGGGATGAAATAATTGCAGGTGAAATCTTAGCAAGGGTGTTTTAAATTAGACTTCACACTAAAGCTTTTTTAATTAAAACAAGTATCAGTGGTTTTTGTCTGTACTTCTGTAGGTGCTAAACCAGGCTGTCATTCTGATTCTCATCCGTGTTTGTTATTTTTTTTCTAATCCATGTTGCTGTGACAAGTTACAGCAGCTGAAAATATTACTATTTATGTTAATTCTAAAGAAAATACATAGGTTCCTAATACCATGGCATTTCCCAGAAAGATATATAGTCATGAATGAAGATTACAAATACTTAGTCTGCTTGTAATAAATATTTCCTGCATTTGAAAAAAAATCCTGAAAATTTCCCAAACTAAACTCTTATATTAGCACTGAATATTCTTGACAGGAAGAAGCTGAAAATGAATTGTCTGAGTTAAGTGTATGTTGGAGTAAAACAGACTAGAGAATGTTGTCTTCCCTTTTCTTGTAACCCAGGTTTCCTTTCTTTTGTCTCTGTTGATTTTCAATTTGAGCTGCGATTATTTTCTATAAAAATAATTGAATTTTGCACTTGTTCATGTACTTGCAATTCAATTTCTTGGGATGAAAATTAAAACTTTGGAGCTCTTTAGCTTGTTTTACTTGGGCATTGTGTAATGCTTTTTTTGCAAATGCCTAAGTTTATTTAATTGGAAAATTTCTTAGTTAACAATTTGGGTGGAAAGCTTGGATCAACTGTTCTGAAGATTCCTCTCTCAGCAGTCTGAGAGTAGGTTGTGAGGAGCTCAGTACTGCAGTGAAACAATAGGTGGTCTGAGGGTGAGATATTTTCTTTACAAAAAATCTTGTTCCTTGTAATCCTGAAGTTTTTACGTAAAGCACTCTTCCCAAAGTGTGACAGCCATTATCATTGCACATGTTTGCAAAGCTATGGATTTGTTTTCACTTTTGCATGAGTAGATAAGATTGTGGTTTATCTAACCTTGTGTTCTTCTCTGTTTCAATGCAGGCATCTCTTGTGGGAAGTCCATGATTAGCTCCATGAGTCTCATGGGAGGCAGCAGTGGTGCCCCATTGTATGACAGAAACCATGTTACTGGAGCATCTTCAAGTAGCTCATCCAGCACTAAAGCCACTTTCTACCCACAGGTACGTCTTGAAAAGATACCTGTGAGTTAGGTATCTCCTGCTTCTGAAGAAAAGAAAGATGAAATTTTGTGCTACTAAGTAGATGTTAGTAGCTGCTACTCTTGGGTGTTACCGTTTATGATATACRGGCCCAGTTTGACACTCACTGAACTTCACAAAAGGTGCTCTATGATGTCTAAAATGTTTTGTTATCAGAGTGATACTCAGCTGGTTTGTTCCTGGAGTCTTCTGTTCTTCCCTTGAGATGCCACCTCCTTTGTTCTTTGTAAACTCTGATGGCAGTGACCCAGTGACATTTTGCACTGCATAGTGCTGCAGGCACACATGGAATAACAAAGCAAACAAGACGCCACAGGACTGGAATGCAAACGCATATGAAATAAGCTCGAGTTGTTGTTTGGATAAAGTGTCRATTGTTGACTCAGAAAACCAAGTGCATGCACTGGGGAAAAACACTGGTACAGCAGTGTAAAGCAGAGGTTACTTTGCTTGCATTTTTTCAGCCATAATTTAGCTCCATTTCTGACTTTAAAGAGTTGGAAGTGGCAGAATTCTAGTCCCCATATCACAGTCTCACAAATTCCAAGATGTAYATTCTGAATGGAAATGGTTCTCTGTGAATAAGTAGGAGAGACATACGAAGGTTACTGATTGCCAGCATATTTTGTCATGACAGTTTTTTTCCCTTGTGCTTCTGAGCAATACATCCATTGGCTCTTAGGTACACACAAGCTGCCAGAGTTGATCTGCCACCTATGGAGGGGATTTCTCTGTAGCATTGAATCAAGAGCCCACATGCTGTGTGGGTATACATACATTTGTGTTTACATGTAAGCTGTTATGCTATATGTGGGCATTTTGATAGATAGTGTTGTGTTTTGGCCAGTTACAAAGGTGCTCTCTCTCCCCTTTAAGAAGGACAAAAATGGAAAAGAGAGGCTTGTGAGCTTGTCTGTTGATAGGTAAAATTGGGTACTTCTTGCATTGCCTTCTCTATGAAGCCATCAAGAAGCTAGTCACAGCAAGCAGATATTTGGAACTGAGCAGCCCTCCTAATTTAGCTTGTCTCATGCTTCACCAGTGTCTCTGCAATGTGCTGAACAATTTCATGCTAGACCTGATTGATGTGTCAGTGCCACACTAAAAAGGATGAACAGAAAAAACACACACTTAAATAAAGCTTGAAAGAGAAAAGAAGCCCAAGAGCTGATCTGCCTGTGTGATTCTATGGGATCTGTGTTGGCCTAAAGATCAACTCTTCCATTTGACTTCTGGCCTAAGCTAATCTGACTGTTGCTGGGAATTCTTCTTCCACACTTTGCTATGTCAGCCAGGGCCTCCAGGGATGATACCAGCCTTTCCTTCATGAAAGGCATGCTGGATTCTTAGAAGGAAGCAGTTGCAAGGGCTTTGTTACATTAAAGTTACTGCTTAATACAAATGTTTTGTTGAGTTCTGCCTGGTAGCTAATTACCCAGCTTTATGTTAATGATCAGAAGGACGGATCTAAGCATCTTAATTGTCTTGGCTTTTTTGTTTTAACACATCTTAGTAGTACTGAGAGATGCTCYAATCAATAGAGACTGGAAAACAGTCGGTGCCAGTGAAGCTATGCCATTTTATAAACCTGAAAACCTGGCCACAGGCACCCTGGCTGACACTGATTGCTGTAGTTAATCTCAACGTGAAGTGGCATTGATGCAGCTCAGGGTGGCAGTAGGAGTGAATCCACARGTAGCATGCAGTGCTCCTCCAAGGAGGAAGATTTCTGAAAGATATTCTTGGGCCAATTACTCATCACTCCACTCAGCTGGCAAAAGGTGGTATTCAAGCTTCTCTCCCCTCACAGGATCTGGATGCTRGGGTTGTCAGTATTAGTAACAATGAGCTCAACTCAATGGCCAGGAATCACTTTGCTGCACAGTGAAGACCCAAACAATGATCTCCACTCCASTGATTTTAGAGTATTATTATAGGAGAAGAGCAGAGGCACAGGAAGAATGGTCAGTGGGGCAGGCCATGATTTGGCTGAAGGCCCAGGGCAGGCAGTGTACAAGGTGCTCACATCAGTAGCAAGGCTYAATCAACAGCAGTGGTGTAATTTTCCACACTGGAAGAGATGAAATGCTCTTCTTGGGTTTAGGCCAAGGTCCTGCTGGCTGTGTCAGGGGTTCTGCTTCCTTCTAGGGGAAGAATCCTAAATTATTTTGAAGCATGCTAAGCGTTTTTCCTTGTGTGAAGGCTACCAGCAGCCATGTATGTGGACTCATAGCTAAGCCATATGTGTGTATGCTGTCTATATGCACACATAGGCAGGCTGTAACTATTTTTTAGCTTATAGGCGTTTTGCATTGCCAAAATGATATATKTACAGAACAACAGTAAAAATGAAGCATTCAGGGAAGGATGGGGTTGTATTAGTTACAGTAAAGGAACTTGGCTTCCTGACCCTACTATTGACTGGGGACATGTTTAGGGGCTTGGAGCGGAAGGTACTTTATTTCCCATTAGCATCTGCTGAGGATGCTATCAGTCCTTATGGCCAGGGAAGTGCACTGAGATTCAGCAAAACTGGATCTAGTTTCCAGCTTTACTCCAGCCTTCCAGCATAACAGCAGATATGGCAAGGAAGAAAATTCCCTGTACTGTGAGAACTTTGAAGGGCTGCATGGTAGCTGAGTCCAAAGTAAAGTCTTGTAATGAACACCTGTGATCTTTAAAAATGCATTAGCCCATCCAAGCAGCCAGGAGAGGAAACTGGAATAAAGATGAGTGACAGAGTAAAGATATAAATAATACTTTCAGACTAAGAAAAGTTGTATAATTAACCCAAAACTTCATACTTCTTTTTCCTGTTCTTCCTAGATCTTGAACCCACCTCCTTCCCCAGCTACCGATCGCTCCCTATACAATGCAGAGATGTTTTATTCCTCAAACATTCCTTCAAACACAAGATCTTACAGGTACAGTTTAGATAAAAAGTTTTGCTACATCTTCTATTTATCTGCCTTTAGTTTTGGATCTTGTTAAGACTTTACTTCATTTAAAAAACCTTTTGCTCTCTTAATAAGTGACCATTCAAATTATGTACATTGTATTGCTATGTAACAGTCACTGAGCATCCTGTATAGAGGAGATTGGTGTTTTCTGTTCATTTCCTTAAGCTTATCTTAAAACTCTTTGATGAGTCAACCTATTTGTTAGTGGCTGGGCTAAATAGTCAATGGTGGTGTCCTCTGGCAGGTAGGCTGCTGGGTGAGGAGAGTTGTGCCATTCAAATTTAACACAGTTCAGGTATTTCTTGTTGGATTTATCTGAGAGCCTGAATTAAGGCTCACAGAGTGTTAATGAGCAGACATCTTGACGGAGCACACAGAGCTCAGTTCAATCTCTTTTCTTTTTTCTTTCTTTTTTCCCCGGATTGCAACTATTGCTTTTTCTGTTTGTTTTTTTGCAGGCCGTACCTTATACGAGGGATAGCTCCACCCACAACCCCGTGCAGCACAGATGTGTGTGACAGTGACTATACTACAAGTCGATGGAAGGCCAACAAATACTATATAGATTTAAATTCGGACTCAGACCCTTATCCCCCTCCACCCACACCTCGCAGTCAGTACATGTCGGCAGAAGAAAGTTGCCCTCCGTCTCCTGCCACGGAACGAAGCTATTTCCACCTCTACCCCCCTCCACCCTCTCCTTGTACAGACTCTTCATGACCTCAACAGAAGGAACTTTTCCTGTAAATATTTTAAAATATGAACAGATTTAAAATATATATTTTATGATTAAAAAATAAATCTGGGTGGGAATTAAACAAAACTAAATGTGAATAAAAATGGGTGGGAGGGGTGGGGCTGTGAAAAATTGTACAGAGGAAAAATATTTATAAAATTGATTTTTTTAACTTAATTTCCATTCTTTTGTGCCATATTTGCCTTTTTGAAGTCATGTAACTGACTCAGTCTCCAAAGGATTTGGGGAGGGAATGTTGAAATTTTCTGCATTTTTAAGTCACCTTTTTACATGCAAAGTGTATGTAGTTCTTTTTATTAATGTGAGACAAGAAAACTAAGTAGCTTGTGGGAAAGGGATTTGTCTAAAGAAAGATGCAGGCTTATTCCTAGAGAAGAAAAACACATTTAAATACAATTGTCAGTATCATCCCTTCACTACCACTGGGAGAAAACATGCAGGATCACAACCCTCAGATGCTCCTGCTTGCAAGTGAGCTGAATGCTTGCCAGCATAACTTGTGTGCTAAGACCTGAATTTCAAACCTCCCTCTCCATTTGCTTAGCATTGAACTGAAAGAACACTTCTTTTGCCCAAACCTTCCAGCTTAACTAAACCCACAGGCATCGTGTCCTACCTCATGTCAGTGCCACTCTGCACATGGCCAATTCTGTAACTGAGTCAAGCTAAATAAGACAACCAGTCCAAAAAACTTCGTTTAGTTCCAACCAGTTCCCCACTTGACAGGGTGAATGGTAGCAGAAGCAGTTGTACTGACCTGTGGGTGAGAGCACGGGTTGAGTTTGAAGTGGTGTTTAAGCTAAGGGAAATGCCCAACAAACTGCAGATCTGGTCAGACTCACCATTTGAATAGTGACGCAACCAAGCTCCTTCATCCTTCCTTGTAAAGCTCTGGTGACTGTCTGGGAAGAAGCTGTAATAGTCAGCTGCTTCTCAGCATACAGTGCTAGTTCTCTTTTTCTCAAAAGTGCAGTAATCACTGTGCCAGATCTCTGAGATGTTCACCCATGTTGACTTGGTCAGAGAATTGATTAATTTCTTAATGTTCTTTTTCCAAAGTGGAATGAAATGGTCACTTGTATTCAAATGAGGAAAGTTGTTTGGGTTTTAACTGGGGTTTGTAGAAAAATGGTATCTGCATAGCTCAAATAAAAAATCAGCGTAGTCAAATCTCATAAAAATTTGCCACATAATTCAGGTTTAGAAACAGACAAAAGAACAGAGGAGGGAGAAAATACTTTTTTTTTTTTTCTGGTTGTGTTGATATTAAAAAGATAAACTCTCATACAAACTGCTGTAACCTAAGCACATCAAGATCAGCAAAATGCTCATGTTCCCAACTCCTACCAAAAAAACCCTTGGGGAGTGGGGGAGCTAGGACCAGTCCCTTTCAAATTCAGAGGGTAAATTTTTGCTTTGGTTGCTCTTTTGCTGTAGCAGAAAGGATTGGGTATTGTATGGCACTTTATAAATTCAGCGCTGGTGATGATAATGTGAGTGCCTGCTTGGGACATCTGAGGGAAGTTCTGAATATGCAAACTTGCACCTGTTTCTGCAGCTGCTGAATAACAGATGTGTTGGGCCTTTGACAGCTTTAATACTGATGGCGACAATGAAGACGTTCTTCTTGTTTGAACGTAAATTGTCCTTGGTTTTGGGTCTTTTTAGCAAGTTATTTGAGAGCACATCAGAGGAACCCTACAGCTCCAGGAGAGAGGTCTTTGTTGTGGTGGTGGAAGGGCTGGGACCACAGTTTGTGTTTTCAGATTTATTAGTCCAGGTCTGTTCTTCCTGTCTGCATGGTTTAAGGACAGAATTTGTGCTGTCACTGGTGTGTTAGTAAAACTCTTAAAGTAGCTTTTGCTACCTTCGTGTCTAAATTTTTACTTGAGAAATGAAGCACAAAGAAGATGAATTTTGTAAAGTACAGAAATGAAGAATACAGTACTGAAGTTCAGGAATGTGTTCTTTCCTCACCCCCTTTCAACATTAGTAGTTTTGTAGTATGCCATGATGGGCAAGGTCATAGTTTGTTACTCTCAGAGTGATTTGGCAGATCTCTGAGCTGATGGTTTGGTGAAGAAAAGCAATTCTCATGTGATCATGTTTCAATTAATTAAATTAGGAATATAGATCCACAGGGTATTTTATGTGCTACATCAGTCATATAAAAGAGTATTTGTTCTGCATTAGAGCAGTTAGTAGTCCAATTTCATATTGTACATAATTTTCTGCTTGATAACGATTCACTGTTTATAATGAATTCATTAGTTGTTTTGTGTCACAGTTCTAGCTTGAGACATACCACATTAATTTTCCTGTATTCCTGTGATGACACTGGATGCAAAATTACTTAAATTTTTGTCACTAGACCACTGATCTTTTTTAAGAGCCACAACTGTAATAATCCTAACAACTTCATCTGAAGATTTGTTTCCCATTACAAACCTTGAAATTGAGTCCAGGAAAATCAGCATTTTTGCTGAGAGGTAAACTACCTTAAGAGTCACATTCTTTTGGAGCTTAGATATTCAGAAGGAAGGAAGCACTTGCTGAATAGGGTGAATTAAGTGTACATTTTTATTTCAGTTGAATATAGTCTCTTGCTGCTGATGTTTGCTGAGGAATTGCCTCCTCTGAGGCACTTGAAGCTTGGTGATCAGAATCTAAGCCCCACACTGCTCCATGTTACTGACATTAAAAGCCTTCTCCAAAAAAAAAAGATTGTATACGAATTTAGCATCGTAATATTTAAATACTAAATATTATTTTTGATTGCTGTAGACTATATACTTTAAAAGGATTACTGCACTCCTGGTGTTAGAAAAGGCTAGGAAGAAAATTTGAGCGATAGGAACTACTTCTTTCCAGAATACCTCCATGGTGTTCTTAGTGGTTTTCATCCTGTGAACTTTGAGGCTAAAACATAGAAAACAGATGCTATTTTCTTCTAGATTGGGATGAGAGAAAAAGTTGCAGGGAACTGGTGAATGCGTGTGAGAAGTTTTGGCAGTTCAGGGATGAATAGGAAGTGTGTGGGGGAAAGTTGTATTTTGGTGAGGCTTAAGCATAGTTTTAATAATGCAAGTTTTCTATGAGAAAGCTGACTGAAATTAAGAGTTCTACCCTAAGAATCTGCAGAGGGGTACATGTCATTCAGCTACCTGTGTGAGCTTGTGAGTACTTGAATCAGTGTTTTCAGCCACTATTTTCCAAGCCCATTATGACTGCATATTAGCACTTGAAACAACTCAGGATGTAGCACAGAATGGTGTCTGGAGAGCAGCTAGTAATGGGTAAATGATATGGTTGATTCTGTGTTAGATTTAGAGGACAGAAGTTCCAGCAGAGAGCAGCTTACCTGTCCTCCAGTGCTGTCATGAAAGCARCCACTTGGGTCTTCTCTTTGGCAGAATTTGTCCTGTCTGCAGGGCAGGTGTAGCAGCAGTGTGAGGCTGTAAGGTACATGGACAAGTAATCATCTTTGACAGTCAAGGATTCTTTAATTTTGAGGAATAGTTTTGTGCAAATTATAGCTTGACTTCAGCTAGGCTGGTCAACAGCCACTGCACCTTTAAATTTGCAGTGGAGGTAGTGAATTTGTTCTGCATGAGTCGGAGGAAACTTTATGAGCACTATGCCAGCTGTCTTACTTAGATTTCTTACTCAGATTTCTTCTGTCTGGACAGATCACTAAGATCACTAGAGAGCACTTAGGCTAAGATTAAGCTAAATGTGTATGTATAACAAATAACTTTTTCAAGRTAGTGTTACAGTACAAAATGCTCCATGTCTAGAAATGAGATCATGCCATTATCAGCATATTCTAAAGAGAAAGGCAGAAATGAGTGGGGAAAAAAGCTTCCTTTGGGATAACGGAATTGATTTTCCRTAATAAACCTTCACTTCTGTGGTTTGCAAGGGTACAAGAACTTCCCTGAAAGTTTTGATTCTTTTCAAAATAATAACAAAATGGTCTCTTCCCTCAATACTTGTTCTACACACCTGAGGATGGGCTTTTTRGAAATCTCCAGGCCAGTTTACCCTAGATCTCTTTTCCACCTGATATCTAGAAGGTCATATGCAAGACTTAGTACTCATCATGTTCTCCCCATTTTTATGCAAACTAGTGCTTGGGTTCTGGGGCTTTTGACGTTCTGAAGCTCTGCACAGCAGTGAAAAAGGACTTAGAAGCAGGAGCACTCAAGTAAGGACTGGTCACACTGGGCTGATGTTTTTCCTCCATTGCCTGCAGGGACAGATCCCTTTGTTGGGGAGGGCTCTTGTGGTGTCCTTCCTCAGAGCCTCTCCAGCATGTTGTGCTACTTCACAAGTGTGCTTAGTTCTCAAAAGTTGTGTGTCCTGACAGCTTCAAGCATTTTTGGAAGCAGATTTTTTCTGTCAGTCATTTTGCTGGGGTTTATGTTGAGTCAGTCCAAATGAGTAGCTGTGCTTACGATTGTACTACAAGTGATATCCATTAATGTCAGGAAATGAAAACAGAAGGCAAGCATGTTCCCAATAATTAATAACACACACGACTGCCTGGCACAGGGCCCTGAATTAGAAGTAACATATTTGCTGTTGCAGTGCTGAGGGACATTTTATAAATGTCCATGCTTGGACAGAGCCTTAGACAAGTCACAGTCAAAGAGAACTGTTCACAGATCCATAATTTGGTGGTTGCTAAGTGTGTTATGACTCAATTATGAGTACAGTCCTCACTGTAAATCTGGCTTGTCTGTAAAAGATTCACCGAAGGCTGAATCCTAAACTCAGAGGTGTCTGCTGTTTCTGCTGCTGTTCCCTTAGATACTGTAACACTTTCTGTTCCTCATTATCTATAAAGCTCCATTTCTTCAGCAGTTTTAAGTTTAGCTAAACAGCTTAAGGTATTTACTACATGTTAAAAGAAATACTTAATATACATAGATATTTTCAATCCTGTTAGGTCTTCTACCTCTCCTTCCTGAGAACACTTCCTCTAGTTGTTGTAAAGGGTGTTTTTCTTTCACTTGTTTATTGAGATTGGCCAGCTACGCTGTGGGCCTTTTCACATAGGATCATACTCCCTGTAGGGAAATAAAAAAGGAAAGATTTATTTTAAATCAATATTAAGCTTGCTGATAGGAATGATGGAAACCAGTCTGATATGTCTTCTGGATTCCACAACAAAATACTTCAAAATACCATATTCTGACATGCTGACAGTGCTCCCAGCCACCTATGACAAGCTACCACATCCTGGCTGTTCCCAGCATGAACCACAGCCCTTGTTGCAGCTTACCTCTGGAGTCGGGGCTAGGTCCTCAGCACCCAACACAGAATCCTGGTGGATAGAAGACCACAATGGCAATTCCTAAAGGGGTCAGTTTATGTTGACAAAATACATGCAGAGAATGTGCTTAGAAGGATTTGTCAGAGGAGAAAAGCAAGTTTGACAGCTCCAGTGACAGACTAATTCGGTGACATTGACACCTTTGGAAAGTGAGTACTGATGCACCTTTCTGTAAATAAGGATGAGGCTACTCTGGTGACAGCATTCCTAGGGTGGCTGTGTTTGACAAAGGGAGCGATATTCCAGTTTGATTTGTACAGAGATTCTGCAGCCTGTAAATAGTTGTAAATGGAATTCACCAGCCTGTGGAGGTAAAACAAAAGCTGTGGAAAGCGGGAGGACTGCTGTGTGAAATTTRGGGGGTCTCCTAAACACAACTCTAACCCAGACCGCTTTCTTACCTACTTGTATCGCAATTGCTGCTATTGTAAATGTACAGGAATATACAAAGAGTACCAAGAATTTTTATGATATAACCCACATGTAATCTTTTTATATTTATATTAAAATGTGTATTCTGCAAACAGCCTAATAATTACAGCTTTATATGTGTATCATTTGTAGCATTTGTTACCTCAAAAGACAACCAAACCCAATACTTCAGTGCCTTGTGTATTTTAAACAGATTAACATATAAACTGGGGAAAAAAATGTAGACCGTACTCCGCTGGTTTTAACAAAGCTTTGTGTTATTGTTAGGGTTCTCTTCAGTTAAAATACATACAACCACAAGTTGTGGAACTAACTGAAAGCTCACAGTTTGGGAGTTTTTTAGAGCATGCATGTTTTGAATTTGTAATATATTGGAGTTTCTCTCAAATGCATTCTTTCAAGTTAACTTTGATTTATATATTCATATCTATTTCAACAGAAATCCCAATACCTGTCAAAAATACATAGCATTTTTTAAAAAATAAATGCCAGTAACTGATACTTACATATTTGGGGATTAAATTAACATTGTTTTCAGCATGTCACCATTTTCATTAGAGCCATAAAATCTTTGTGGTGTTACAGAAAGTTTTTATCAATTATTTTTCCAAGGATGGCCTTCTAGCATACAAATGATTTGGTAATACTGTTGTAAAAAAAACTTCTTTGGGGCTGTCATCACTTCAGACCATTGTACGTTAACAATTTTCTGGTTATGAAACTGCAATGTTTCTTTATGTTAACAAAACCAAAGGCTTGTTTGAAGTAACTGGTATTTTGTATAAATATTTGTACAGATAACAGACTCTGCTTTTGTACTATAGATTATGTGGATTTTGTTTTATAATAAATACTTTAAAAGATTTGCTTAGCAGCCATTTTATGAGCAAAGCTGTTTCATCACCTACAGTAGAGACAACCAGCCATTATCACAATTGTTTTAGATACTACTTAAGATAAGGATAGTGTTCCTGTCTCCTTGGTTTTAATTTTAAAATGTACAACAGCAGCAAGAGCAAGGAAGTGAGGAGGTCAACTGGAAAGCCAATCACCTTTAGAATTACAGTTGTTAGCTATAGAACATAACACAAGTTCGTCAGCATCATGACTTTACTGAAATTGTTACACTCTCTAGGAACAATCTCAAGTGTTTTGACTAGGCCAGATCTGATCTGTATTTCTTTTTAAATTGTGTGGTATCTTTTAAATGGATGCTATAGCAAAGTAAACTTCTAACTAGTGGCTTCTTTCTTTTTATGGTGAACATACTTGAAAACTAGTTTCATTGAGTCTAGTTTTGCCTTATTTCTGCAGTCAATATTGGTCTCAGATTTGTGAGATTTACCATTCAACCTAGAAGTCAAAATAATTCTTAATCCTTTCCTCCTGCATGCAAAACTGAAATCTTTCTGAGCAGTCATCAGCAGTCCTGGTGATGTTTCTTTGGATTTTTCCAGGGTAGAAAAAAATAGGGCATACACATTCAGAGAYATGCTTGTTTCCTACAAAGTTCTTTCAGGTTTTGTATTGTACTGAACAGAAAGTGTCAAAAAATTTTTCCTCTTAGCCATATTATCCTTCCTAATAATGCTTAATATAAATGGATCCTGGACCTGCCATATGATGACTGCCTAGACCTAGTGATTTATGCTATCACTGTGCTTAAGATATATTTGTAGTTTGAGGGGGGAAAAAATGACAAACCTGGACTTCTGGTGCCGTGTACAGCCTGGAACAGGCCTTCCAGCATCCTATTGTGTTAGAAAAGTTGGACCAAATTACCCACAAGTACAGAAAGCTTTTGGGGATTTCATCTGGAATGAAGCAGAACAGCCTCACTCTTCTGTCTGGAACTTCTGGCTGTAGGTAGGCTTTCTCTCCCGAGAAGATGCACAAGGTCTTCACCTCTTGGAGTGGACCCTGTCTGACACTGTGGCTGGTTTCAGGGAGGTGTTTGATACGTGTATCCCACACGATAATACAGATTCCTGCACAGCATACGTATCATTCCTACTCCTCCAAAGCCTTAATCCCAGATGTTTCTTGAAACCAGAGGAGTCAGTAATTTTCTTTTTGCTCCAGAAAAACTTGCTCAGCTGTCTGGATCTTTGTAGCCTTACACTCCCACAGCTTACAGATTTCTTAATGTGTTAATTGGGAAATAAAGCTCTGATGCATCATTTGCCTGAATGGAATCTGAATTTAAGGACTAAACCTGTGGTCACGGGGAAGGATGCCTAATTCTAAATCCACTGGTCCTGATCTTTTCTGAAATTGCCCCAGCTGTTGTTGTCCATGGCAGGGCAGAGCAAGGTGTTTGGCTGATTTTGTGCAGCATCCCTGAGGAGTCAAGTGAATAACTAATTGCATCCGGATACTGTAGGAAGTGGCTAAAGTGATCAAAATGCATCCTGCCAAAGCATGGGTGACTTACAGCTGTGCTCAGGAACAGCCTGGTCTTAACCTGTTCGGCTCCATGGATCTCCTTCCATGCTTTATGCCAGCCTCAAAGCTTACGTACACATGGCGGTTGCTCCAAAAGACAAACATCGTAAGTAAGTAATGTTCTTCCTTTCTCCTAGCTTTTATTGCTGAGCAGACATCATAGGACTTAGAATATATCCCTTTGGTCAGTTTGGGAGATGTCCGCTCCCAAGATATTGCCGACCCCCAGCCTAGTGGCGAGGGGTTAATGCTGGAGAGACAGCACTGATGCTGTGGGAGCACTGCTCAGCAGTAGCCAAAACACCAGGGTGCTACCGACACCTTTCTAGATGCCAGTGCAAAGCACAGCACTGAGAGCTGCTATGGGGAAAATCAACTGCAACTCAGCCAGATYCAATACAGTGAGGCAACTGTGGCCACACGCTGACAAAAAGCCCACGCAGAGTTATGGCGAGAAGAAAGTTCTTCATGCAAAACTAATGCCTTTTAGGACAGATATGGCCCAGATGTGTTTGCTTTTCACCCACTTATGCTCTGAGGGGTTTTACCCAGATTGTCCTTCGAGTGGGAGGCCAGGGAATGGTGGGGCAGCCTTTCAGGCCATGCATGCTGCACTGGAGAGCAGGGTGGAGGGAAGGCAGTGCATGTTCTGTGGTTTCTGCAGGAGCAGCACTGCGGCCCACATCCCTGCTGACAGCTCAGGACACCACACACTCAACCTTCCACTGAGGAGGGCAGGGGGTTGCTGGAATCTGCTCAGAAAGCACAGATAGGACAAGGCTTGGTGTGCACAGGAGCCAATGCTGTTGTGGTTTTAGGCATCACAAAAAGGCACCTGTCTATAATTAAGAGTGGACACAAAGGAAGCATTTGAGAAACAAAGGCTTGATGAGCCAGGCTAATTGCAAAAATGAGGCGAGGATAGTAACTGCAAGGGGTATTGTCTGATCAGCTGGTTAAGATCACAGCTACAGTGAAGATTAGGACAAGCAATTTACTTGGGTCTGCCTAGTTCAGGTTTTGATGGATTCCTGATGGAACACAACAGCTGGAAGAGGCATGGCAGGGGCAGGATAAGGTCTTGAATTTCCTCTTGCAATTAGAGACTGGTCTCCTGTCTGTAACTAATGTGAATAGTAAGCAGGCTTGAAGCTAGCATTGGCTTTTGGGATAGAAAAATGTCAACAGTTTACATATATTCTGGACAGCCTGCAAAGACAGGGTCTGGGCTTGCCCTAATTGAGGTTAATGCCTTCTGCTACAATTTCCTGAAGGCAGAGCTACTTTGGCAGTAAATCTGATTTAAGGAGAGCAACAGCTTTGACAATCTATTACTTAGGGAGTGATGTTTATTACTGAACTTTGCATGGCCTAGAAGGGTGTAAGAAAGATGCATGAGAACAGGGACAATGCTTTCCCTTGTATTTTAATTTGGCTTATCAGCCTATCGTTACAGGTTTAATTGGGACTTAATTGTTAGACACTTTCTCTCATAGAGATCTGAATTCCTTCTAGGTTGTAAGGAAAGATTTAGTGCTTATGCTCATTTTACTGTAGGCGTTGTACATAGGCAGTCACTAAAAATGAGAATAGAATTTGGGAATCAAGCTCCAAAAGTTTGTCAGTCCCCACATTACACATAGCTCGCAGCATTTGGAAGGGTCCATATCCTTAGCTTCCCTTTTCTGTTGTAGGTTGTTGTACAAAAAGCCCAGGTATTGGGAACAATAGAGTGGCAAGTGTTCAGTAGTTAGATTCCCTGGAGTTAGAGTAGGGAGAAATGCTCACGCAGGTGAGAGCTCATGAGCTGAGCTGCTGTTGGGATTTTAGGAATGGCACTTCCCAATTCCGTGCTCTCACGGAGACTGCAACAATACGAATAACAAAAGCGTACGAACGTGTACAAAGACATTATTTACATACCGAATGCTCACCAAGCTTGAGATAATGAAAACCAATGGCAGACTGCTGCTCTCCGCCTACCACACTTCTCCCCGACTGGAAAAGGACCCCCCTTCTTCTCGGAAGGGAGGGAGAATCCTTTTTTTCCACTCCTGGCTGTGACATAGGTGGTATCGAATAATATCAGGGTCTTGGCCATGCCCCTTCCCCCTGGTCTGGGCTGGAACCAGGATGGGTGCCCTTAGCTTCTCTTGCACTGCAGCTGTATATCCTTTGCCTGTAGTTACAGGGAAATGATAAGGTTTAGGGATTGAAATAATTAACTTATTGTTTGATTCAGTAGTATCCTGGAGCCAGGAAGTGTGCTGACATAGTGGCAAGAATCTGGTCTCTTAAAACTTAAGTTTCCCGGTCCTTATACAAATCTAAATGCTGAGAACTGATCTTAAAAAAACAAACAAAAAGGGTCCCATTCTGGTCCCATTCCTTCTTTCTAACTTCTGATATGGTACAGGAGCCAGCAATAAACTCAAGCCCAGGTGTTCTACATTTCTCAACCTTAATATTAAGCCTCTCTCTTATAAGATGGCTGATGAGGGGTCCTAGCAGATATGTGAGTATTTCATGGGTTTTGGTCTTCCTCCTCACCCGTTTTCTCTGCATTTCTGGCTGATGTATCCATGAAATACTGAAGTCTGGAGTTAGAGGCAAGGTAAGCAAGCAGTCCGAGGACCTGTTTGTTACACCCAGTTCCTGGAGAACAATGTCTGCTGAGTTTGTTCATAGACAGCCTTCATCCCCCAGGTAGAATTAAACAGGGTTCAGGAAAGTGCAAAGTTTGAGAATCTAAAATGTAGAGAGTGTACTGCTGTATTTGTCCAGGATGAGGCAGCACACTTAAACTGAAAGCCTGGCTGAATGGGAACATGCCTGTCTTTACTAGTAGACATACTTGGAGGACCAGACTTGAAAAATCAGGAATTGGTGATGAATGAGATTGAGGAATATGTGCATCCTGTCCTAAATTGGGCCTTGTGAAAGATAGTGTGTTTTGTCTTGTTTTATAAGGTGGTATCCTGTTTCCATCTACAACTAAGTGTAGGGTTTGTGAACAGAGCACTTCAAGAGCCTCATTTATTTCCAGATCCTGCTGGATTTCTAGAGATCCAGCCAACAAGGAAACGCTTAGAATCCCTGAGACCCCCACCTTCAATCTTGCTCCAGAAGTGCTCCTCAGAGGTTAGGCCTGGTAAAGACAGTAGCAGGTGTAGGGACAAAATCTTCTCAGTCTTAGGACAGAAGATAGGATTTCATTGTCCTGACTACAGTTAAGGTTGGGGAAGGAAGACCTGATGAGGCATAGGATGGCTTTCCATCTTGGTCACCAAAAAAAAAAAAAAAAAAAGGAGAGGGCAGATGTCAAAGGAACAGTATCTTTTCTTCCAATTTTGCTAAAAGGTTATTTTTTTTCTCTGGTTAGACTTCAGTAAATGACAGTCATTTCCAAAGGAATTTTCACTGCCTTCAGCCTTCCTTCTGTGTCATTCAAGGTTGTTTCAAACACTTTGAGTTATATCTTTTGAAGGTGGATTAGTGATTTTTCTTTTATTATTTCATTTTAATTGAAGTGGCATGTTCTACACCCACGTTTTTATGGCAATCACTTCTGGTTTTAGGAACTTGTCAAATTATATGCAGCCTCACCAGTGCCCAATACAAGGGGGCAATCACTGCCTTAGTCCTCCTGGCCACACCTGACAATTATGGGGAGATAGCCATGTTAAAATAGACATAAATACTTTAGAGCTTAGTACTAAGCAAAGCCACAAGGTGGCACAGTCATCTGCTGGGAAGAGCTGCTCGCCAAACCTCATTTCCCAAAGGAAAGACAGCTCCACAGCTTCCCGTTTCAAGAGGGAATTCCCCTGTCTCTCTCCACCCCTGCATTCGATTTCACAGAGTAAACACTGATGGTGGGTGTAGCTTTCGTCAGAGTGAGATTTTTATTATATAACAAAGCTGTACTATGGAAACACTTCAATGGCAATAAACATTTTCCTGCTACTGCTAATTTTCCTCAGCCCTAGGAGATCTGTAACAGTAACACGCTACCCCCCCCCGTTTTGCTGGTGGAAGCAACATCTCTGCCGGCCAGTAATTTGTTTGGTGCCTGATTTTGGCATTAATATCATGAGGCTTATGCGGTTTTTCAGAACTAGGTTAATCAATCTAATGGAAGGTGTGGAAATCCAGAGATCAGAATCGGGGAAAGGCAAATCCCCAGAAAGAACAAATGATCTTCTGGGGGACAAAAAAAAAAAAAATGAAGAGGAGGGTGGCTTTATAGCACTTGTTTGCAGAGACACCCGCGTGTGTCAAGGGCATAGGGAGGATGCAGCATCACCAGGAAGAAGCAGCACAGTAAAGGGAATCCTCAGCATGTCTGTCTTTTCCTCGCTTCTTCTCACTTACCATAGAGTAAGTGCAGACACTTGGAGCTACTTTTGTTTGCTGAACGAGTGGTGTTTGACAGCAGGTGGAAATAATTTCTCTCATGTAGACTGTTTTGCTCATCTCTGACAAAAATATGCTAGTGCCCAACCTGCACACAGACATCCTGGTCCTTTGGGCTGGAATAGCCAATGTTTTGCTGTTTACGTCTAAGAGAAAGACACTCAGCAATGATGTATCTCTGGCTTGGTGTTAAAAAATTCTTGCAACTGATCCTTTGGTGGTGTTGAAAATTGATAGCTATCTGTCTAGACATGTATATACACATTTTCTTCCCTGTCCCTCACTTCTGTACTGTCCCTTTTTGGAGGTTATATGTATAAAATTGCCGTTATTATATCTCTCTAGATGTATATTTGTAATTTCTACATATGGTTAGACATGAGTGCTTGGGAATCCTGGGGAATTAACTAACTATCTTTGACTCTGTCAAATTGAAATCTAACCCTGCATATATCCCAAGTCAAGCCAGATTGCCATATAGAAAATGTACATTTATTCCCCTGTTCCTCACTTCTGTGCTGTCCCTTCTTTAAGCTTTGCTCCATGCCACAGGCTTAAATGGCTGTGCTGAGCCTCCTGTCCTTTGTGAAGGCTTTGTTCATGGGGCAGATCAAGCCCCAGGGACAAAAATATGATTCTATAGAGTCCCGAGGCTGCTGCAGGAGCTGGCAGAGCTGGAAAGAGCCAGAGTCAGGGCTGGGTGCTTGCAAATAATCTGTCCAAGCAAAGCCTGCTCCAGCCTGTGCTGTTTATCGGTTGCATAAGTTCAGTTTATTTTAATCAAAATGAGATCAAGTTTCCAGAGCTGTTTTGTTTCTTCTGTCCAGAGGGCAGAGATTTGCTTTGGGTGGCCTTTCTCTTTCTAATTAACGAAATCCCTGAAGAATTGCTCGTCCTTGCATGGGAAATCAGAAGTTTAAAATGTCTGTGAACTCACACCCTATTCATGAGGCACATGGGAGTGCAGCAACTCATTATTTAAATGAGAAGATGTAAGTGGTTAGAACTCAATGTCTACTTCTGGCTTCTGTTGTTAAATTCCTTCCGTACATTGTGTGGGCTTTCACCATCAAACTTTACCAAATGTCTAAAATGCAAGAGCAGTGTGTCAGCATGGGCATATTCTCAGTCTCATCCCACAGGCTGAGGTACCTGAGCGCCTTCATCTGGGCTGCTACGACAGCTACATTTCCCTTACTGTTGGATTGTCAGTAGCAAGAAGTAGTAGGACTGCCTCACAAGAATGGATCTTTTTGGTGGCAGCTTGAAGTTATGATGAAAAATTAGTGAAAGTGCATCTCTATTATTTTTTCCCAATCTCTGTACATCTTCCCCTGCCCCCAAAGTCTAAGACACAGCACTTATATTCTTGATCAAAACATGCCACCTGCTGTTTGTCAGAAGGGAGACATGTATAGTCAATAAAGCCAATGCATAAACTAACCAAACCAGAAACATATTTGTGTTGCAAAACCAGTCAAATGTCTGTGGTACCACAGGTTAGAGTCTGCTCTTTGCCACTGTGCAAGAATTACCCTGCAAACTGCACTCTTAGAATCATAGAATCATTAAGGTTGGAAATGACCTACAAGATAATAGACTCTAACCATTAGCATAGAACCACCGTGTTCATCACTAAACCTTATCCCAAATTGCCACATCCACATGCCTTTTGAACACTTCCAGGGATGGTGATTCCAGCACTTGCCTGGGCAGCCTGTTCCAAYGACTGACCACCCTTTCAGTGAAGAAATTTTTCTTAACATTCAGGCTAAACCCTCCCTGTTGCAACTTGAAGCTATTTCCTCTTGTCGTGTCACTAGTTGCCTGGGAGAAGACTCATCAGCTCCCACCTCTCTAGAGTGATAAGATCCCCCTGAGCCTCCTTTTCTCCAGGCTGAACAACCCCAGCTGCCTCAGCCACTCCTCATAAGACTTGTGTTCCAGACCCTTCTCCAGCTTTGTTGTCTCTTTCTGGACATGCTCCAGCACCTTAATGTCCTTCTTGTAGTGAGGGTCCCAGAACTGAACACAGGATTTGAGGTGTGGCCTCACCAAGGCTGAGCACAGGGGAATGATCTTTACCCTGGTCCTGCTGGCCACACTGTTTCTGATGGCCAGGATGCCATTGGCCTTCTTGGCCACCTGGGCACTGCTAGCTCATGTTCATCTGCTGTCAACCTGCACCCCTGACAGCTTTTCAGCCACTTTCCCCCAGCCTGTAGCATTACAAGTGGTTGTTGTGACCCAAGGGCAGGACCTGGCACTTCACCTTGAACCTCATACCACTGACTTCGTCCCATGGATCCAGCCCATCCAGATCCCTCTGCAGAGCCTTCCTACCCTGCAGCAGACGAACACTCCTGCCCAACTTGGTATCAACTGTGAACTGACTGAGGGTGCATTTGATTCCCTCAGCTAGGTCATTGATGAGATATGAAACAGGACTGGTCCAACACTGAGCCCTGGGAAATGCCACCTGTGACTGGCCACCAGCTGCGTGTAGCTCCAGTGACCACCACTCTCTGGGCCCAGCCATCCAGTCAGTTTTCTACCCAGCAAAAAGTGCACATATCCAAGCCATGAGCAGCCAGCTTCTCCGGAAGGATGCTGTGGGAAATCGTGTCAGGCTTTACTGACATCCAGATAGACAACATCCACAGCATTTCCCTCATGCACTAAGTGGGTCACTTTGTCATAGAAGGAGATCAAGCTGGTCAAGCAGCAGTTGCCTTTCCCAAACCCGTGTTGGCTGGGCCTGGTTGGTTGTCCAGCACGTGCCACATGCTGGCACTCAAGACAATCTGCTCCATGACCTTCTCTGGCACTGAGGTCAGGCTGACAGGCCTGTAGTTCCCCAAATCCTCCTTCTGACACTTCCTGTAGATGGGCATCACCTTTGCTGACCTCCAGTCAATGGGGACCTCCCTGGTTCACCAAGACAGCTGACAAATGATTAAAAGTGGCTCGGTGAGCACTTCACTAGCTCCCTYAGTGCCTTTGGATGAATCCTATCGGGGCCTATAGACTTGTGTATGTCTAAATGTGTAGGTCACCTCCTGGATTATGGGGGCTTATTTTGCTCCACATCTCTGTCTTCCAGCTCAGAGGGCTGAGTACCTGGAGAATAACTGGTCTTGTTATTAAAGACTGAGGGAAAGGAGGCATTAAGCAGCACAGTCTTTTCCACGTCCTTTGTCACTATTGACCTGCGAATCTGCAAATGCCATGGAGTAGCAAGGCCAGAGCCTGGACAACCTTGCAGATTACCACCTACAATCCAGAGCCAAAGCATGCAATTGGCACTGCCTGGAAAAGTCACAGTGCAAGCAAACACCCCTGTTGCCTCCAGCTGAGTGTTCCTAACACAGGGTAAGGAAGGGTCTAGCCAGGACAGGACAAACTGCTGTTGAAGCATATTACAAGGCAACACTCAATATCTGCTTCATAAGAGCAGTGATAACAGCAGAGGCCTCTGGGAGGAAGCACTGCCTCTGTAAAAGAGAAAATTCTGAATGGAGAGACCATAACATGCTTTAACTTTTGGTCAGCCCTGAAGTGGTTAGGCAGTCGTGAGGAGGCGGTGAGGTGTCCTGGGACTTTTCAGCTGGTACCTGGGCCTGGGTGGCTTTTGGGATGCTATTGAGATGACCTTCTGTAGCACAGAGGCAGAACTGCAACCTTCTTTGGTGTTGTGTGCAGTCCCACTTCAGCACTGCCTCCTGGATTATCTGCTTGTTGCTGTGGAGCGGTCCCCACGGTCCTAAAGCAGTCTGCAGGACAGACATAGGTCCCTGGAAGGGCGGGGAGACAACATCTGCTCTGCAGAGAGGGAAGAAGGGGTTAAGGGACAGAAGGAGGGACGCCTACATTAGCAGATGTCCAGGGCTGAAAAGTAGGTCACCTATTTCTGCCTAGGGGGGTGATTTGAAAATCGACACTACATCAATGCACAAACAAAGCCAAGTAATACAGCAAGGAACGAGCTTTGGAAGCCTGACAGAAATCCTCCAAGTACACACACGGCTCCTCTAACACACCATAGAGAGCTATTAATTAAGACTAATTAAATAATGTATTTTTACCTGCATAAACATATATAGAGGCATACAAGAGGAGAGGCTAATGAAAAAAAAGTGGAATGAAAAACACCCAATAAAAGCAGAATTCCTCTTATTATCCACGTGCAGGGCTTGGACAGATGTTCCAGGTTTCCCTCAGAAGCCTTATGCACATTGTTTAGGCCTAGACCCTCAAGACTAAGTACTAATTCCTATTGATGCCTTTGCGAGTCCCTGGAAGAGATGCTTGTCAATACTTCTGAAGTTGTGGTCTTCATTGTGCCTCTGTCTCTCTTAACGTGAAAAGTTTACATAGCATCACTGAAGCAGATCAGGTGGTCTCTGCAAGGCATTCCCTAACTCAGAGGTTGGAATTACACGAACAGTTAATTGCAATCACCTACACTTTTCAGGAACCTAATCCCATGCTATGGGGGTGGCAGGTCAGGACAGATGGGGTGAGGAGGTGAGATAAGGAAATTAGGAGGGTTTCTCCAGCCAGGTCAGGGTAGACTTATTCACTAAGTATTTATAGTCTCTAATTTATTCACAAAAAAAAAAAAAAAAGAGTAAAAATTCTGATGGACGTAAAAGAAGACCCAGAACATAATGGTCACTCCTGGCACCACATTATCACCAAAAGATGAAAGCTATTGACTCACTGCAACACAGAAGATCTTTCAGGTAGGAAAAAACTGGACTCTTACTACTTTGTACAATTTGTTCAGAAAATGGAATGTTTCTTAACTTCCACAGATTTTTTAAAGCCCTGAAGTGAGCCTTAATGAGAAACTTCTGAAACGTTTTTAATGCAGCTGAAAACATGTGGGTGGGGTTTTTATTTGTTTGGGGGTATCACAGAACAGTTATCAGACACTCTTCAGAGCTCTCTGGTGCAGGGTGTTCCAAGCCCAATGTAGAAACTTTTATTCATTGATGTCCTTCTATTTTTTTCACACCAACGGTGAAATTACTCTTTGGAAAGAAGCTGTTAGATTAAATCCTCAAGCATGAGGGATTAAATCCTCAAGCATGATGAATTAAATCAGCTACCTGAAATCCAGACTTGGAGGGGGACTGAGGGAGTGTTACACATTTGCTACAGTCCAGTCCTCAGTGATATCAGTTTAGTTTGGAGATATTTGCTCTCTAGCAGGAGTTGGAAAACTACCCTTTGATTTTGGCATCTGTCTTAACCCATCCTAAGGTTAGCTCAAGCTCTGCTCAGCCTGGATATGGCATCCTTAGTGTGCCTGTGCCACTTTCCTAATTTAAAAAGTGTTAAAGAGCATTGCCGAGGGGGTCATGAGGTCTCTGCAAGGCATTTCCTATCTCAGAGGTGGGGACTACCTGCTGAGTTAATTGCAATCACTTAGACTTTTTAGGAGCCTAATCCCTTTGACAGGCAGTCCTTATCTTTGCATACGTGTACCATACCATGAGGGCAGCAGGTTAGGACAGATAGGAAGAGAATGCGGCTGAGATAAAGAAAGCATCTTCATTTTCCTCGAAGTACTGTGAAGGTAATTTCTCCACCTTGTTTTTTCTTTGCTCATTTAGTCATCTTAGTTCTCAAAAGACGGGCTAGCTGATCATAGTGGTGCTTTCTGGCATTGAGACAGGAAAACATCTCCCTTTGTACCTTCCTACCCCGTGGAACAATGGGTTAAAAACAGAGTTTGGGTCTGTATTTCAACGTTGCAGTACTTAAACTATGTACAAATTTTCATCTTGACCAGTCTGGGGACTTGGCACACCCTTTTCCATGGTGGAATTGAAGGGGAAGAAAGAGAAGAGAAAGGAAAAGCTGCAAGCAAAAATAACCTGCAACTGCTGCTCATGACATGCACCTGATTAGATGACTATTCCCTGTGTTCACAAGTTTGCCTGGGTAATCCAGCCTGCTTCTATCACCTCTTTCAGTCCCATGCCAGCATTTCACAGAAACTCAATAGTTACTAGGCAGCTGTATCATGGCTGGTTGGGAAATAACGCAATATATGCACTTTGCACGCTTGAAAAGCACCTTAATTTTCCTAGGAGAAGTACCATGAAGGTAATTTCTCTAACTTGTTTTTCCCCTGTGCTAGTTTAATCAGCTTAGCTATTAAAAGATAACATGGGTTTAGGGCTATCATTAGACCAGAGTGGTCATGTGGTTATGCTGGTAATTAGCACGGCTGCTGAACTCAGTGTTACATTCTTTTTAATAGGTAACTACATAACAAAAACAGTACCCACTGCACATCTAATGAAGCAAAAGAAAAATGAACACTCTCTCTCCTGGGTTCGGTATTCAACTACTTGTCTAGCAGCTTTCTCCTCTCTTTTCTCCTCTGTCATATTAGTATCTATATCAAAAGCATTTAACTGCTTGAAATGGGATTAAGATAGTGCAGACTAAAACTGCAATCCTGCCATCCTCCTGCTCAGCTCTCTGTAAGCTTTTAGGTATCAAAAATACCTGGGAGGGTGCGGAGAGGGACAAAGAGCTGACATCTGAATCATGGTGCAGAAACCCTGTATTACTTGGCCTGAGTCCCCAGGAGTTCCATTTGGTCAGCATCCCAAATCCTAGGCCTATTTCCAGGATACTGGACTCTTCACAACTCAGGAGTCCTTGGGTATGATTTGTTTTAAAGCACAGCCAGAGGGAAAATAAATGGAAATGGGTGCTCCTTCTCTACAACAATCTTAATGAGGCTACAGGATAATAGGCTCCTATTCCCTTCTTTCAAGGGATGAATTTATAGGAATTTCAACCTGCACCTCTCAAATGTACCTATAACCACCAGATTACAAGCTCTCCTGGGGCAGGAATGTGCTGCCAGGCTCCTGTCAGGTCAGTTTGGACCAGAAAAGGATGAGCAGTGCTGTAGACCAGTCATTGAAGGCAACTTCTCTGTAGCTGCACTGGGTGCTGGAAGCGTATTTTGCCTGGCAAGTGTTTAATGGATATTAAGTTAAGTTCTGCTCACCTTTATCCGTAGACTAGAGTTTTAGCCTAAGATGCTTGTTGGAAACTCTACATTATTTCTCCTGCTTACAGTACACAATCTGTTTTACTACTAGAGCACAATTGGGTTCTGGTAACWGATGTAACAAGGTCTTGCTCTGTTCCCCATGATTCCTAAGTGTTATGTTTGGATGGGAGATAAACTGTAAGCATCCAACCCTTTTATCTGGACAAAATAACCCAAAGGCTCAAGGGATACCGCCCTCCATATACATGGGGTCAGTGGTGGCACCAGGACTTAATGTTTAGGATCATTAGGCTTCCATTTCTGCACCCATTTTCCCATGTAACAAGGTATATGCGGTTTCCAACAACTTATGTCAAATTGCCTTTTGACCATGCCCTCATCAGTACATCACTGTTTCCTCTGCTCTTTTAGAAGATAGATGGGAAGAAATCGGTGCTTTACTCATACTGCTGGTACACCTTGCCGGCCTTCAGCGTCCTCTCAGAAAAAGTGAGAACCATCCTACCGAGAGGAACGGGGTTGGTTAGTCATGACAGCTTTTCTGTGTGGCCACCCAGCAAGCTCCCACACCTGCATGCTGGGCCCACACTGTGCACTTTTCTGGCAGGTCAGCAAATCTAACAAGTTCTGTCTGCTTTTTGCTCCCAGGTGATATGACATGATGGCTAGTGCTGGGAGAAAAGGATGAACAATACTGATATAAGCCCTTCCATAGAGATGGAAGGGGGATGGCCAAAGCACTCAAGTGAAAACAAAATGAGTTGGTGCCAAAACTTCCCTCCATGCCTATGCTCTTTCCAGCAGGGCCACAGACATGGTATGGAGGTCCTACCCGACTCCCCAGCAGCTTTGCCTTAGAAATGCTAATAGGATCAATGCTTGAAATGAGATTAGAAAACTGAATTTGAACATTTTGTTTCAACTAAATGGATTAACTTGTGGGTCTGGTGCAGCCAAACATCCATGTTCACCCTCAGGAGAATAACCATGAAGTTAYTGTTCAGAAATGCTCCTTCTCTCTTCTTAAAGCTACTTAGTTTTCGCAATTTTAGTAAGATGTTGGGCTAAACATTAAATCATTAAAATTCCTTAAAAGTCTTGATTCTTTCCTGAACTATAAGAGGAATAATGGATTTTGTAAGAGCTAGGTTTAAACCAGAGGTGTTTTTGTCTCCGCTGACCTTACTCTACAAATATTCATTCAGTGTTAGCACAGATGGGGACTCTGGTGCAAGGCACCCAATTGTCCCATTTTTTCTGTGTCTGTTTCCTGCGTGTAACTTGTCAGTGCTCAGAAAAGTGAACCTCAACCAGATTAAAAGAGCTTAGGCTATGACTTAACTTTATGACTGAGTGGATTGAACGGCCAGATATCACCAGAGGGGAGTTTCAGCTCCAGACTCATATGCAGGTGCTCCCATTACCTTGCAGGCACTGGTGCTTCCCTGTGCCTGTGGGGAAACCGGAGTCTGCAAGCTGGGCAGACTGGAAACGACCCTTCATAGGGTCCCTCAGCTGCCCTGGAGGGATAAAGGGAAAACAACACGTTGGTAGGGACAGGACTATGGTTGTCCTGGCAGAAGCAGAAACACACCTCACATGCTTGTGGTCTGACATTATGGCTACATCAGAGCAGCAACAGCTAATGGTGAAATGTTGCTGAGAGGGTACAGTCCTGCCCGCCYTCCTCTGCTGTCACATCTAGCAATTGCAGAGCCACAGGACAAGCTGGCTTGGCAGGCTGTGCCACTGCTTGGGAAGACAAGCTTGTTCTCCAAGGTGTGGCAGAGCTGCTGAGTCACAGCAACCCTGAAGAAATGCTCCCCCTGGCACCTGCAGGGAGCCCACCAGACCCCACCAGCTCATGGAGGGAGCACATCTATGGCTACAAGTGAGTGGTGCACAGTGAGGAAACAAGCTCAGCATCGTTTGATAGGGTGACAGTGACTGAGCAGGCTAATTATTTATTTTTTTTATTTGCCTATCACTTTATGCTGAGGAAGTGGCTTCCTCAAGTGATTAGATGGATCCATCAGAAGTGTCTGTCTCTGGAAGTGCCCCAGACAGCAGCCATCACCAAGTTAAGACACCGACATTTGCAATACTAGCAAGAACCCATTTAGTAAAACACTATCAAGCTTCAGGTCCATACCCAAAAGTTAGAGTTTCCCTGACAGCAATAAAATACTATAGCCACCCGAAGCAGGCTAGGGTTTTATTTCTGATTTGCCAGTAATCACAGGCACAGGAATGGTGTGGAGATCTTCAAATTTGCACACAAGTCCCAGGGATAAAGGATTGGGATTTCACTATTTTGCCTCTGCTTCAGCTTACTATGTGACATTGGACAAGCCACATAAACTCCTTGTTTCACCTAGCTGTTCAGTAGTGCTTCGTGATCTTCCTTGTAGACATGAAGTGTTTCTACCTTGAGGTAGTAATGTCCTGGCATTAGCAACTTATATGGTAATGGTAGTATCACCTGGACAGTCGTAGTTTTAAAAAATAATTGCACAAAATCAAGCTTTAGAAATATATTGACAGGAACTCTCTAAGATAGAAACAGGGCCTGTAATGTCTCAAACCTTTCCAAAATTGTGATGGCAATGATAAGACCCTTGAATATCAGATATGTGCCAGTGCAAATATTATCCTGCCTCTTCTGAGTTGAGATGCATCCCTTACTGCCAGGGCACATTTGCTCGGGATATAGGATGTGTCCACAGCAGCGCAGTTTAACAGTTATTTGCAAAGACAAGCTTAATATTTACAGGAACTGTACTAGGTAGTTAACTGTTTTACTGTTGTAACTGTTCTACACTCAAGCTATTAATCCCTTCTCCAGATACCACTTCTGGTGCTTGCTAAAGGTTATAATCTCATCATCCTTTTATCAACCTACCTGCTTGTCCTAAGGATGCCATTCAACATTGTACACTCATTTATCCATTATTTAGACCCATTCTTTCCTGTTAACTCTCTGCTCACAATTTCCAGTGTCTTTTCTACAGACTGTCATTGACAATACAACCAGAACTGCCTCTACACACCCTSTATTGTGAAATCTCCATTCGTTGTAGTTAGTGCAGGTACTTACTGCTGGAATATGCAAGTGGCATGACATAAACAAAACCACCCCACAAAAAACTCCCAAATATAGTGAAAGAAAAGAAAACAAAAAGGAGACAGCTAAAATAAACGTGGAACAAATACAGTTAGCTTTCTGGACTGAGCACCAGCTGAAATAATGAATAAAGAAACAATGTCCCATTTTATGTTGATTGTTTTGAGGATAAACCTTTTTTTGGTACATTTTACTAAATAAATCTGCTTGCATGAAAAAGAAAACAAAAACCGGGCTCTACACTCAGACCTGAGACTGTGTAACTGTGCATCAGCAAATACATTTCATGCTGCTGAGTTTTTACCATGTGTTTGTGACACATTAGGATCACATGTATCCATAATTGCTGCAGCTCCGCTAACTTATTCAGGCAGAATAAGATGATCATGTGTCTGAGCTGGCAGCCAGCAATCTCATACTAAYAGAAGAGACCCACCAGGCTCATGGCTTCGGGAGGGCTTCTGTTCACAGAGGTTTTGTGAAATAGGAATGTGCCATCATATACTGAAGGGGAAAAAACACAAGGATAGCTCTTAGTAGGATAATGCATGCTGCAACTCAATCTTTGGGACAACCAGTAATGCCTACAGAGAGCACAGGAGCCAAAGCTTGGTAGGAARTGGTAGGAAAGAGGTAGGAACACAAAGAAAGCTGACGCTGTGGCCAGCCTTTTATGCAATAGGCATTATGAAACCAAGCACCTGAGCAGCTGGCAAGAGTTTCTGGACAAAGCACAAAGGCCAGGCCGTGTTAGCCTGTTTGCAGCTATTGTAAATCTGATAGCTACCTTTTCTTTAGAAGCACGCATCTTAACCTATTTTCTGTATTTAGAGGAACCCCAAGCAATCTTCCATTTTGAAATTCTTGAAGAGAATACCATTGTGAAGATGTGGCGTCCCTCTGATCTGAAAAGGACACACACAGAAAGGTAAGCACACAGCTTACCTATTACACCGTCCCTTTGTCCAAACCCCAAGATGTTTTATGTAGAGACAGGTTCCCATTAGCACCTTACTCTCGAAGACCAAGATTTGAGCCCATTTCTAGCTTGGATCACTGTTTCTCTCCTGAAAAAGATGCTGCTTTCTGCAGCAGCACCCTCAATATTTATGTCTCTTTGTAATATCACTAACTTTGTTTTACTGGGAGCAGACCTGCTGATTGATTTTCAGTAAGATGTAAGTACAGCTGTACTGAGCTTAACCTTGTCAGATGAGCATGTGAAAGATGTGAAGATATATTATTCACAGTGGAGTTGCTTTATCCTAGACTGCTCATTCACAATGAAGTCAAAGAAATATATTGTTTTCCCCTTCCTTCGGTACATGACATAAACACAGGGCTACCATTCAGTTTTCGCGTGCTCTACATGAGGGACCTGCAAGAACTACCCTAATGCTATACTACCTTTCCAGCCCTTTGTTTCTTTCCCCATTGTAAATAAATAAATAAGTCCTTGCCTTAACCAGCCCACGCCCTCTTAAGAAGAAACCGGTCAAAACCACATTGAAACCTGACAAAACCGCATTGAGGGCAGGCGAAAGCCCACCAAAACCAGACAAAACCTGTGGACACCAGGCAAGGCAGTGACCTGATTGTAACTTGCTGCCCACAGGCGGTGTGCTACTGGCTGCGGCTGGGTGGTCTGCTCCAGGGACATGGATGTCACCCTGACAGTGACATTCTGAAAGCTGGGAGGCTGCCCTGAGGGACCAAGGGGCTGTAGCCGGAGGGTTCACCACTGTTTTGGGCAGAGATGGTTCAGGAGGCTTTGTGATGGAAGGCCAAAAGCATCCTGGCTGGCCAGAACGTGTTCACGCCTTTCAGACGCAGGGCACTCGAGCAGCATGGGTGTCTTGTGCCAGATGTGGGGCACAAGAGGCTTCCTGCTCAGGTGTATGTCACCCGAGCTTTCCAGCAGAGGCCCGCCGTGCTCAGCCAAGCAGGGCTGTGATGCTGCAGCCACAGCCGGCGGCTCCCCAGGTGACAGCCAGGGAGCTTTGCCAAGGAGCAGCACAGRTGACAGCCAGGGAGCTTTGCCAAAGCACAGCACTCGCCCTGGATCTCACACGCGGAGCACTTCGGGCTGTATCGGGGATGGTGCAGCCACAGGACCAGGGCAGGCACTGTCCCTCTGTACTCCGCATTGGTGAGGCTGCACCTTGAGTGCTATGCTCAGTGCTGGGCCCCTCACTACAAGGACATTGAGGTGTTGGAGTGAGTCCAGAGAAGGGCAACGAAGCTGGTGAAGGGTCTGGAGCACAAATCTTAGGAAGAGTGGCTGAGGGAGCTGGGGATGTTTAACCTGGAGAAAAGGAGGCTCAGGGGGGACCTGAGCTCTCTACAACTGCCTGAAAGGAGGCTGTAGTGAGGTAGGGGTCGGCCTCTTCTCCCATAWARCAAGTGACAGGATGGGAGRAAATGGCCTCAACTTGTGCCAAGGGAGGTTTAGATTGAATATTAGGAAAAATTTCTTCACTGAAAAGTGGTCAGGAATTGGAACAGGCTTCTAAGTGAAGTGCTGGAAAAAGGCAGGTGGCACTTGGGGTCATGGTTTAGTGGTGAGCAAGGCGCTGGTACTGGTTGACGGCTGGACTTGATGACCTTAAAGCCCATTTCCAACCTTAACGATTTTATGATTTTATAAAACACACACTGCCGGATCTTAGGCGGCGTTGGAGGCCTCACGGACACCTGCACGGAGGCTCAGAAGAGGCAAGTCCCACTGATTAAGAGGCGGGTACGGATTCCGCTATCTCGCGCATCCCAAGCCGGCGCTCTGGCAGCGGAACCACCTCACCCCTCGCAGCGGGCCCCCCGCGCCCCTCCGCGCGCCGCCGCCGCCCTGTTGTCAGGCAGTTTGGCGCCCGCGCGCGCCCCGGGGGCGTGGCCCCGCGCGCTGGCCAATGGCGCGGCGCGTGAAGATGCGGGACGGACGCCACCACAGGCGCCCGCCCCTCCCGCCGCGGCCTCCGAGCGCCTCGGCTCCGGATTGGACGGAACGCGTTTATTTTTAAAAGCAATCCTCTTTCTCTATTGGCTGGAGGGGACGCCCGTCAGGGTGACGTTGCCTTGTTGCTAGGTMGGGAAGGTGGGAATCGAGGCGCACCCGCCCCATGCGCTGAGTGGCCAACAGGACGCCGAGAGCCCGCCCCCGTCCTCGTCCCGCCCTGTGGCAGTGGCGGAGCGCAGTGACTGACAGCGGCCGGGCGGCCGGTGAGAGGCCGCGCTCCGCACAGCGCCCAATAGGAAGGCGCGAGCCGAGGAGGAGGGCGGTGCCGGGGCGAGGTGATTGGCAGGTGGGCGGAGGCAGAGGAGGGCTCGCCGGAGCTGCCATGTCCGCCATCTTGGAGCGTCGGTGATGGTGGCGAGCGGAGGTTTTCCCGCCTGAGCGGAGGCACCCGGGGCCTGTGGCGGGGGACGCGCTGCCGAGGTACGGCRGGGCCGGCGCCGCGATCTCCCCGCCACCTCTTCCAGCGCAGCAGCGCCCCGGCGGCGGCTCCTCCGCGGCGGCGCGGGCCTGACGCCCGCTCACCGCCGTGCGGGGGCTCCGGGCGCTGCTCGGGCGGCACCGGGCCGGGGCCTGCCGGGGCCGGTCGTGCGCGGCTTCTCGCAGCCGCAGCGCGGGGCCGGGAGCGGGCGGGGCGCGGCCGCGGGGTGCGAGGGCCTGGGTGCGGCGGGGAGGCCGGGCCGGGACGCGCCGGGGAGCCCTCCCTGCCCGCAGCCCCTTCTGCCCCCGGCTCTCGCGCGGAGACTCTCTGATGGGACGGTTGGATTGTTTTGGTTTTTTTAACGAGGCAGCTTCTTTGAATTATAATTTTTTGAGACTGTGGCAGTGTTTGGGTGAGCTTTAACTGCTGTTAAATACGTTTGGCAAAATCTCACTTAGAACCTGCCAGTTTTTCTGGTTTTGTTTTGTAGTGGTTGCTAAGAACTTTCCAAAGTGTAAGGGGGAATTAGTGTTATAGTTTATCTAGTGTCACATGAGTCTGTCTTATATGACATAACTGCAATTGAGGCTAAAGATCATTTCTGTCAGCATAAATGTTATTTAAGTCAGAACAGTGGGATACTTTGAATGGGTGTGTTGCTATTTTAAAAAAGTGTTCTGAGTAGAAAAGTGGAGAAAACCTGTGAGTAGGTGGATAGCTTTAGGAAGGGATCCTTGTGAGATGTTGACAACTTAGAAATGAAAGATTGTGTTACTGCTAGTGGTATTATTTAGGCTTAAAATGTCCTTCAGTGGAATGAGTCTAAATGTACTCTTAAGAGTGCAGGGTGTCTTTGGATTGCACAAATACCTGTGTGCTTTTTTTCTGGACTGCTGAAAGATGGGAAGTATCCATGTTTCAGTGTTCCAGAAAGATTGCCGCAGTTATTTGAACTGCAAGGTCTATTTCCAGTGCAGCAGACATTCTTATAAGACTCTGATTACTTAGCTCTGTGTTATTTATGTTTTCAGTAGTAAGGCATGGGCTAACTGAAGCTTGCAAAAGTTTTTATTATACAAATATAAAATAACACTGTAGAATTACCTTTCAGTATGTAAACTGTTAGTGAGATGTTATACAAATGTGATACCCAGTCTGCATGTTTTTCGTGACAGGTTGTATTTTTAAGTACTTGCTTAGGTTCACTGAAATGATTTGTTTTGTCTATCTTTTATATGATTTGAACATAGGTCCTTCTTATTTGCTCGCTGTGTGAAAAACAGCATGCATAAGCAGTATTGAATCCTGCCTTGTCTTGGGTTATTAAAGGAATTTATTTTCTAAAACTGCTTGGAAATTCTGTTTTGGCCAGAAAAACTGCTGATGAGGTCTGTTTACAATGAGCAAGGAAAACATTGAGTTAAGTGAAAGTTGCAGCTTAGAAATTCCAGAAAAGCAACCTGTTTAACAGGAATGCCTTTAAGTAGGATAGTGCATTACAGCTTCTTTACAAGCAAGTTAGATTTGTATGTAAACTGCTGTAAGCATCACAGCTTTGGATTCTTTTAAATAGAAATCAACCAGCTGTTATTCCCTTACGGATTCAAGATACTGAGTAGTTTGTGTGCCTCTTCCCAATCCTGCCTGCAAACTACTCACTTCTGTTGAGTTGCTGAAGTGAGCAAAAGTGACTTTTTCCTCCAGAACACTTCTGTCTTGCACTTAAGGAGGTGATGCTGTGGCCTGGCTGCCATTCAGAGAATCACATCATGTTCTAAGGGTGAAATTCAGGTAAACTAATAGAATGGAACCTGAGTTTAGTAGTATCAGAGCAGAAAATTGTGTCATTTTAATATTAGCAGATGTTTAGAGAGTGAATTCTGTTGTTATGCCTCAACATCTTTGCTTATTTACTCAKCTTAAGTTTGACATGCGTGTCCTGTGAAATGCTAAAGAGCTGGCTCGAAACCAACCAGTATGGGATTGGAAAGTCAGAAGAGAGAAATGCATTGAAGAACTGTCTGGTCCACTTTCCTTGCTGTCCATGAATGTCCTTTTTTGTCCAAGTGCTTAAGAAGCCTTGAAGTACATACTTCACGATTAGTTAAGATCGCTCTGTGCTACTATATTGCAATAAGACATTTTGTAGCTTCAGTGTTTCAACATACTGCACAACACCTTTGTAGGCTGGAGGCTTTTGTATTCACTTTTCTCATGTAACTGAGTTAACTTATGGCCGTTGGAAGTTATGATGGAAACCATGGCTTTTGTGCTTGGGCAGAAGAGGTGCTGGTATGAGCGCAGTGATCTGTTTCTGTGGTAAGGTAGGATGGCTTAAACACATTGTCTGCCCTCTGGATTGGTGTTTTGTGGTRTTACCTTCACTTGTGATCCTTAAGGTTGCTGTGTACTCAGTATCTCATACGCCAGGTTTAGAAATAGTGTCTTATCTCAAGTTAATATCTCACATCCAGGTTCTAGAAGACCAGGTGTCTGATCGGGTTATCTTAAGAGCAAGATGTAGAGCCATTGTTTTTGGCGAAACTTTTCACAGTAATAAAACAAGGAGGGGTAAATGAGAAATAATATCTTGCTTGTGTCTTCTTATTTTGGTAGGTTGGAGGAAGATAGCAAAGAACTTGAGAAGCCAGTGATCCTGATATTTTCAGGGTGGGAAACAAGCCTGAAAGATCAAGCAGAAGATACACAGAGAACATGAACATCATGTTGAAAGTTCTGCATAGCATGTTTAATTGTTTGTGTAGTGTGTCAGGGTGCCAGCATCTGTCTTAGAAACTATATGCTACTAAGCAACTGAAGTAAAATATTTTTCTACTCTTGGATATTATGTGTAGCTTTATAGCTAGTTTGGGACACTTCTCAGGAAATGATAGATTGACTTGAAAGGATTGGGAAGACATGTGGTTTAAGCTTGCCTGTTTATGGGATAGTTCTTCACACAATATTGGCAAATAATTTGTTGGTATGAAATACAAGACTTTTCATGACCTTTGTTTATTTAATAGCTTCTCTAAAGTGTCAGGAAGCTTGTTTGAAGTGGCATATGTGACTTGGAGTACGTGCAAAAGTTCCCACCTCACCCTTTGGCTTTTCTTTCTTCTTGCTGTTAGTCCATATAGTCACCCCCTAATCCTGTTAAGTGGATGTACCTTTTCCTCTTATGCTTGAACTGCTCAGTGACAAATCTGTGCGATGTGTTGCCTGCCAGCAGTGGAAAAGAATACCCAAAGGACCTCAGCATACAACTTCATGGACCAGTGTGAGTGTAATGCACTCCACTGGAGGGGTGATTTATGTTGTTAGGCATGTTGGCAGAATGGCTGAGAGTGCCTGTGAAATGCATAGTGGGGATTTGATTAATGAAGGGAGGCAGAGTAAGGGAGGAGAATAAAAGAATGTATGTATGCACAAGCAGAAAGTGCCCCATTGTGAGATTTGAGGGTTGATTAGTTTCCTTGGAACATTCTTAAAACTTTGGCCTATTTCATTTTAAATGAGATGATTCCAAACATTTATACACAGTTTTAAGCTTTACATCTGCAAGGAGGTGGAGTACATGGCCTAGTGATTTCTGACCTGTGTCCACTGGGTCTTCTAGAAAAGGAGCACTGGAACACTATAGGCCACCTCTTGTGAGCTGTGCCAAAAGATGCTTTTAGACATGAAGAAATCTCTAAAGCCTTTTTCTGATGACCAGGCAGGTCCTGGATGAGGCTTGAGAAATGGCCATGTGGTTTCCAGTTTGGTAACAAAGCATAGTTGGGATGGAGGATGGAAACTTCAAATTTTTTTAGCAAAAAGTAGATTCTGAGTTTATTAAATATGTTCTAGAATAGCAATTCCAGTACTAAAAGCATTCTAATTGTTAGTTAACTAAGGTGAATCCCAGGCCTCCTATCCCCGTTATGCAGTGGGCAAGTTCCCTTCTTGAGTGACCAACTAGATCCCAGTAAATAAAATAAGATTTTGTTGTACAAATTTAATTTCTGCTGTGAGATTTTGAAGTGAATCCCATTACTTCCCAAACTAGTAGTAGAGAGATGCATTCTGTAAATGTACACTGTGATCCTTTAGAAGAGCAGAGCCTAAGACCGCAGTCCTCAGTTGGATGTTGCACATTCTCTCTTGTAGGAGTGCTCTAATTGATGGATAAAAATCAAGTTTAAAAGCTTCCAGTAGTGCTTTATGCAGTGGCATTTTTCCATTCTATTGTAGCTGGTTCGAGCCTTTGTGGTAGAGCAGAAAACAAGGGAGTAACATATTTCTAAAGGCTTGCCTTGCTACAAATTGATATTATTTCAGTGCTGTTTGCACTGTGAAAGGAGTAAAGCCACTGCCTCCACAAGGTGCATTTTTGCATCTTTGTAGCGGAGTGGTTATACAATTAGTGATTCTCATAGAAATGTTAAAAATACAATGCTATTTGCTTTTTTGTGTAAGTATAGTGGAGACCAAGTCTTGTGTCTCCACTATACTTAGTGGGGGGGAAAAAAGGGGTTTTGTTTCGTGTGGGTGTGGGGGGTTTTTTTGCTATTTTAATTACTCTAAGTTATGTTAAGGCAAAAATTATAGGCTAGGTCTTTGTAAAAAAACTTTCTCTCTGTGATATGCAGTAGTAGTGCTCTCCATAGTCTCTTCTTGCTTACCATGTGCTTACTATTTTGACTAGTGTCCAATCTAAAGAGTTCAGCTGGAAACTTTAGGTCTGCTTTGAGCTACAGAATTTGAATTCATGTTATTTCTTCTGTTACTGTCATGACACAGTCGCCGGATGTCCAAGTAAGTGAAACCTAACTCTTCTAGAAAATAAAAACAGTAGGCTACATTTGACAAATTTAGCTGCTTTCACCAAACTTCTTGGAAARGGATGGAAAGTTCAGGCACAGGTAAAACAAAGCTGTGGTGGTGGTAGGAGCAGACCCGCTTGTAGGTTGGTGGGATTCCTACTGATGTTGTGAAGCCTCTCGCTTCTCTGGGAACCCGAAGTCCATTTCATGTCGASGTACGTTGGCGTGCTGTCCAGGTGGAAGTGCACTTACAAGTTGCAACAGCGTAGGGGTTTCATTCCATTGCTCATGTTTGTTTTCCTCTGTTCTTTCTGGCAGTTACAAAGGAGGAGTTTGTCACTGCTCATGACAACTCTGAGGGGTCATAGCATGTAGGTGTTTTTTTCCTGTCTGTGAGGGACAGCTGTAGAAGGTAGAGTGAGCTGGCTGTGAATTATCAGTTCTTCCTTTTGACTGTGACAAGTAAACATTCATCAAAGGATCCTTCTCTCTGTGTGCTTGATGCTTTGTTACAGCTTCAAGCCATATATAAATAGCAAAAAATTGCTCACTGAACACTGTATTGAGCGAAATTTGTTTGATAAAGGAGATGGTAAAGGTAATATTAATGAGATATTTGCATTTCTTAATGATCAACATAAAAACTAAATGTGTCTTTTCATGCTGCTTACCTGTACTGTAAGGGCTAAGGCTCTTCTGGAATCACCATACAAAAGTTTATGAACTTTTCTGATACAAGTAATGTGTGATTGAAGACTGAACTTGCAACTTTTTCTCAACCCACTAGTGCTTGATTGCTTTAATTGCTCAGTAGTTGTGCCAGGTGCAGTTGTCTTAATATGATTTCAGTTATAGATCTGCACATACTTTTTTTCCTGTGGCTCTCTGTTCCAGTATGCTCTCCTGCTGTACTTATTACTTATTTTGAAAACAAAAAACAAAGAACTGTAACACAGCTGAACTGCGTACCAGCCATACTTGGCTTGATGCTGTGCTTCAAAAATGCAAATTTATAATTTGCAAAAATGCAAGTTATAAATATAAATTAATCCCTAATGCCTTGGTTATTGACTAGGGTATGTAGTTGCCCAGATTGGCATTATAGAGGTTGGATATGGAATGCAGACAAGAATAATTCTGAATGTTTTACCTATGAGGGTATCTGTGAAAAAAGATTCAAAGTCTGGAAAACCCATGGGTTTTATTTATCTATTTATTTAATATAGGAAACACCTGCAGGTGTTTTTCACTGTAGGAAGCTGGATGCCTTTTAGGGCGTAACAGAAAGCAATGATGTTAATACTTGTACAAGAGTTTTGTCTTTGAAATACACTGGTCCAGTCTTCCTGTCTTCTGGACTTTGGAATTCTGAAGTCTAACTTGCAGTCCTAGCCATAAGGGTGGAGATTAGAATGCCATGGGGTTGCTTTTTTTTCCTCCCATGTTGAAGTTGTAACTCCATGCAGCCAAGAATGAAATTATTTATAGATACAACAAAAATTTGTAACTATGGTACTGATCTCATCCTCATGAGAGGAGGGGATCATAGGTTATCCAAATGTCTCTCTTTTTTTTTTTAAATGTATTGGAGCTAGTGAATATTGAGTGTGAAGATTGTGTATTCTCTGGGAATGTGATTTGGTGTTACATGTTGTTACACAGTGAAACTACTAAGCAGCAAGTAAAAATGATAAATCTGTTTTACTGTTAAGAAGGTTTTTGTAGACAAAAAAAGGGATCTCTTTAGGGCTCTAGCTGTAATGCTGTAATAAATACATGTTCTGAGCTTGTGTTTTAAATAGCTTGGTTTCTCTGAAACTATTCCTCAGATCCCTTGACCAGATGTAGGGCACAGAAGTATCACTGTCGTATTCTGTAGCTATAACCTATCAGTGCTGTTTTCAGTCTCACATTTGGATTAGTTTTAACATCGTGTGTTCAGTAATTCTTAGTTAGGTGAGAGTTGAGGCTCTTCTTGCAGCAGGAGAAAACTGTTGGCAGATATATTGGTAGTTAAGAGAAAAAACTTGTAGGAAGGAATGGATGCTAAAAGTATTGGGTGGGTTATTGTGTGGTAACCCTCTCTTGAAAGGGCATGAAGAAAATGATAGAGAAAACAGCCAGTTGAACTAAGGGTCATTGCAAAATGACATTGTGTCCCTTAACTATGGCATATTGCTTGAATGGTTTTTTTAAACTCTGTTTACAAGCACATACTAGCGTCTTTCTGGTATTGAACAGCTGATGACCACTTCCGTGTAAAAATTTAGAACACAGTAATCTCCTTTTGGAAACAGCATTATTAAGAAATGCTGCTAAATCTTTTGAGACAGACTTGCCCCATAGTTGCTGCTTGCAACTGTGGCAGAATTTTGAAAGGCTCTCAAACAAATGAACTGTTCTGATGCTCCAGACAGAAGCATTGAAGTAGAATTTTAAAAAGATTATTTTGAAGATCATAGAGAAAACAGTAGGTTTGGCATTTTTTTATGGAACCTCAGCTTTTTTTCCCTTAAACCAGGGTGAGTGTTGCACTTGGAAGAAGGTGGCTTATTCTTTTAGGCAGTGTTGATTTTTCCTACTATTGTCCATCAAAACAGAAGATTTCCATCGTGAAGGCTTTACTTCTGTTCAGTTGAGACACCAGAGGCATCTGTGCCTGAGAAATGTCATGTAATTGCTCTGTGTGTGTGGTTTGTAAAAGCACAGCATGGCAAAACTCACGTTACTGGAGTCTTCAAAATATAAATTGCCTGGGACTGGCGAGTGGGAAAGAAAGATAGTTTTAACTTAATAGCCACTTTAAGCTTATGTGCAAAAAGCCACCTCAGTGAACTTTCATTATTTTGCTGGGTTGCTGATTTCTTCTCTAAAACATATTTTCTAGAACATACTTTTGCACGTACCTAAATAAAAATGATACTAATTCATTAAACTTACAAAGGTGAGAATTGGTGAAATCTTCTTTTTCAAAGCAGTATTTTCTTAGTTTTGTAAGATTTCTCTCAGAAATGTAAAGCTGGTCATGCTTTTTTAGTGCTCATTGTTTAAATAACATTGGGCTTTGTAGCATTCTGCATTACAGAAGGGGGATATTGACTCACTCTTCAGTTGTCTTAGTCTTTGAGTGATAAGTTAATCTGACTGTTGGGCATCAAGTACTTAAATGGTATTTTATATGTATTAAAATATTTTTCTTTTCTAAGTACTTTTATCTTCAGAATATCTGCAGGGGTAGGGAAATGGATATATAGACTGTTTTCCCTGAATATATTACCTGTTCTATGAAGCACAGTAGAGTGTCCTTGGTTAAAGGCTCAAATAAAGCTGTAAGACTGGCACTAAGCTAGGGAAGATTCCAGGTGGCACTAAAGCATTTTTCTAAATGCAGATACCAAAATCTAGGTAAGTGAATATGCTAAAGTAGCATTGCTTCCCTCGTGTCCAGGTGCTGCTGCTGTATTTTATTTCTCTTGCTTGACGTTGGAATAACTTTCCTACTTTTTTCCTAGGGATTGTATTGATAAATATGAAACTACAGGGATTGTAGGAAAAAGTATAGATAGGGTTTAAGCTCTTTGGTACATCAAGTCAATTTAGTAGTCTTTCCCCAGGAGCAAATCAAAAACCAAGATGTTTTAACTTGCTTGAAGAATAAAAGAGGAAATATCTTCAACTTTTGTTTTCATGCTGTTGGACCTAACACTCTTTGAAGAGTGTTAGGTATTCCAACTTTCATTTTGAAAAGCAAAACATGTTTATGATACTGTCATCAGGGGAGTATTTAGCCTTTGTATGCATGTAGCGTGGGTTGAATGATTCTGTCAGTTGTTTCAGGATATGGTAGCACGTTTCTTGATATCCTAATTAAAAGAACCTGAGAACTTGCAGCTGTCAAAACTTAAATGGTTCTGTAAACCTTAGTATGAGGAAAAACAGGAAGGTAATCTTGCCCACAGCCTTTAACTAGTGCAGCTCATGTAACCTGCGATGAAAATCTGGGTTACCTGAACAACAGGTCCCGGAAACCTTTAATGAAAGTGAAGAGTTAAGCAAGAAGTTGCAAACTACTTTGGATTTAATTTTGAAGTTGCTATCTTAATGCAAGAGTCCACTCCAGTTCTGGCAGCAGCTATAGCTGACTGGAGCTTCAAGAGGCAAAACATTGATAGGCTCCTAGAAGCTGCTGACTTCCATTTCTGAACTGCAAATGGTCTCTTAAGTATTCTTTTTAACAAGACTGGGATTTTGCATGAAAAAAACAAAGCAAATAAGAGCCATGAATGCACTGTCTGTACAGAAAGAACACTGGTGTCCTGGTTAGAAGTTGCTGAAGTAGCTTTCTTTTACCTCCATGTATTTTTCATGTGCTAAAAATTTGATTTGTGTCCAACTTTCAAGGTCTAATCCACAAGGGTAAAAAGAGGATGAACTTGAGAACAAAACATCAAAACCCATGCTCTCTTTGAACTAGTACGGTGAACAGAATAGAACACATGCTTAGAAAAGAAACCTCTGGTAAAATTCGTGCATCTCAATTTAAGGCTGTGTCTTTAGGTTACAGTAGTTGTTTCTAAAATGTTCAGACAAAAAAGTTAAAGTTTACTGCTGAAGCAGTCAGTCAGTACTACTGGGGTTTTTGCATTTCCAGAGTAGTAGTACAAGAATTCAGTACTTGTTTACATTTGCAGATTATCACGTGGTTCAGACAAGAGTAGAACTGATGTTGAATTGTCAAAATTCAACCTTACCCATCTTATTTATCAAATTCAGGAGAACTTTTAGTCTGCAATCCTTAGCAGGCTTGAGATGATACAATTTGGGGCAAAGATGGAAGAGTCAGATCCTGATTGCCCTCTCCCTAATGGTGTGTTCCCTCTTCCTTGGCTGCACTGGCCCCGGTCATTGATGGACTTTTTGAGCTGTTTCAGCCCATGGATGTGGCAGAAAAACTCTTTCACTACTTCTTCCACCAACTGCATTTGCCACTTTGGGAGTAGGTGTTTTCACTTGGAAATGTCTTGGCAGAAGTTTCATCAGTGCTGGGGAGCCAACAGAGGGAGACTGCACAGCAAGGGGTAGAACAGAGCTGCTTTGCAGAGCCAATTTAGCATCCTAAGGAACTCCTGTGAGAGACTGCAAGGAATTTCAATCCTTATCCTCATTCTGGGTGTGGATGGTGGCATTTCAGCATGCAAATGTGTCCTTTAAGCAAGGTCTTTGGAACTGGTAGCCGAAGCAGTCAAAGTTTAAGTAAGTCCTAATCTAAGTGAGATGCTTCTCAGTGTTTAAAAATTGCCTTGGTTATCATGAAGATTTTTCTGTAAACTTAGTAAGTTCACAAATGAGAATTCTAGACTGGTTCAGATACAGCCGTGTCTTGGCCCTTCTCTACCCTACCAAATTCATGGTTGTGGACAACTTTCAGGTCAAGTTTCTTTGAGAACCATCTATCCAAGGGCTTACTTAAAAGTTTTTGGAAAGAGATGTTCCTGATCGTGTAGTAAGCACTAAGACATGAGTGTTCTAAGGAGTGCACATTACTTTGATTTTTCTCACCAGACATTTGGTGAGATGTGGTAAGGAACAGTGCTGAGTCTTAAATTATGATTTCACAGTGCTCTGCCTAAATTTAACATTAAACAGTTTTGTATTGCTAGACTGTAACTTCACTGGGGGATCTTTCTAGGCCAGTAAGCCAGTGGAAGAAGGGAAAAAAATCCACTGTTTTGTGCTTCAGCACCATGTTGCATAAAAATTCTTGGACTTGTTTTGTCACCTCTCTGGGCTAGAACTAAACCGTGCTGTGTCCTGTGCTTGCCTTTATTAATTGTAGTCCAGACACCCTTACTGTTCCAGAAGAGGTGCTGGTGTTCCGCTAGTGATTTTGTCAAGCTTAGATAACAACTTTATTTCAGATGTAGAGGTTATATAAGTTAATGCATGCAGTGAATTACTGTAAGAGCAGCACTTTTTAGCAGCTTGCAGTTCTTGCACTTTTTTACCAGGATGCACAAATGTTGCATTGGATTTTATTGGTAGAGACATCTGATTCGTTTCAGTGTTTGGGCCGGTAGAGATGCATGGGAATGGTTTTAGAAGTAGACATAGCCCAGTGCATGCAGTATTAATAAAATTAGTTTAGTCCTCTTTATGGCAGCTGGTGACATAGTAGTTAACTTACCTAAAAAGGTGTAAACCAAGTTTGTTAGGTAATACTTAATACAGACCTTACCATGCTGTTTGCTCCATTTCACATGAAGATGGATCCTACTCTGGGTAGTTGTGTCCTGCTTTCTATTTTGAGTATATCAGATAGATGTGAACATGGATGTGTTCCTGGTTGTGATGATGAGTCTTCACAGTTTTATGCTGGAATGTAATATGTGTATGTGACAATACTTCCATCCTGCCTTTGCATGTTACCTTCAGTTCTGTTTTTGATACCTTCCATCGTGGCATCACTTCTCTGTGACAGAACCATGTTAACATGGCTGAACTATTGCTAAATATAAGCCACCCCTGGATGTAGGAAGGTCAGATTTAAATAGACTTGAACCTTATCCAATCAGTTGATTTGTTTTTGCATTATTTTATGGAAAGAACTGCTGTGGAGTCTTTTTGGTTTTTTGTTCTTCCCACTCCCCCCCTTCCCCCCATCCTTTATCCATAATGCAATACCTAATCTGTGCTGCAGAGAGGAACAGTGTGAGCCAACAGGCCATCTGTACCACTAAGTGGAAGTCATTCTTTAGACCAGCCTGTCTACTCGTCCAGATTCTGAGGCAGACTGAAAAAGTCCTGATTGACCAGAGCAGGCTTCTTGTGGAACACCCTTCACACATGCACTGCACTTAATACATGCACTGCAAATATCTTGTTAATTTTGATTACACTGGTGTGTCTGGTTTACTAGGTAGTCCTGCTGTATTGAATTCAGGAGCCAGCTGTTCTGCTGCTAAACAGTGGTATTTGAACATTGAAGTTTGAAAGCAGAAAGCAGAGTAGAGAAATAACAAAGACATCCTTGTAAGGGCAGTAATAATAGTGGTTTTCATTTGGATAGTTCTGCTAGGAAGTGAAATCTGTGAATCTTAAGAATGTGTAAACTCTTCTGAAAGTCCATTAGGCTGAGCAGGCTTCTTACTGTGTTTCCACAGGACATAATTGAGGAAGTGGTGTTCTCTCCATTTTTGGAGCTCTGCTTCTGAACATAGGTACACATTTAAAGTGCAGAAACAATAACCTAGGAAATTTCAGTGAAGTGAAAGGAACTGAGTCCAGGAGACTTGTTTACTTTTTCTGCTCTAGTTAATCACTTGACTCCCAGGGGATTGGCAGGTCTATCAGAGATGTAGACCTGAAGGTTTACAGGTGAAAAACGCAGGTGACCTTTAAAAGAATTATGATCAGTGTGTTACCCTGAACTTCGGTTCATGTGTATGTTGGTTACTAAAATAGTCTGAGATATTATCTTTAAGGTCCTTTCCAACCCAAGCTATTCTTTGATTCTGTGATCTTTAGGTTGACAGAGACCATCTGTTAAATCATCTGCAAAGATCAAAAACCAGCTTTGAAGACAGAGTTCTTCAGTGTGGAAGGTGTAAAGTTAAATCATCATTCTCTTTGGCAGAATACTTGAAATGCTTTTGAGGTGAATAGTTTGGGTTTTTTAGCTGAAGATACGTTTGTGACAAACGGATAGCAGAGCTTCTTAGCCAAATACTGGGTAGTCACCGACCCGGGATAATAAACATTCTACTAATTTAGTTACCCTTCTTAGTTGCTAGCATTTATACTTTGTTTTCCATGAACAGTATTACCCATGTTCCCAGAAGAAACCAAGATATTGTTTTGCTTGAAACCTGTGTTAAAAAGCAAAATCAAAAAGCCCTTCAAAGTGGTGGAAAGTGAAGGTGAATTTTTGTTTTAGAAATTCATCGTACAACTGCTACAAACAGCTACATTGGAAAGAAATATCAATTGATAGGATACCTTTTCTTGCTTATTTGGTGTTGACTAAAGCACAGACAGGTAAGTGTCACTCTGAAGCAAGTTAAGGATGTCTAATGGAGTTCTTTAATTCTTCCAGTGTAAAGCAAAGTAACATTAAACTGTCAAAAGTAGAGATTTTCTTAATGGTGACTGAATGCTGTCTTAATACAGCTTGTTGCTTTATAAGCCTGAATGTGCTGTGTATTGGTTTTTTCCAAGTTAGCCTGTTTTCAAATTGAAACTGGCAGAATTCTTTATAGACTTGTGCCGACATAACTGGCATTCTTAATGCTCGTTAGTTCATTTGCGTGCGGGTTTGTGGATAAATGAGATATTAATATAAAAGAATAGTTTTGAGGATAGGAAAAAGCTATTGCAGGAAGCTCTAGTAATGGGTATTTCAGATCTTCTAGCTCTGAAGATGTCACTGGATGGGAAATTGCTAGTAATTTCTTTTAAAAAGTCTGGATTTGTGTTAGATTTCAGTCAAGTGCAGATTGTAAGGACAGTTAAATTTCAGTGAGGCAATGAAGTTTCTTCCTTTGTCTCCCAAAAATGGGGGGAAATGTTTAAAGTTGGTTTAAAAGTAAATAAGTATTTCAGATGACATGCTGCTTTTGAATTTATTTTCAGTGTATGCTCCACTGAACTGACACTTTCTTCCTAGTGAGTTGTTTCCTCCTTCTATTCATGTGTTGTACTTGCTGCAAAAGAGTCCTTAGTGTTCATGCAGTTGTTGAGCTATTGAATAGAACCTGTTAACAGTATTAAATTATACAATTTTTTTTTGTCGTTGTAGGAAGAAATCTGCTTCATCTAATTCAATGCTAATTGTCCTGCTAATCTGCTAGTACTGTAGATTGAAAGATTTTTTTGCTGTTGCCAGGATACCCTGTAATGGGCAAGAAGCCTGAGAGAATACAAAACGTTCAGATTTTTTAACTTTTAAAAACTTTTGTGTTTAACAGGTAAGAAACTATTAAACTTCACCTACAGCAGTAGATTTAGCTTCTGCATCTATAAAGCCTTACCCTAAAGCATTCAGAAAGCACTTAAAGTTTAAGCTTTTCATGTCCCTGATTTATGCACCTAAATAAAGTCCCCTAATTTCTGTAGGTTCACGTTTACCACTTTCTAAGCTGCAGTTCCTTCTGCAGTTCAGGCTTTGTGGCCATGCCTTCCCTTTTCCTGCAGCTTTTTTTTCTGACTCCTGTCTATCTGGCTGATTCTAACTTTGTCTTTTAACCTACCCTGCTCTTGCACTATCTTCTTTCTCCGCCCTGCTTTGGTTTACTATGACAATCAAGGGTGATCCAGACACACTGCTGTGGATATTCTGTTTGTTTTACAGTGTTTTGCTTTTGTGCCGGGAAGTATCTGCTGCTCAGCCTGTTTTGAAAGAGTTTCAAAGCAGATGTGTTCATGAACTGACATATATTAGGTACGAGTGATGTTTAGCACTACAGGTTATCATATTGAAGTAATACTGTCTACTGCAATTGAAGTTTTGATACTAAAGTTCATGTTTCAGTGTAAAAGTGTCTTCTGGGTAGCTATGCATTGTTTAGCTTGCCTTTTATCTTATTGTGGAGTCGTGCTTTTCTCAGTGCATAGATATCTTCATTTTCATTTTGAAGCTAATTGGGAGAATTCAGAATAGGAAAAATATAACTGAATTCTGTGAATGAATATTTTAAATTTGTAATTGGCTGTTGACGTGGAATTACTAGAAAATTATTCATCTTCTCTGCTTGGGCAGGGGGGATTATTGTCTAATTTGTAGTTATTGCAGGTAAATAAGATCTGTATTTATTAACAGTAATTAACCTGTGGTTTGAGATAATGTAGGAATTGACAAGGATATACTTGTTGCTTGGTATAAAATTTCTCTTATAACTTCACTGCAGACTGGAGATTTCACCTGGTTTGTACTTCGGCTGAACAGTTATGACCTGTTGAATTTTGGGGGATTGGTGTTCTGGAGTAAACTTTAGCTGGTTTGAATGTATTTACATACTTCAGCATGTCAAAGCTATTGATTATTTGGTCATGGTGGGGGTGTGTATATGCACATGATGTGTATATATATATTATATATTAYGTAAAAAAATCATAGGATTACAGAATAGTTAGGGTTGGAAGGGACCTCTGGAGATCATCTAGTTCAACGCCCTTGCCAAGGCAGGGTCACTTGGTGCAGGTGACACAGCAATACCTCCAGGTGGGGTTTGAATGTGTCTAGAGAGGGAGACTCCATGACCTCCTGGGCGGCCTGTCCCAGTGCTCTGCCACCCTCAGTGCAAAGAAATTCTTCCTCGTGTTGAGGTGGGACTCCTGGTGGTTTAGTTTATGGTCGTTGCTCCTTGTCCTGTTGCTGGGCACCATGGAAAAGAGTCTGGCATCATCCTCTTGGCACCCACCTCTGAGATATTTATATACATTGAGATACCTTTTCAATCTTCTCTGAGGGAGCTGGCCCTGCTTAGTTTAGTCTCTCCTCATAAAAATGATGCTCCAGACCTAATGATCTTTGTGGACCTGCTGGACCCTCTCCAGTAGCTCCTTGTATTTCTTGAACTGGGGACACCAAAATTGAACACAATATTCCAGATATGGCCTCCTTAGGGCTGAATAGAGGGGCAGGATCATCTCCCTTGACATGCTGGCCACACTCTTCCTGAGGTACCCCAGGATACCATTGACTCTCCTGGTCGCGAGGACACTGCTGGCTCATCCACAAATGTGTATTTATAGTTCTGATACAGACAGAAGTGCAGCTAGTGTGCGTAAATAAGGGAGACTAGGTTGATAAACAAGGGTAAAAGTGATTTCTTATTTCTTAACTGTTCTGTAACAATAGCAGGCTCTTCCTTCTCTTGTCTGATAAGGGAGTGAAAGTCCCTACTTGCCTCGTTAGGAGGTGACAGCTTGTTAAAGAGGGTGTTAGGAGACCTCTGTCTTCATACAGTTTTCTGGTGTGTTTTTCTCCCAGTCAAGAAAAGACTGACACATGGCAGTGTGTCTCCTGCTTGCATTTCTTTCAGGAGGATGTGGTTACCCTCTGAAAGTATAGTTTTAGTTAGCAGAGGAGCGTATGTGCTGTAAATGAGTATAATGTCTGGAAGGGATCTTGTCATGACGTCAGGAGACCACAGTGGTGACAACGTGTGCGGCCAGGTACGGCTGTCCTGGGAGTTGGGGAGGCTGTGGCTTGAAAGATGCCCTCATGTGGGAGAAGGAGGCTTGGGTAGACTGAGGGCCCCTTTTCAGGGGATCACTCCCCTGTTCCTTCTGCTCCTTTGGCACAGGGACTGCCCTCTGCCTGCCCTCATGTGCCTAAGCTTCAGCCTGCTCTTCATCCCGTGTCTGGGGTCCCCTGGAGGAGATAGTGGCAGCAGTTTTGCAGGAGGGTCAGAGCTTCTTGGTAACCTCCCACTCTGCAGCCCCCTGTGCCTAGCAGTGGCTGAGAGGGGATGAAGCATCCAGAAATCCCGCTGTGAGGAAAGAAGTGCAGCCAGCCTGCACAAGATCTGCCAGCCTTCCATGAAAGAATTGTTGGTTGATTTTGTTTCCTTTTCAGTTTCTCTTCTAGTTTGTTATGCCCTTGGACTAGGAGGGAATGTGCATGGTGTTAGAAGTATGTATTAAATTGTTGAGGTAGAGGTGTTTGTATTTTCTGTTCTATTTAATTCCTGTTAGTTTCAAACCATCTTTTGGCTCCTTTCTCTACAAAGTTTCTTTAAAACTTTGCTAGCTTATTATAACATAAGTAATGGAGTACTTCTCAAAATTTAACTTCCACTAAGTCTCACGTTTGTGACATGAACAGGCTGTTCTGACTCTGAAGAAACAGCTGCATGTTATTTTGTGCTCATTTGAGACTTGTATTCTGTGTCAAATTGATCTTATATTTTGTTTAAGAAATGTAGCAACTGTACCATGAAAATTCTCTATATTACTGCTTTTATTTTTTGGTGATTGCTGGGTGTAGTGTAAAGTCCTGTAACTAAATCTAGGGACTTTGAACAACAACTTACATCTTTCTAGCTAATAGCTCTTGATGAACCTCACTGCTCTGATTGAAAACAAATTTATTTCAGATAGGTTAGGACAGGCAGTTGCAGACAGCAAGTTTACAGTGAGTGGTGCTCTGGCTGAGTACAACAGGAAGTTTTAAAAGTAGCTACTGGAGTGTCTTCTCTGTCCTTTTGGGTCCCTGGTAATTTTGTTTAGCTCTAAATTTTTTTCAGACATGCATTCACGCTTAGTTTTGTTTTGAACAAATGGTCCACTTTCAGTGTCAAAATAAGCAGTTCATAAATGCTAGTACAGTGTCTTACTACTGTCGATTGATTGGAGAAAGGGGAAGAAACCTACCGCAAACTGGAACCTAACTAAATATACGTAGAGAGTAACTGGCAGAGGTTATGTGCAGCTGGCAGAAGGGCATGCTTGGTATGTAAAATGGATCTCTTAATGAATTTAAAGGTCTTAGAAGATAACTTACCAAAATTTTTTGTGATAAAACCATAATAATTTATTTTCATCATTACTTTGTCCTTCCTGAGACCTACCTACTTGGTTTTTAGGAGGCAAGAGATTGTTTGCATTGGAAATGCTTTTGTCATTAAGAAATGTGAGACCTCTGGTGGCGTCAAGGACTCCTTTGGTGGTTGGTCTCCTTGCATCCAACAACTAGGTTGTCTTTTGCTAGTTGCTCACCAGGGTTTGTAAAAAACTGTTTTTGTAGGGCACATCACTTAAGATGTGTTTCAATCATGGAAAGATCTGTTGGTGCAAAAGTAAGTGGATTTTTTTTTCCCATCTGTGTACTTGAACCCTGTAGTAGGAAAGTGCAATGGTGCACAAAGAAAAGTGAGAGATTCTGAGTTTGTTTTTTTATAATGCAATAATTGTTACAACTCTCTATGTAGCATTTCTCAGACTTTCACATATTACAGCTTGACACTGATACACTTAAAGTTTCTCTTGCTTGAAAAATGAAACTGGGCATTGCAGTAAAATCTGTGAAGTTCCTGATGGAAGCTCTGTATATATGCCTTTGGCATCATCTTGTCAGGTAAAAGAGCCTTCAGCTGGCTACTGAAATCCTTCCAGTTTTCCTTCTGCACTAGTCTACATGCCCATGTCTGCTTGGAGCTACCAACACTCCACTGTTATGTGAAAGGGTGAGGTATGAAGTCGGAAGTAACTCAGTGTAAAACATACTTCTTACGTTTGTTTAACCTAAGTATGATACTTAAAAGAGCTGTTAATCTGTTTTGTAAAAGGTTCAGTATAGGAGACATTGTCCAGAATTAAACCATATGCTCTTCTGACTGGAATTCCCATCTTAGTCTAGTAGCCTGAAAACAGGAATGTCTGTATTCAGGAAAGGTGTGTGCTTGAAGCTACAGAGTAACTTCCTGATACAACTGTTACCAACTTTTTTTGATGGAAATGGCACTTAAGCACTTGGCCTCTAGAAAGAACCACTGATTAAAGTACTGTTAAAAAGACACGTGTGGTTTTCTTTCCCTATAGTAGACAAAAGGTTTAGTTTTCCTGTTTGGTTTAAAAGGATTATTTCAAAGCTTTATTTCTTCTGTTTAGCAAATAATAAAAGTGAGACTTTCAGTTACCTGTATCTCAGCAGTCATCAGGCTTTCTTTGCTTTGTTGAACTGTTTTTTTCAGATTTAAGTCAGGTGTTTACCACATGGAATGTTATTCGGCATTCATTCAGAGAAGAATCTGTTAACTATTAACTAAGAAAACAGAGCAATATTTTTCTGGATATTAGGTGTTATTCAGGGTCTTGAATTGTCATAACTTGTGCATCAGCAAGTTGATGTAAACATTCATAAGTACTGTTTAATGAACTGGATGCCAGTCTTTCTTACTGGGAAGTTTCAGAGATTATGGAAAACTAACTCGTTACAAAAGACAGTCATCTTTAACATACTTGTTCTTTCCACATCTGAGAGTTTTAATATTATTCTGGGTTATTTTGCTTCTTGTAGTATCTAATCTTGAGCATGTCTCATATTTGGAAATCTTTTTTATCTTGCATTGAGTCCAGATATGGTTTTCTGCTCTTACTGGAAGTGAAGAAACATTGGGAGTAATACAACCCATTTGACCCATTGAGTTTTTTGTAAATTTGCGAGTAGTGGAATTTTGGGAGGAGCACACTTCTGATTTTTGGACAGAAGGCCTAATGCTGACTCTGTTAATAGGACTGAAATTTGAAAAAGCGTGATGGTTATTCAGAAGGCCAGAATTAGCAGATTTTGGGAGAGTAGGCTCTGAGAAAAATAGCAATAACACGTTTTGATTTTAGAACTTCTAATCGAAACTATGATAGACTGATTGTAGATTATTGTCAGTAACAATGCCTAAGAAAATTCTCTTCTCTTCAGGGTTCCTGGATATTCCCTTTGGCACAGTTTATGTTGTTTATTTTTCCTTATTTCAAAGGACCTGGGCTCCTGTTGAGAAGTGATGGAATAATCTGTGGCCGGCACCTGACATGTTGAGGGAGCAGCCCCTAAAAGAGCTTGCCTTGGAGACAGTGTGTGAAATAACGCAGTAACATGTTTGCAGTAGTATGACTCTTTTTTTGTTATTGCTATTTTCCGTTGTTGAATTTCTCTTGAAATAAGTAACTGAGAAATACTTTGAAGCTGCTGAAGTGAGCGTTAATCACTACAGGGGTATTTACATCTGGAATTAGCATTGATACTGGTTACTTACAAGGATGGTGCTTTCACTAATTGGGGCAAGGGGAGGGATTTGATCTACTTTCTAGAAGCTTAAAAATCCCAATCAGAAAAATCCTGATTTTAATAATGCGCTAGTTTCACTTCCTTACAGTAAGTTTGTCTATAGCTTGCATTACCCGCAAGCTAGTGATTTTCATAACAACTGTATCATTTGATTTAAACTAATTTGTGAGATCAGGTGTGTTAAATCCTGCTGGTAAGTTTATTAATACTTTTAGTGCAAATAATTTTTTCTGCTTAATTGCTTAATACTTGCATGAGATGTCAGATAAGTACCAGTACTGCAGTTGAATACATCTGTACATTTCCTGATTGATTTTGTTTGACTCCCGTGTCTTTAAACAGAAAGCTGTGTAATCTAGGGCCAGTTATGTATGTTACAACTTCTGGAAAAATGTTAAGCAGAGTAAGGTGGTATTAACTGATCAGTATGTAGGGGTTAAAGCAACAATGAAAACCATAAAAGCAATTGAAACGTCTCTATAGTGAATATATCAAGTTTTACAATATTTAGGCTGAATACTGAAAATCTTGCTAATGAAAAGATTGTGCACACAAAGGTTTTGCTAGATCCTTGAGGCTGTATCTGTTTCCTAAACTGCTCAAGTACTAAATTTGACACATCACTGTTCTAAGTATCTGTAGTGCGCACACTGAACCAATTTTAGCTTCGAATTAAATGCTACCTCTTAATTTGCAAAAGTATTGGATATTTTTATTCTAATTTTCATGGATTTTTTTGAGTGTATGACAAAAGCATAGTTGGATTATTGCCTTTAAGCTTGCTCCTGTATACTGCCTACAGTTTACAGAACTGTCCTTGCTAAAGTAATGCTACTGACTGACATTATCTGCCTTAACTACATGTCCTCACAGCTGATGTTGCTAATGCACAGTAGTAACTAATATATTGGATTAATCCTTCACATTCAAAAAACATTTACTAAAGGAGCAAAAGGAGTCTTTCTTTTCTTAAGAGTGCTGCTCAAAACTCTGCTGCTTCCAGTTGTAAGGAAATGAAAGTTTTTCTTACTGTGTTGTGGTATCTGTAGTATCTCTTTTCAATCTACTTAAAATCTGCATTCATTTAAGCCCAGTTCATAGTGTGTCAAAGGTCAAGTGTCATGTAAAAGCCCTGGTTTTGGGGCTGGAGGGAGATGAAGCAAATGCTTGTGTTGAGCTTAGTGAGAGGCGAAAGCAGGAATTTATTAGCTATATTGTAGACTGAAATACTCTTTTCTGATGGCACAGTTGTCTCAGTAGCAACTGTTTGCAGGGTGTCGTAGAGAAACAGAATTAATATGGAGGTGCCAAAGCATTTTATAGGAAAAGGTGAAGTTGCTCATCCTTATACATCTGTTACAGCCTCTTACAGTGTTTCAGTGGTTGAGGCCACTGCCCTTTGACATGTTTGTGTAACACATCTTCTTTTCCTTTGTTGTTCCTCCTCTGTCAGGTTTGTGGAGGCAGGTACAGAGAGAGTAGATGTTGAAATTAGCTCCTGCACTCTGAAGTGTGCTGCCTGCAAGCTAAAATTCTTTTAATTCCTCTATCTTTATAGGTGTTTTCTTCAGTGGTGGGGGTGGTACCCTAATGCAGTTATGCTCTGTCCATTTCATCTTCTCCCAGCTCTGTTAATTGCTGAGCAAGTTGTTCTGAATCTTGAGACTTGATGCATAGATTAAAAACAAGGAATGGGAAAAGCAAATTTAGTAAATTGAAAACCAAAGTTATACTTTTTTCTTTAATGCAAATTAGCACATTCCTTTTGTGTAAGTAAAACCCTGCCTAACTTTCTTTTGGCTGTTAGAGGAATGGCTGCTGCTAACATACTGCTGTTCTTCTTACACAGACCAGCATGTTTTGGAAATTTGATCTCCATTCGTCATCGCACATAGATACGCTTCTGGAGAGAGAAGATGTAACACTGAAGGAATTGATGGATGAAGAGGATGTTCTACAGGAGTGCAAGGCTCAGAATCGCAAACTTATAGAATTTCTGCTGAAGTCAGAATGTTTGGAAGACTTAGTTTCATTTATTATTGAAGAGCCACCTCAAGACATGGATGAAAAAATCCGATATAAGTAGGAAAACTTCTGGGGGTTGGGGAAATTAGGAAAGTGGAAAGAGGACTAACTTAATCTAGTTAATTTGATAGTGTGAATCCATGTGTGCTGGTGTATAGTACAATATTGGTGTCTTTAAGATTGTTTTCAAGAGGCTTTGTGGAACTTCTAAACAAATCACTCTAATATATGCATATTTTTCAAATGGAAGCTTTCAAATGCTTCCAAAACTGGTTGCTTCCAAAGAAGGCACAAAAAACCATCCAGCTAGAACTCACATGAAGAATCCTGTAGTTGAGATTAAGAAAATAGTTGAACGCAAAACCGTCTTTGGGTAGTATAGTTCCATGGTTAACTTCGTTTTGTTGACTGGTAAGATATTTTGAAGATACTTATTAGAAGATCTGTAGTACTCCTTGGAAGAATGTTCTTAAGGTCTAGATGGAGTTGTTTTCTTCCCTGAATAGGGCCATGACTTCAGCTGGCTTGCTGGGAAGGTTCAAACTCAAAATCAATCTAGCAATTTGTATAAAAGCCCTTCTGCTTTTGGCCTGTTACAGTGTTGTCCATACTGAAAGCTGCTTTTTTTCTTAAAATGGTGTGTAAAAATAATATGAAATAAGCTACACTCTTAGTTGCAGAACTTCATTGTTTCTGGTAAACCAAGCCTCCTGTAAGTGTTTCTAGTACRGTAGGATATTGAAGCAAATAAGAGGTCAGAACTTGAACAGATGGATTTAACAATAAATGTTAAAATAAAAGCTTTGTCTTTACTTTTCTCACTTCCTTAGTGATGTTCTATTGCTACTGAAGATCAAAGTAGTCAATTTCTTAAATAAAAACAGAGCTTACAGGCTGAATGTGCAGTTTTATTACTTTGTATTAGTTTGCTACTTTAGTAGACTAACCCTGCTTGAAAACTTGGTCAGAAGCCTTACCAGGTTCTGAATTCAGAGCTGGAAGTATGACATCTCAGAAGTATGAGTGATGGATAATTTTTTTCTTTTCCCCAGATACCCAAACATATCGTGTGAGCTGCTTACATCAGATGTCTCACAGATCAATGATAGGTTGGGAGAAGAAGAATCCTTACTCCTGAAACTGTACAGCTTCCTCTTAAATGAATCTCCTCTAAACCCTCTACTGGCCAGTTTCTTCAGCAAGGTGTTAAGTATTCTTATCAGCAGAAAACCAGAACAGGTAAATATTTGCAAACTCACCAATTCAACAAGTGCTCCGATAAAGTTGTAGCACTCAGCAATTCTACTTTAAGACTACATGTTTGAGAGATAGCAGCAGAGTCAAAAGAGACCATCCACCTTCCATACTGGCTGCAGACACTTTTTGTTATGCACAGGATTAAAAAACACACTTGGATAAGTAAGATGTATTTGAGTCAGATTTGCCTGAGCATTTTATGCAATCAGTGTGTGAGTGCTTACCTTTTGGCTTAGCTCAGTGTTTTATATGATGATACCTGCATTTCTTGCTGGTAGAAGCAAATGTAAATGACCTGAATCAGTGAGAGTGAGTCTGACATGGTGTAAAGAATTATTACAGAATGAGGTGAGAAATATTTGGAGTCCTTGCTCAGAAATGCTGTTGTACTCTGTTCATGTGGCCCAATACTGCAAACAGCTGCAGTGACTTGACTCAAACCTGATAGATTGTTTGTATTCTCTTAAGGTTTTGCTATGTTGAGCCTTGCTCACTAAGCAGGGATGAGAGTAATTCACATCAAAAAGAAAATCTCACTCTGCATTGGATTATAAATAGGTTATGATCAGCAAGTGGGGCTTGAGAGGAGGCCCAGCACACACTGCATGTAGTATGGATCTGCACGTGCCACTTTTGCTACTCTACCTTGTGTATTATTTTATCATACCTTGTACTGCAGGCTTTAAGTGGCAGAAGTGTTTAAGAAGTTCTCATTTATTTTGTCAGTTTGGTAGGAGAGAGAAATTGAAAGCGGTTTGTGTAATTTATCATGTAAAATACTGAGAAGCAAATGTAAGCTTACTTTTTAATTTCCAGATTGTGGATTTTTTAAAGAGGAAGCATGATTTTGTAGACCTCATTATTAAGCACATAGGGACCTCTGCTATCATGGACTTGTTGCTCAGGCTACTGACTTGCATAGAACCTCCACAGCCCCGGCAAGAAGTGCTAAATGTAAGTAAAATGTCTCAGAACTTTTGCCTGATGTGTGTGAACTGTAAGATTGCTTATCTTCTGCTGGTTTTACTAAGTCTATTTCTTAAATATGCTGAAATTAGAGGTGCGGGGTTTTGTTTGTGGGATTTTTTTTTGGTTTATTTTGGGGTTTTTTCTGCTTGAGCTGCCAATACTTTCACAATGAAACCCCTGTGCTGCTGGGGACAACTTAGAACCCCAGTGGCTGACATCTTCCCTGGTCTTTAATATCTCACACCTGAGGGTTGTAATATTTAAATTGTTTTGGACCTTAGCAAACACTCTTTTGGCGTCAAAGTTTATGTTGAAATTAACCTAAGGCTTCTTTTTTACTCTGGCTCAGAAACACTAGTTTTACTTTTTCTTTTTTTTTCTAAAGTGTCATTAATCCTTGTTTAGAAGTATTGACAGTATGACTTGTGGCAGTTGCCAAAAGACTATTTTCAATTTGATTCATTCACTTGGGAAAAATTCTTACTAACATCCACGAACACTTTTCCAGTGGCTAAATGAGGAGAGAATTATCCAGCGGCTTGTGGAAATTGTACACCCATCTCAAGATGAAGATGTAAGTATTGGTCTGACACTCTTTTGGATCTGTCTGTTCAGCTGTACAACATGGTGTTAAAACTTTCAGTTTTACTGTTTTCTGCTTTTTTCGGTAAGCTGATTTCAGTAATTAAGTGTGGTTATTTGAGGGAGGGTGTGTGGTTTTATTCACCTCCATGCCCCATTTTTGAGATCCATATCAAAGCCTTAGGCATATTTGGTGCTGTTTGAAGATTCAGCTGTAATGTTTTGCCACCTTAATATTGGAAATAGATTCTTGCCTCATGCCTCAAGGGTTTGGGTTTTTTTTGTTAAGGGTTAGTATTGGCATAAAGCTACTGCCTGAATGTTTTTTGGGTAGAAGAGCTTCTTGTCTATATTGAAACCTTCACCTTTTTTAACTGAAGAATGACAATCCAGCCTGTTATTACTCGTGGTGAAAAGTGATGTTTTTCTGTTTCAGAGGCATTCAAATGCATCACAGTCACTCTGTGAAATTATTCGTCTAAGCAGAGACCAGATGTTACAAGTACAGAACAGTTCAGAACCAGATCCACTGCTTGCAAGTTTAGAGAAGTAAGTTGGTTTGAATTTTTTATTTTATTCTTACTTCATAAAAAACTAGTTTTTAACTTTTGACCTTGAAAACCTTCAGAAATGGCAAGCCCTGCTTTTCAGGTGAATTTTCTTGACTACCCATCTGCTGTTTGTGTAATGTAAAGTAACTTGGCAAGTAAGCAGAGCACACCTGGAGGGTTTTCTTGTGGGGGATGTGAGGGAGGAGTTGCCTCATTAAAATTTTTTCATGCCCAATTTAATGGCACCTTACATGTGGAGGTCAGCTTGATACTGTGCAGACTAAATATGGGAGACTTTGGCTTTGTTGTGTTACTTGTTTTAAGTTAATCTAAGTGTATGTTTCTGCCAGAGAAGATTCTCCTGTATTCCCTTGTCCCTTTTTTTATATGGGCAAATGGTAGTTACTTCTGTTAACAGCTGTATCCTGTAGTACTGTTGTCTGATGCCAATGCTTTTCTTTTCAGACAAGAAATCATAGAGCAGCTTCTGTCTAATATTTTTCATAAAGAAAAAAATGAATCTGCAATAGTCAGTGCAATCCAAATCCTGCTGACCTTACTTGAGACAAGACGACAGACGTAAGTGTTATTATTTTACTTGACTTCTGCCTGCAGTAGCAAATGCCTTCCTTGTACTTGTGACCAAACCATTTCTGTGGCCTGCTGCAGCTGAAGGAGTAAAAATGCAACTCAAGTGATTGTGGTTGACATGACTACACTTTCACCAAATGACTGGTCTTTCTGCAGTTCTTTCTGGAAGCTATTTTAGGTATTAATTGACAGATCAGACTAACTACATTTCATCAGTTTGTTTCTGGATACAAGAAAGAGTAAATATGTATAGTGCGGTGACTGAGTATGGACTTGTCATGTTATTGCAACTTCATTTGGAGAAATGGCTGAACAGATCTCTCTGGTATATTCAATTTCGGTTGTTTGGGATAGACAGGTGAAGCTCTTTATCTGCTTCAATAAAGCAAATAGAACTGTAATGTTTAATCTCAAAACTATTTTGGAGATTTCAAGCACAAGAAACCTAGAAATACTAGGACTAGTGTTTAGGAAAATCTTGGTCTACCATTACTTCACACTTCATTTATGTGTATGTGTAACCCTATGTTTTTGCATTTTTTGCCTCTTCATTCTTTTTGCATCCTTTCAGAAGTGTTACGTACCTCAGATGTTTTACAACTCATTTTGATACTAATTATCAGATTTTACTTGTGTGTGTTTCAGATTTGAAGGCCATATAGAGATCTGTCCTCCAGGCATGAGCAATTCCACATATTCTGTCAACAAAAGTGTTTTAGAAGCCATAAAAGCACGCCTTTCGTCTTTCCATGAGCTCCTACTTGAGCCTCCAAAAGTAAGCGAAATCTTGTGTTACCGAATTAATTGAAACAAGACTCATGTGTGTTTTAGGCAGATTATAATAACAAACAAAACCCAGTCTGACAACTTCCAGGCAAGTGCCCAGGCTACTTCCTGGCCTGTTGTGAGCTTTGAGTCAGGCAAACAATAATAACGAATAGCAATGTTTTGTGCTAATGGATATGCTTTTCCAGCATAAACTTCATTTAATTAACAAAGTCATCTTGAAGCAATTACTTTTTTCTGAAAGCAATGTAACGAGATTTGCTGTATATTCTCAAGGTGGGTCCTATTTTCTGCTTGGAAATCCTATCTGGATAGGAAACATGGAGTATAGATGCTTCAGTTGTTTGGAACTTTGGAATGGCCCACATTAGGCCTGCACAATTCTCTTGACTTTCCCAGGACGCATGCAGACCAGCTCCATGGCACATCCCTGCACCCTAGGCATGATAAATTCCTTGGGCTTTTTAGCTGATTTGAGGAACTTATCTGTGTCATGCTCTTGCAAAAGATAAAAAATGTATAAATAGGGGGTTTGCCTATGATCCATTTGTATTTTCTACTCATACTTTCACTGGCAGAGTTTCAGCTGCAGTGCTGCACCCTGAACTGGGTGCTGCAGATTTTAACAGAGAAGGACCTGTGGGCCAAACTGTGCATAAATGGTATGACATACCTGAGAGGGGGTCAAGGTATTAAAGTTTATTTTAGCCTGGAAAAGGTGAGAACTCAGTTTATTAATCTGAAAGAGGTAATAAAATGCAAGGAAACTCTTACATTTATTTCAACAACATGGCAACATGTGGGTCTATACTGCAGTAAAAGCAGGGTCACATAAGATACTTGATTATTTTCTGGTGGTTGGACTTAGTATTTGAATAAGTCATCTGGTGAAGTTACTGAATCTGTTGCTCTTTTTGAGCACTAGTTAAATGAACACTCTTAGATATTTGCCTTGTGTAAGGAATGGACTAAATGAGCTTACAGGATATTAGTTATCTTTTTTCTGATGCAAGGGTGGCATTGGTCAGGCCAACAGCAGGGTTACAGAAGGCAGTAGTGGTCCCCTTGTCGAAATATGTTTGTGCCTGAAGATAGGAAGACATTTTCATTATGAACTCCCCTGTTTGTTGCATATTTGCTATTGATTCTTCTTCTTGGCTGGCACTCTGACAACAGTTCTGGTTTGTTAACTAAACAAAATAAGACACCAGAGATGATTGTTGCTTAATGAAATTGTTTGCAAGTATATGAAATTAGGGTTGCTGAGGCATTAAAATATATTTAGACTGTCCACCTAGCTGTTCTGTGTATATTGTAGTAATAGAATATATGTAGAACATAGCTGGATTAATGAGTGAGAATCATTTCTTAGGAACTATGTCCTCATTCCTTTCAAGGTTGAGTAGACTTCATCTACTCTGAGATCCTGTTTGTAGTTAGCAGTCATTTTTTACAAAGTTGTTGCTTTCATGTGGATGGTTTTAGTGCTTCCTCTCTTAGGAATTAAAATAAGCTGTAGTATTTGGAATTAAAAATAGGGATTTTTACACGGTGAAGATAATACAGTTGCTCAAGGACTGATTGTATCTGTTTTTAAGCACTACTCCTTCGCTGTGTGTAGTAATGATAAGCCGACTTTTTAGAAAGATATTTTAAAGATATTATATTTCTTTTTCAGAAAAGCGTCATGAAGACAACCTGGGGTGTACTGGATCCACCTGTGGGAAACACACGTTTAAATGTAATTAGACTAATATCTAGCCTTCTACAGACAAATACAAGCAGTGTGAATCAGGAGCTTATAGAACTTAACAGCATAGGAGTAATACTGGTAAGAACTCCACGCTATCTTCTGTGTTTTTATGGATTGATATTAAGATGTTGTCCACTTTTTCTGTCAGTGCAGGTAGTTGTCCAGCCTAACTTTCCAGCACCTTTGTATTGTGATTTCTATTGCTTGGTTTAAGAACTTTTAGTATTGGATTTTACTGTTAATTAATCTGTCTGAAGTCAGCATTTTCCGGTGATCACTTGAATAGTTTCTGTTTGCTACACCTTTATAAATACATGGTTTTCTTAATAAGCTTATTTTTAACTGTGTGTTTTCAAGTTTTCAGCCATGTTCAAGGCTTCACTGCTATTTTCACTCTTTTCCTAAGTTGTTCTCTCAAAGCCCCTTTTCCTCACTTAATATGTGGCCCACAAAATGGTGTCTCAGCACTGTCCTGTAAAGGAACAGTTATTCTTGGTAGCTTGTACACTTTCAAACCTCAACACAGGGTGGTGTACAACAAAGTCACTTAACTCTTTGCTTTTTGCTAATGTGAATATGTACTTTGAGTACTTCCTATCTCATACTTCCACTATTGCAGATGTATTCTTTGTGTTTAGGTTCACCCAAGAAATTCACGTTGGTTGGTTGAAAAATAACTAGCAAATCATTGACAAAAAACTAGCAAAATTAACTTGCAAACTTAAGATAGTTTCTGAATACAATATGTAAACTTCTAAGTAGGCAGTTGCAAACTTAGTGTAAATACCTTCTCGATTCCGAATTGTTTTAGTCCAAAATCCCTTTTTCCTGCAACTTATTAATACATTATGATTGAAATGTTTTCATCTTGAATTTTCTTCACAATTGGGTTTGCAGACAGGTACTAACTTGTATACAGATAGCTAACTTCACTGTAGATGAAGTTTTTCCTAGATCCATTATCTAAGGGAACATCCATGCTCTGAATACTTGGATGTTCTTGTAAGTAGATGATGTTGTGGACTTAGTTCGGTGAGGTTTGAACACACTTTTCCGTTGCAGCTTTTACATAAGGAGAAAAGTAATTGTGACCATATAAACCTTGGTGCTTTATGCTGTTTGCTGAAACAGCACGTGTTTTACTGTGCGGACTTGACTGTTAGGAAAAGTTATGGGAGAATGCCATTAGTTTAGGAGGACTGAAGGAAGATTGAAGACCTTTAGCTGTTTTTTGAATGAGACTAAAATTGTTCAATACTGTTCCAGTCACTGCACATGTTTCCAGAACTGATTTTATTTTACTGACAGCAACCATTTGAGTTTTGCAGTAAGTAGACCAAAATAACTAGGCTTGAAAAAAAATCTTTCTTACGTTTAAGACAAAAAATGGGGATAAGCAGGTACATGACTAAATGGATGCTGTTTATTGTATCTTAGCCTAGGTATTTGTCTTGTGCTTTGTTGATCATCTTAAAATTGCATCTAGGTTATCTGAGGTAGCCTTCTGTAATAGAAGAACAAGATGAGTAGATGATGGGTACAAAACAGGTAGATATGATTTTGTAAGAAATCTCACTGAAATGAGTGGCACATTTATAAAAGGATATTCGAGATGGCTAGGAAGGTTAAGTGAACTCAAAAAAGAGAAATTTGTCAAGGACTTCTAAGGTCATAAAAACCACTTCTGACTCTGTGAGTTTTTGGGCTGCAGCTAACAGAAGGAATGTGAGTGGGGAGCGTTATTTCTTCCCATCTTTATAGTCTGAAAGTGCGTTACTGGTGACCCCTGCAGTAAATCCGGTTACAGTTGAGTTCTTGTTCTGATCCAGTGTAGTATTCCTTGGGTTCAGATAATGGCAAGCACAAGAATTAGTGTTTTTGTAGGTCACAAATTTTCTTTTGCCCAATAATACTTAGTGTAGTACTTAAAGAATTTCTTCCAGTGYCGTCATTAAATGATTTGGTGGGTGAGACTATTGGTTATGTTTAATGAAATTTTGGTTTGTGTAAACCTTGTTGAATTTGTTTTTCAGGACATGTTTTTTAAGTATACATGGAATAACTTTTTGCATACTCAAGTAGAAATCTGTATTGCATTGATTCTTGCAAGTCCTCTTGAAAACACGGAAAATGGCACAATTACAGATCAGGATTCCACTGGGGACAATCTCTTATTGAAACATGTAAGTTTGTGTTTTATGAGTCTCTCAAATTTTCCTGTTTCCAGGCAGTTACTTTTACATAAAATATACCACAATTTTGCTTAATGTATAGAATGAAAAAGAGTATCTTTCTGTTTTTACTTAAAATGTCAGTTCACGGTGTTAAACCTGAAACTACCATAGAGTAGATTTTTTTGCTGATCCAAAGTGAGCACATGTGCCAAGCTGCAAGTGTTTATTTTCCTTGAAGTTCCTCCTATTTTTAAGAATTAAAATTGCTCTTTCAGTAGCTTTATGCTTCTACAACTTAGCACTTAAAAAGAGAAGTAGAATTAATATAGGTTTTTCTCATTGTGACCTGACTGCTGTTTCTGAACTTCCAACCCTTTAATGAAAGTATGTATCCTGAACACGAAATTAGTTGTCTTGTAGACTTTAGTATCAACTGTAAAATGCATAAATAGTGTTCCACTTTACTGCTACTAAGCAAATTTTGCTTTTTTGACAGCTCTTCCTTAAGTGCCAATTAATAGAAAGAATACTTGAAGCGTGGGAGATGAATGAGAAGAAACAGTAAGTAATTAATTTTCTCATTCCCTGCAATTGTCTAAGTAAGACTTGAGTTGTGAAATGAACGTATAACTAATTTAGAAGTGATCTAGCCACTTCTAAAATCACTTGTATGTTAATATTTGAGTTAAAGCTTTCTCTTGTACTTTTTGGTAGCATTCTAATGCTTTTTCCATGACCATTTGAGTACACAAGAGCTGTCATTCTTGCCGTGTAGAAGAGATTACTATGATCTTTAAAGCTTACCCATGTTCGGGTACAGAAACATATTGTAAGTTTTGAGAGGACAGGAAATACTTTTCCACAGTAAGCAACTGAGAATTACTTGTGACTAATGTAACCGACCTGGAAATAGGTATGGTGAAGAGGAGGCTAATAAAAAGAGGAATGTGACTTAACTGTAGAAAATACCCTCTCCTGAATGTCTTTTATTTTATATCAATTCTCCTGCGGTTATAGAGAACTGCCAGCTTTACTGGCAGTTAGATCTCACAGGAGGGAAATAGTTATCTCTGTAACTCCAACCTAAAACTTAGGTTTTACTTGGATAAGACTGTTCTTGATCCAGGGCTTACCATATCGATGATTTAATTAAATATTTAGTCTCGTGTGTGAATACTGTAATGAAGAAAATAGTGTTTCAAACCTTAGGTTGTACTTTTATCTGGATATGGAATGTTGTAATTAATTCACTCCTTGATCCAATTTTGTACAGATATGGTTCCAACTATRAAAGATAAATCTTTAATGGTATTTTTAGCTTAGCTGTTTCAGGAAATGGATATTTTGTTTAGTACTTTTGTATTCTATCATTTAATGTTATTTGAAGCAGCTCTAGAAGTTTAAGGGTTATTGCTTTCTGCTAGTAAAAATCTGACATAATAAAAAGTTGCTTGATTCACTGGGATTAATAAGCATTTGCTAACAAAAGGTACAATTGTATTCTAGACTTTCTGTCTAGGCAATGACAAGTTGGTCTAGTTTGTCCAGTACAAGCAGTCTTTGTGTCATCCTGTATTAGAAACTGTAACCTTTGCTATCATCGTGTGCCGTTTGTTTTGAATGTACTTGTCACCTAAGCARTCAAGGGAATAAGACTGGAATCTCTCAATTTGTTCTGTAAAAAGTGTGATAGTTTGATTCATACATAGACATAACATAATTTAGTTACCTCATGTGTTAGATGATGATGGAAAATTAAAATCRTGTGATTTGTGTTTGCATGACATAAGTTACTTGATGAACTGCTGTCACTTTACAAAGATTTCAGTCATGGGAGGTTTGTCTAGCCAGGTGAGTGGGTCTTTCTTGGTTCTCGTTTAAAACATGAAACCTTAAACTGATGCAGGAAAAGTCTTGTTGGCTTGCAGCTAAATGCTAGAGAATCAGTTCAAGTTGGACCTCATTATTGCTATTTGGTCAGATGTAGAATGGTTCCAACTGATACCAGGTGTTCAGAGCACTACTCTAACATCTGGTAATTCCTGTTTCTGCAAAGCAGTTCCGTAATAAGAAATATTCAAATGGCCTTGTAATTTTATCTTTGGTAAGCGTGTAAATGTCATTCCTAAATTTCAGAAATCAGTGATTCTAACTTAAATGGGTATGCTAAATGTAACAGTAAGAAGCTCTGAAATACAAAGCACACTTAAGAATTCTTTCTTCTTTTGATCACAGGCTCACAGCTCTGAGGAAATGTTTGGTGTTTTGGGGTTTTGCAAAATACTCTTAGCAACAGAAGTGTCCTAAAAACTCTGGATCTGTTGCTAATTCTGTATTATTTCGCTAATGCAGTACATTTTCCTTTCTACACACATACACAAACATTAAAGCATTTGTACTTCTGTCTTGGTACTTTAGTGGGCTTGTGAAGTCTCTTAAACCGGCTCAGTGTAGTCAAACCAGTTGATACCTGAAATTATTGAGTATTTTTGTGAACCTGTGGTTTTAGGATGCAACTCCTTAGCTTATGTACCCCTCTGCTATTTGTCTTGTGTAACATCTTGACTGGTAGAGTGTTCTATAACAAAATACAGTAGCACAGGTGCTCTGAGTGTGGGCACTTGAACTCCGTTTGTCTCTCGCAGGGCTGAAGGAGGAAGACGGCACGGCTACATGGGCCACCTGACAAGGATAGCAAACTGCATTGTGCACAGTACAGATAAGGGGCCAAACAGCACGCTAGTCCAACAGCTCATTAAAGGTATTCATTCATGGTCTTCAGTGCTTTCATTATCAAATGCTGAGGAAATTAATCAAACTTAAATTAAAAGGTAACTGTTGGGTAAAAGAAGAAAATACTGGATTACTTCTGAAGCATCCAATTTAAAGCAGCCATCCTTAAACAAATGCTTAAGTATTTTTATTTCAAACAGTATCAAGCTCCCTGAAAGAGATGCTGACCTACTTAATTTGGACTTGTTTGTTAAACAGAGTAATGTTTATGGATTTAGGAGGATGTATATGTTCTTACCAGTATATTTGGTAGAGCAGAAGAAAACATTTGAAAATTAATGTTGATAGTATCGAATTGGTTTGGTGTTTTTTTTTTTTTCTTTTTTGTGCTAGAGCTTCCAGAGGAGGTCAGGGAGCGATGGGAAACATTCTGCACAAGCTCTTTAGGAGAAACCAACAAGAGGAATACAGTGGACCTGGTAAGTAGTGATGAGTAAGGTATGAAAATTGATGCTGCTTTGCTTGGACCACAGGTTTTTTTTGTCAGCAGCACTGTCAGTCTTCCAAAATACGATGTACTTGTGAGAAGTGCATCTAGTTGCTGAGCTATGGAACTGATAATTCTTCAGTTTACTTTTCAATTAAAGTCATATCGTTAATATTTTATACGGGAATAATGCAGAAGCTCAGCTTGTAATAGCCAACTGGCTCATTACCTAGTGTAGCTAATCCCAGACAATCTCCAAGAATGAGGATTTCTTTACCTCTTCAAGTTAGTATCCTTGAACACACCTGTCTGCTTGAGAGTGCAAACTAAAACTGCAGGAGCTGGTGTTAATTGCTTTATCTACAGGATGTAAATGACCCAGTACAAGTTTAATGGAAGAATGCTACCTGCATTCCACTGCCTGTGTTACTGACCTTAAGTCAAGTAACTTTGTATACTGTTGTGCACCTGCCACGTTTCTTCTGCATGCAGCTGTGTGATTACACTTTTCAGAAAAACACTAAACTTAAGTAAAAGGGGTCTGTGTAATCATTTTAAAAATGCAGTCTAAGAGTAATCACTTGGAGACTTTAATAAGCTGTTTCCAATGTCAGCAGAACAATTCATGAATTTTCATGTGCCTGACTTCTCCAGCAATGCAGTGCTTTGCATGTGGCTTCATTAACTTGTGCTGGTCCTGTATTATTTGGACTATAAAACTAATAGATCGTTAAATTTGCTTTTTCAACATAATATAGTAACTGGAGCATAATGCTAACAGGTGTCAATAGAAACAATAGCAAATTCATCTGGAACTGTGCAACTTGTGGACAGGAACAAATGATGTACATAAGGTGTTTTTTCTTGAGTCTGAGTGCAAAGAAGTGTGTAGTGCTTGTAGGTTAATGTTATTTTTCCTCTGTGTAGAAACTACTTCTTGGTCAAGACCAAGAGAAGAATCATGTAAAGACGAAGAATTCTAGGCTGACTTATAATAAATAACACTAATTAGCTCTTAAGATACCTGTTAATGTGCTTGGATGTACTTGATGTAACAACAGTAAAACTTAATTGAAAACTTATCTCCAAACTCCACAATTTTCAGTAGAATAGAAATACAAAGGTTTAAAACAATTTCTTTTGTCTGAAATGCATGAGTACATCATATACAATGCAAATGACCCAATTTCTTTGTGTAGGTTACTACCTGCCACATTCATTCTTCCAGTGATGATGAAATTGACTTTAAAGAAACTGGCTTCTCACAGGATTCTTCTTTGCAGCAGGTGAGTTGAATTCTTTTAACAGCTTAAGTTGCTCTTTCTGTAAAAATAAATTAAGACATTTTTAAAAAAGCAGTGGAACTTTTATTTTCTCTCATAAGCAAATACAAATCTAGAAAGTTTAAATTAAAATTTACACGTGTGCATGCACACAACTGTGTCTTACCAAACTCATAATATGCATATCTTTGAATTCTTTCGTGTAGTGAAAGAGTGGGAGCCTTGTGGCACAAGATTGCCAATAGATCCCTTAGATGGAATTAGATGCTTTAGATGGCCTTACTTGTCTGGGTTACTAACCAAAATCGTTCAGATCACACTAACAGCTGTGTAGCGATTACCTAGTCTAAGACTGGCTTTGGTATTTTATGCATCTTCTATAGTTTTTATAATAAGTAATTGCTTGTCTAAGTTTGAATTGTGGGTGGTGGCTCAAGCTTAAAGAATCTGATGCATTTTTATCTGATTAAGTGCTTTTGTACCTGTAAGGTGCACCTGAATAAAAACTTGATAAGTTGGGTGCTATCTGTAGTAGCTTCAGTGAGAAAGTAAGATCTTCTAATATCTCTGTGCTTTTCATGCATCCCCTTAGTGACCTGCTGTGCCTAGGCAATCCCAGCAGTTCCAGGTAGTTAATCTGGAGAAATGCAGATGGTCCAGTGCTGCTTCTTTCAAGTTTGTCTTGCTGTATACCTCCTCCTTTTATATATATTTTCTTTTTCCTTCAGTTTTCATAATGCCTTACTCTAAACTTGGGGTTTTTTGACCGTTCTTTTGTTTTCTTTCCATATTCACTTTGTTGAACTTTGCTGCCATACTGTGTCCCTTCAGCTACCTGGGCAAGAAACCAAGAGAGTTGACATGACAGCTTTATTTCCTAGAATATCTTAGCATTGGCTGACTTTACACATGAAAATAACATTATTAAAAGTTCCTAAAGGATGCGTAATAATTTTTAATTTAATTATAGTCCTGGAAAATAAGAGACAAAAACTATTGCTATGGATAGAAGATGCCCACATGTACCCTAGTGTATATACCCATCTGCTGGCAGTTGACACCGGCATCTTTATTTAAAAAACAGCACAGTTGTGTCAGTGACACTGCACTGAGATGTAAAATGTTCAGTGGTTTTGTTCTTCTAGATATTTAATAGATTTTGATGGTGTGTGTACCTGAGACTGATATTGCTAGTGATACCTGCATAATAAATATGCAACTGTGCTTCAGTATCTATATATAATTTACTTTTCTGGTTCTTACTATTTATAACTTCATGTTATTTTGAGCAAAGACAGCTTTTTCTTTTATATAGTACAGTGTTGTTTCACTGTTTCTTTGGGGTGCATTTGAAAAGGTGCTGATTAATGTGATTAAACTACAGCTTTAACTTTTTTATTGAAAGCTATTAGATTGGCTTTCAAGTCAGTAAATGTAAGTAGGGTTGTAGTTGATGTTACCATTCAAAATTCAAAGGTTAAGACAAATAGTTTTCCTATCCTTTTATGTTTAGTTTAGATAGACTTTTATTTCTTTGAAGCAAAATGGGCAAATAGATTTTAGAGTATTAGTAGAATCATTATATCACTGTCGTTGGTCCTGGGGTTGCCAGGCCTTTTCTGATTATCAGATGCAACAAATGACGTCCAATTTTATTGACCAGTTTGGCTTCAACGATGAGAAGTTTGCTGATCAAGATGACATTGGCAAGTGAGTATAACATTGTACTGGCTGTGACTGTAGTCTTGTGAGTGTTCTTTCTGTGTTTTTGGCTGTGACTTTACTGATAGTAAGTACAAGCATTTACTGATGTGAAGCAATTGTCAATCAGTCCTGTCTTTTTGTGCCATCTGTGGACGTGATAGAAGCCTCTCTGAACAGAGAAAAGTAGCAGCTTCTCTTCCTTTTCTAATGTCCTGGTTGAGAATGCTGTGCTTGTGAATGAAAACCTAAATTATAACTCTGCTTTTTGAAAGCTGTGGCTCTCTATTGACCTTACATTGTTTGGGCCACTTTCTCTTTGTCTCAAAGTGGGTTTTTTTCCCCTGCTGATGACCAGATGAATAGCTCTACTTTTACATTTTCCTGGAAAAGATGACAGGAACAACATGTCTCCGAGTGTACTTTTCTGTAGGGGACAGTAAGGAAAGGCATTGTAAATCTTCCTTTGTTAATGAGATCAAGGCAGTTAAGATTTATTACTACAAATACAGTAAAAGATGAGGAAATGAGAACAGTCTTGGTCAGGTTAAAAAAAAAAAACATGCTAAGCAAAAAACACCCCTCATAAAAACTGGTATCTTTCTTCAGTTCTAAGTAAACTGATGCAATAAAGGGAAAAGGGGAGAATGGGGGTTATTGCTAACAGTAGAGCTGATCATGGGTTTTGTAAGATTTCATGACTTGGGATGCAAGAGCATGCAGATAGGAATAAAAAGCATTACTTCAAGATGGTTTTTAGAAGGGTATTTCTATAGTAATCTCAGTGCTCTTCTATAAGACATTTAGTTAGGGTGGCTGACTGAAGCTTGTATGTTCCATCTGAGAAGCATTGCTGCCCTTTTTAAACTACATAATCTGCTGAGACTAGAGATTAAGATATGATGGTTGAGAAAGTAACTCAGAATACTCCTTAACTTTGTTAGAAGCAAGTGGATTTTGGCAAGGATAGGAGTTGGAAGTTTAAGTTCATGCCGTTGGAAGTCTGTTGTCTTGGTAGAAAGATGACTACTTGTGTAAAGAGATCTCGAGATTTTTGATGGGTACATTAATGGTGTACTCATGAGTTGAATTAAACTGTAGGTAAAGTTACTTTAAAATTACGCCTTCTGTGCAAGAATCAATTACACTCTTAAGTTACCTGCATACTGGTGTACAGTTATTCAGACGGTGGCTTGGAGAGTAATTCARTCACACTTGCAACTTTGGTTCTTTGAGTCCACCTACCTTTTTCCCGTACTTTCTAATGCAAAGAATATTTAGAGGAAGGGTAGTATGTGTTCTGCTGAATGCACTGTTGGCTAGACAAAGAGTATATTGACTCTTCTGATATGTGAAGATGTGTCGAGCCTAATATACAGTGTGCCATTTGGAAAAATACTTCAGTGATTGCTTAAAAAAAATATTTGTGGGGTTTTTTTGTTAGGAAACAGAATTTGATACTATTTTTCATTTTTGTTCCTTCCTGTTGACAAGGTCCTGTGATAGAATGGTGAAATCAGTTAAAATATATAAGAAATGCTAGTGAAGATATTTGCAAGATTTTGAGCTGTATCATTGTAGTCAGGTTAGGCATTCTTTAGGCCCGGTTTTTTTCCAGTGCATAACAGTACAGTATTTGAGATTTGGGTATATAATTTCAGTTATGTTTGTTTAGGCTTAGTGCATGTTTACAGCAAACTGTAGGGTAGAGGTGGCATTGATTTGTGCTTAAAAATATTTCACAGTTAGAAAAATCACAGGAATGCCAGGCCTCCACAGTGTGTTATTTGACTGTTTTGTGTTGGAAACTGCTTTGTCTTTAGTCTTCTGTTTYTAAATTATTGGAAATCAAAAAATCAAAAAGAAGTTAAATGTCTTCATGTCATAATAGAAAATTTTGTTTTATTTAGTATGTCTTCCTTTTTCTTGTAGTGTTTCTTTTGATCGGGTCTCAGACATCAACTTTACCCTCAATACAAATGAAAGTGTAAGTATGGGTTCCAGTATTGTCAGAATAATTACTGTCTTTTAAACTTTGATGTGACCTCAAAGTTCTGGCAGTGTTTTATTTACTCCTTTTATGTGTAATCACTGGAAAATAATTACCTTACCCTCTTCCTGTATCGTGAGATTTGCTAACTGGAAGACACTATTATTATTCTTTGTGATCAGTATTAAGCAGAATTGCTTCTAATTTACATGGCTAGGTTGAAGATTGGGGCTTAGATCTGATTTGTACATATTGCACACTTGGGTTTTGTGACTAGAAGCAATTCAAATCTTCAGTGAGACTGTAGCGACAGGAAAGTAAGAACAGAGACTCTAAACCTCGAGATTATTTGTTGGTTGAGCTGAAGTGATCCTGCCCCCTACAGGAAATAAAGCTGGAGTACTTTGTGGTCTGGTTATCTGGAAAGCTCTTTGGTATCATTCCTGCATCCCATTCTTAAACATGATGGAAGCTCCTAGCTGTTCTTTGGTCCACTTAGCTTGTTAGTAGCCAAGTAAAACAAGCAGCACTGCATGTGTTTTTGACAAACTTTGAATTATTAAGACATTCTGGTTTTCTGCTGCTTTTAGAAAAATACTGAAGTTTCTTCTCTGAATAGTCATGTGTCTTCAAGATGTTTACTAATGTAAGTAGAATGATTAATCATAAATATGGATTTTATACTTCTGCTATATTTAGGGCAATATAGCCTTGTTTGAGGCATGTTGTAAGGAGCGGATACAGCAGTTTGATGATGGTGGCTCTGATGAAGAAGACATTTGGGAAGAAAAACATATTGCATTTACACCGGAGTCCCAGAGGCGTTCCAGGTGAGAAAAGTTTTCCTCATCCAAGTAGCAGTGTAGTGAGCCAGCAATAATGCACCTGTCCTCTGGTTCAGTCTGTCTGTTAGTACAGACTGTCCAGCATAAGCAGGTATTTCCATTCAGTGGAGAAATGAGTGGAGATATGGCTCTAGTGTTTTGTTTTCCAGCCATGATTTGCAGAAGAGGCACTTAAGCTTTTGTAGCTTGTTGGTTTGGGTTTTTTTTCCTGCTGCTTATTATTTCCCTCTGCTTTTAAACCTGCCCAGCCATTCTTGCCTTGGACAAGGCAGCCCAGTTCCACACCTCTGTAGACATTGCTGTCCTCTCTACAGTACCAGTGTGGCTGTGGACATAGGAAGGTGCATTGAGTGGAAGGAGCATCTAGTCCCCAAAACTGGGGCTTTGCAGCCTCCCTCGATATCTGCTGAAAACCTCTTTATGTGATGAAGTGAAAAACCTTAAACCTTGGGTTTTTTAGAGAGAAATGAGGGGAATACTAATCGCTAAAATTTATACCTCAGTTAATCTGTCAGAAATAATTGTTGTAATTCTCTTTAGCATGAAACTCTGCAGTATTCTGTTGTGCCCAGGGTCTTACACTAAAAACAGAATGTAAACAAACTCTCTCTTTGTATTTGAAGTTCGGGCAGTACAGACAGTGAAGAAAGTACAGATTCTGAAGAAGAAGATGGAACGAAACAAGACTTGTTTGAATCCCACACCAATACAGAGGACAAAATGGAAGTAGACTTAAGTGAACGTACGTAGCTTTTTTCCCTGCTGCTTTGGGTTATAGGAAATTGTTAGATCTAGCAGCCTGATTTTGTAGGATTTTCCTCATTTCCTGCTTTTATTCCAACTGTCTTAAAGTAGTCTCTCCCACTTGCAACAGAGCATGCAAATACAGAGAATTTGAATTCCTTACATGTCTTAAATTACTTATTCTTTCTAAAATTCATGTTTCTTCAAGAATTAAAAAAGGAGGAGTAATCAGAAAGGGGAGGATTAAATGTACTCATTTATAAATATTGAATGCCTGCAAAACTAAGAGGCTGCTAATTTCCAAACCTAAAAGATGGTATTTTTACTGGAAGCCTTTTAGACCAACTTTTCCTCTAACAATGCGCTTTTGAAAGACTTCCTTCAGAAGCTAAGTGACCTTGCATTGTTCTGGTTTCAAATGCAAATGAAAGATGCACATCAGGAGACTCTTATATGGAATCTTAACTGATGTAATTGGTTGAAAAGTTTTCACTTTCAAGTTAGACTAAACTGGCTTTCGTTTAACTGGCAGTGTCTCTAGGTAAAAGCCCTGTGTTTATCTAGACTGTAAGGAATTAAATTAAAATAGAAGGAAAAGTTAAGGGTTTTCTTTTCTTTTGTCAGATTGGTGTCGTTGGCATCTGTGTGTCAAACAAGTTTTGATCCATGTGGGTCTCCTCCCATATCTGCCTGGGTTGGAATTTCTAATTGCTAGTCAGAGCTTCCTTTTCAGCCTGTTTTTTTGTATGTAAGTGTTAATGAAAAACATGTTTCCCTTGGGTAGGTGAAGTATTTTGAATTGACCTATCCTAAATTAGATGCTATTCACAGTTGCTCCCAAATTTAAAATACCAATAAATATTTTAAGTTTTAAAAAGCCTTAAACTTTTCTGAAACTTAGCAGTGGTGTTAGTGCATGAGAAATTATTTGAAGAAGTTGAAAAAGGGATGAAAACTCTTAAGATTTTCATTATTATAGAAATCAGTTTTGAAAAATGGTAACAAATATTGATGTTAATTTAAAGGATAAAGTGGGATTATGCTTGTGTTCTTATATGATTTATTAGTTTTCTTCTTCAGATAAACTATATTTTTTTTTTAGCAGAGTACTCTGAGTTACTGATCTTAAAATTCTGCCTTACTAGCAGAATTTTCCTTTTAGGGAATACATTCATTTTTTAACAGGATGTAGAGGATTTTTCTGCATGTGCTTTGAATTCTAGTTACGAGTTTTGCGTCTCTGTATGGAATGTACATAGAATCAGTGTGTTAGGCATGTGTGCACTCTAGTTCTTTACTGAAATTTGTTCCTAATGAACTTCTTGATGGTTTTTCAGCACCTAACTGGTCAGCGAACTTTGACGTACCCATGGAGACTGCACATGGTGCCAGTCTGGATTCTGTTGGCTCTGGCGTGTGGAGTACTGAAGCACCTATGCCAGCAAAAGAAACTGGCTGGGCTTCGTTTTCTGACTTCACATCCTCTTTGAGGTAAGAATGTCGGTTATTCAGGGTGAGTTTGGTTTTCTTGGGGTGTCCATCTACACAAGCCTGTGTTGGTGGTGTTCTGGTGGAATACACGGTGTATGTGAAGTGTTTGAAGGGCCCCATGTGTTCCAACAGAATGTCTTTGTATGATGTCCCTCATAGCAGGCCTTTCCAGGATGGGTGGGTACTAGTGTCGTTTTTAAAGAGGTTTTATGAACATTTGGGTCCTTTAATATTGGTCTCTGACCAAACTTTGGACTGTAATTTTTTTATTATTGATATTTTAGTGTAGACTGAACTCAGTGAAGTGTTGAATGTGAACTGTTGAATGTAAAGGTGGTAAAATGTTCCTGATGATTCTGTTCTGTAGATGTTATAGAACAAATAGGTTGAGGTTGTTGTTTTTTTTTTTATGTCCTATTTTTATGCAGCTGTGATAACTATGTTAGGTAGTTCTGCACTATTTTTGAAACACTGGAGATAATACTGTTCTTTTTTTTAGATTGAACTCTACACTACTCTGAAGTCTGGTATATGTACCTAGTCGTATAGATATAAATTYTGAGTTGCCAGATGTTGGCAGTCAGGAACTGATTCCTTCTCGTATTAAAGACTTTGCTTTTATACATTGGGCTTTGGACTTTCTGTCTGGGCATTAAAACAGCTCAGATATAAAAGTATGATTTTTCTAACATAAAACAGTATTGTTTCTCGCTTGAGGCAGGTAAATTGATACACAAATTAAGGCCTAGAAAATGAAGACTTGAAGTTGCCACATAAAGACACTCTGTAAATGGTGAGAAGTTTTTCAAGTGGCCAGATCTTGTCTTCTGAGTTCCTTTAGAATGAAAAACTTGTAGCTATACTGTATATACAATAAAGCAATAACATCATTTTTGTATTGGTTGGTGACTGCATTGGCAGTCTCAACAGAGAACTGTCTTTCAAGTTGCAAAAAAGGCATTTAAAAAATCAATTAAAAATATTTGGAAACACAGCAAGGAGCTGGTGATACCTGTATGCCTTATTTAGCAGGAACCTGTCCACTACTTGTAATGTAACCAAATCAAACAAGTGAAAATAAAATGACCATCAAACATCCTCAGCTCAGTTCTGGTGGATTTTGCATTACTAAACTTCTATTTGACATGTCTTCCCAAGACACCTACAAACATACTTACTGTAATTCAGTTTCAATAGGGTTCTAGGCCTTACAGCTTTGATAGAGAACTAATACTGTTTTAAGAATGCTTTCTGCTATTTAGAAATGTTTCTAAAGCTTTTTTACTCTATTTGAAGCTCAAAAGACTCCTTAAGAAGTAATTCTCCTGTGGAAATGGAAACAAACACAGATCCAGGTGATCCTTTGAGTGCAAATGTAACTACTCTTGCAACACAGCTAGAGAGTAAGTATACTGCATTCACAAATGCAAATGGCTTGATTGTAGGAGTTGTACCTGAGAAAGATGTCTCTGAACTTTAAAATTTTAGGTTTCCAGAGACTTTTCTCTGGCTCTGTCACTGTTTTGACAGGTAAAGAAAGTGACTTGTCAAAGAATTTCTAAATTGTTTAAAATATTTACAATTTAAAACAAGAGCCAGTCTTACTGTTACCTCTAAAAAGCCTGCACATCATGAACAGAAAAGTATTTCAAAGAAGCAAAGCGTGTTCTGTTAGAGAATCCTCTCCCCTGTGCCAGCATTTAGCAGAGCTGATGCCCAAGAAGAGTGGTAGCCTCCAGTCTTGTCCTGTGTGCCAGTAGGCTGGTAGCCTCAATGTGTTCAAATTTCTTCTTCCTGSTCCTTGCTTTCCAAGCCACCTTCACTATGCATGCACTAATTTTTTGTTCTACATACATGAACCTGGTTAAAAGGACAAAAATATTTTAATGGGCTTCTTTTATATATACTACTAGCAGACAGAACAAGAAGTACAGATGAGAAGTCCAGGCAGCAAAGGTTTTTCTGTACTTGGAAACTTAGTGTCAAATTTATGTGGACTTGTGTCATGAATTCAACTGTAGAGAAAAAAAATTGATCACTGTAACCCTACTGTTTATACAAACCTGTTACAGTAACCATGGTCAGTCAAAATGAAAAAGAAAGTTACAGACTGTGGCTTTTTCTTAAGCCATCTATAAGTAGTACTCATGCCTTCTCTATATCTTTATGTAGCACTTGCAGAAAGGTGACCTTCTCTGTAAGGAAGAATTCAAGAAATGTGCAAAACCGCAAAAACACTGTCCTGTTTATATTAGCTCATATGCTTGCTCATGAAATAGAAACACAACCAGCCGTGTACTAAATTACTTTTATTTCTGCTTGTAGCCCCAGGAAGTGTTGCTATGGAGGCCAGCTCAGATGGAGAGGATGATGTAGAAAATGCAGACAAGGTAACTGAGACGGTCATGAATGGCAGCATGAAGGAGACACTGAGCCTAACTGTAGATGCTAAAACTGAAACAGCCGTTTTCAAAAGGTGAGAATGCCGATTTATTGTCTTCCCACCTTGTAAATGAAACACTGGTGATGGAACACTGTGTCATCTAAAAGAGTTCTGTTGAAGAGATAATTCCTGAGGCTTTAACTAGAAACCTTTCAGAGTAATTGTTTTGAAATTTTACTTCTAGTTAGTTACTATAACATGTGACTACTTCCTAAGTCTTAGTTTCACTGGAAGGTTATTAGTGGAAGACTGACTCAATTTTTGTCCCTGATGCACTTTATTGTGCGTTTTTCATGTACAGTTCTTTTAACATTGCACATCAAAACTAAGCTTTTTAAATTTTGCACAGAATTCTTAGATTTGGATTGGAATTTCATTCTTCTCATCCTGGAGGATGGAAGACAGAAGTTGAAGGCCAGCCAGGCACTGCTCTTGAGAGCAGTTCATCAGACACTTGGGGCGATCACTGTTAGTGGTATGCACAATGGTGTTAAATCTGTTCTGGACCACAGGTGGCACTTTGAATTCTAGAATAACTGGAAGAACAACTCCTTAATTTTGCTGTCTTCTGATACAAAGTGCATGATTCAGGAATAAGTGTCTTACAATATGGTCAAATTATATATTATATGCATATCAACATTGCGATCCTTTTATGAGAATAAAGCACATTTCAGTGTTGTCTACTCCATCCCATCTACTAAGATCTTGTGATCTTAGATTTAATGATCAAGTGTTTATGTAGGGAAACAGAGGCTACAAACAGTCTGACCTGCAAAAATTTTGCCTTTATTAATTGAATCTGGTGTCTCCTGCCTCCACCCTGATGTTCACAAATTGGAACATGCTGCTAGAGCATTTTGACATGCAACCCTCTTCTCTTTCTTTTAGAATAACTTCCTACTATCTGTCCTGAGCTTTAAATACTGAAATTCTAGCTTTAAATACTGAAAAGAAATTGTCCATATGTCTAGGAAGTTGCTTTAAAAAAAAAATAAACCCAAGTCAATTTCAGTAGAAGAAACTTTTCCAGTGTTAGTCCTTACATTGCCTGTGGTTTAAAATAATTTTACTTCATCCTGTTAGTGGTAGGAGAGAATTCCTGAACCATCCAAAATGAATAGAACTTGAAAACGTAACAGCTTTCCGTCACTCTTGCTTCCATCCTTTTGATTATCTGAGTGACTTAACTTCTGATGGTTTTTAGCACAGAGGAGGGAAAATTTGTGACTGCACAGTGCCTGTAAATCAAATGACATTGATAGAAGAATTGAACCAAAGAAGTTTAGAGAAGTGTTGGGACTCTGTGGTTGGGACTCTGTGCAGACTGATGTGACATGAAGCCATAGCACGTTGCTGATTTAGTAAATGATGTGTCTGCTCTCCAGTTTATTCTCTCTTTTGGAGAATGCTTTTACATGGTCTTCACTCTTAGAAGTTTGCGATTTGATTTAGTTATCCATGGTGTCTTTTAAACTGCTCCTTAAACTCGTTTAGCTCTCGTGCACTTTGAAGCTGTGTGACTTGTGATACTGGTGCAAAAACTAACATGAGGAGGCAGCATCTGGTGACAGTTCCTGCCTGCCTTCATGGAATTACCTGCTTGAGCTGTAGTTAAAAGGACAGAGGTGCAAAGGGAGGCAATATTATAGAACTGCCCCAGTCAAAAGGGACCTGGAAAGTTTATCTGGCCCAATCTTTTGTGCGAAAGAGAGCGCAGATGAGATTATCTGGCACTGTGTCCAGTTGCATCTTGAAAACTTTGAGAAATGGGGAGTCTGGAATCTTGATTTGGAAAGGAAATGTTAAGGAAACTTACAAAGCGGCTCAGAGATGAGGTCTTAAATATAGACTGTTCTACTCTGGTAGAGATGTGCAGCTTCGTACTGAATCAATGCTAAAGTGGCTTTTTTTAAATCAACTTGCTGGGAAAAAGTCCAAGTTATGGGACAATTAGAATAGTGAGAGGAAGTCCTACTCTGGCCTGTTTACCTTGCCAAGTGGATGCTTCCAGATTTCAGCTTTATCTAGCTTTCTGTCAATAGAAAATTGATGGTGTTGAAGTAAATATTGAGGGGAAGGAGGAGCATTATAAGCACAGTAGTCAACAGAAAGCTGCAAAGGACAAAAATCTGATTTCTGAATTTAGCTCAGAGTGGAGAATAAGGAGGAAGAATGCTAGCAGAGACTGCCTGTTCAAAAAAAAAMCAAAAAAACCACAAAACCAAAAACTAGGACACCACTTCTGATGGTGATGGTGACAAGTRCTTTATTTGGAACGAATGCAAAGAGTACCAAGGCAAATGAGATGGGGAGATTAGTTGGGGAACACTTGATAAGAGATGGCAATGCAAAAGACAGTATTTTTGCAGGCTCTGCAGGATAGAAGGAGGAAAGAGAAGGATTCATTGAAATTTAAAGGATCCATGGAAAGGAGAACTGTGAGAATAGGAAGAAAACCAGCAGAGGAGATTGGCACTTCTTGCATAAATAAATTTGTTGCCACAGAGGTATAAGATTGATGTTTGTGTCTACTTTAGAGCTACTTTATAACTATCTCTTGCAGTTATATATGGTCAAATCTGTATTTTAGTGCACTCATAATGGTGTGACTGAAGTGGAAGAGGGTGGAATAGAAAGGCAGAAAAGTTTTGGTTTAGAGGCAAAACAGAAGATGTTTGCTRTTGACTTTTGAGGCCACCTGGTTACATGGTACTGTCTTACATAGTACGAGTGTACTGCTTTTTCACCGAACTTTATTTGATTTTGTCTACAAGAGGAAGTTTGTGAAGTAGATTGGGCTGCAGTCTTAGTACCAAATAACCCATACATCATACTCATTGTRGAGTTATTAGGGAGTTTAATATGCAAGATGGTGATGAGTTAATGATTCTGCTCATATGTTTCATGGACAGACTTTATTAATGCCAGTTTCTGAGGGAATCTTGAATTTCTTTTATACTTTCTTCCATTTTTGCATACTTCTGGCCTCAGAGTGTTGAAATCCTATCGGTATGTATAGTAAAGGATCGTGACTGTGACTGTTATCACTTCAGGCATCACACACATTCCTTATTTCCTTTCTGATCTTATTTGCAATCACCGTGTTTCCTGCCCTTTTATCCAGTCAAGTTTTAATGGATGTAAACACCAGTGCATCATTAGGTGTTTGTAAAGTCTAGAGCCATGTGCTTGATCTTCATGTTGCAATCATAACTTAAAATCCATTTGCATGTGAAATATGGACCCGTCTCTCAGTTTTCTCCTGTTGCTTGAAATTCCCTATAAATAAATTTTAAAGTTAAATAAATAAATAACTTTTTGCTTTTGTTTTGTTTTTTAAGTGAGGAAGGAAAATTGTCTACCTCGCAGGATCCTTCTTGTAAATATGTAGTAGAAGAGAATGCAGAGGTTGCAGAAGAGGCCCCTTCAGGTCTTCAGCCTCCTAACAGCAGTCCAGAACAGAGGTAATTGCAATCAAGGATGCTTTCAATTCTTTAAATAGCAGTTTGTGTGTTTTTCTAATAGGTTTGATCTAAAGAGATTGAATTTAGCTCAATCTGAAAATGTGCTTACATCTATTTTATTAAATTCTCACAAGTTGTATTTTCTGTTGATTCTAAGATTCTTGAGTCATCAAAAACATATTTTTCTTGCAGGGAGTTGTAAATATCCGCATTCTGTTTTGTGGCGATGTTACCAAGTTAGACAAGTGAATTGATGCACAGAACTCTGCTGCATATTCTGATTATACTGTATGTAGACTAAAAAGATGTAAGCATGTTTGACAAACTTAGATTCTGATTTTTTAAACTTTTTTTTGAGCTAGTATGTAATTAGGTCCTTTCTACTAACTTTCTGCTCTGCATAAATCTCAAACCTGGTCAAGAAGTGGATTCTAATCAGAAAAAAACAACCCTGTATAYGTAAAGTGGGAAACCCAAACATTCTTTCACAGCCTCTTCTAGGGATACTGTCTTTATCAAGATGATGATATTTTTTGATGCTGGTAAGCATTAAATTGTAGGGAAGAAGTCTTTGGGTACTAGGTGATTGCCTTTTTAAAGATGCTTGTCTGCACCAACAGAGGGCTCTCAGAGCTAGCAGTTTGCTAGATTGCCTTTGGCTTGCAGGAAATCTCAAGGAACTCCTTTCATTGAATCCCGCTGGCTTCAGCAAAGCTCAGTGCTGTCTCTAAAGGTGGCTGTTGCAGTAGATCCTCATAAGCACAGTATAAATAGCACGATAAACATAATTGTGCTTTTGGGGCTCCATGTGTGTATGACTAGTGGAAGGAGTCCCCTAGGTAGGTCTCTGGCTGGTGGCTAGCAGGAGTAATCTCTGCTCGGAGCCCTGTTCTGTCATGGACCTTTTTCCAGTTAGTAAGTGAGTGACTGTCGTGCAGACTGTCACACTTCCTGTCCATGCAGCACTTGTTTCTTACCTTCCAGATTTCTCTAAAAAGTGTTTGCTTTTGTCTAGTGCTGTCTGTCTTTTCTCTAATGTTTACATATGTTTTTTAAAAAGTGTTTTTAGAGCTTAGCAGCCAAAGACTTAGCTAGGGGGCTCCTGCTGGTCATGTGCATGTAGAGCACGGACCCCAGAGTGGCTTCTCTGTGATGTCCACCATCAGAGAACAGGAGTTACAGGTAACTTTTCTCATCTGTAGTTTCAAGCAGTATTTACATTCTTTTAGAGAMTCTTCAAGTATATTCTGTAGACTTGAACTGAATGGAAATTGAGATTTTGTGCCTTTGTCGCTTGCATATTTTTAATGTTCTCATGCATTGTTTTCATCTCTTGTGCTAGTCCAGAGYAGCTGAGCCCACGTTTACACTAAACTTTATCTAGAAATGTGTGTACTGTCACTATTTTCACTCTTGGGGGTTTGCTCCCTATTTTCCTTCATACTTCATGAACTTTCCATCCTAATGGACTGACATTCAAAGTATTTGTGAAATGGCTGTTTGTAGATTAGATTAGTAACTAAAGCAATTTTTTAAGACACTGTTGTGTTTCCTGTTGTGTCTTAGCTGCTGGCTTTCCAGTGCAACCTTAAGTACTCCTGGTGTCACATTTTGCCTCACAGAATAGGATTGGATAAGTATCACAAATGTGCTCTTTATTAGTGATTCTCTGAGATACCACATCTCTAGAGATCACTTAGTATCTCACTTAATGAAGATCACACATTCTTTAGTGGTGTGCTCAGTTAATTGAGTGCTTTGCTTAATTAGGAAATAAGGACTCCAGAAGTGCTGGACTGCAGAAGATAAATGGGATGAGCCTGTTATTAGCACATGTTTCCTTTCCTCAGTTCACGGGTTATGCTACACAGGATCTGGGGTGGTTGGGTTTTGGTTTGGTTTTTATTGAACCTACCTGAATTTGCTTTGAACCTGTCTTGTATACTTACGGGTTTTTTTGGCCTCTTAGGACTGATCAACACACCCATTTAGGAGAGGCATCTGTTAATGGCCCTGTATGATATGTGATGTCTGCTACCTTGGCTGAAGAGAAAGAACTGATGTCCAGGTGTTTGAGTGTTTCTTGAGGATATCATCTAGACCCTGTTGAAGCCAGTCACTGCTGCACTAATTTCGCAAGGAATCAGGACCAGCAACATTTATATTCTAGATTTTAAGACATTGTACAGAAATTCATAAGTGTAAAAATATTGCACATTGAGAAATACCAATAATTTTTGCGTATGTTTATATTGTATTGTTCTAAATAACGGGGGGCCTGTGAAATAAGATCCTGCTACCCATGTAATGATGACAGTAGTGTTACTATAGTTAAAATGGCTGTAAGAATAGTTTTATAAAAAAGTGAATACAAAAATCTAATGTATTTGAGACATAACTATTTGACGATTAGTGTGACCAAAGTATTTAGCAGTTTTCTTACATTTTTCACCTTGTAAAAAAGAAAAAGGAAATTCATGTTTTTTCTGAAACTGAAATGCCCTATAAATGTTATTTTGGTTGTTTTAGCTTACAAAAGTGATTTAAATAAGAATTTTTTGGTGTTCAACATTTTACAACAGGTTTTTTAATTGGTAATTGTTTTCTGTATTGTTCAAAACAGATCAAAAAATGTAAGTCTATTGGTAGAGATTTTAAGTATTTATTGCAACAGCTTAGTTGACAAATTGATGTTACTGTAAAGCCATATGTTCTGTTAAGTCTAGTTTGCTTGAAACAATACCTTCCAGGTGAAACACTAGAATATTTGGAGTGCACATGGCTTGTTGTGTTTAAGTGGTTCACCTGCCTTTTAAACAGTTCACCAAAATTTASTTTAATACCAAGCATTATACAATGGAACATTTCAGAACAATCTGCGTATTTAAAACGCTATAATCCTTTTAGACAAGTCAAGTAAAAGAAATGCCCGTGCTGCTAATGTAATTACAGTACATGCATTTTAAAAGTAAATAGTGTTTTTAATACAAATTTTGGCAGCAGAGCATGTTAATTGTTAATTTCACTGTACTGATCTGTGTGAGGCTTTCATTTGTATGTTCTAAACCAGTTTTTTCACAGCTGGTTTGTGTATATATATAGTGATTATGGAAACTAATTCTGTGTAATTTATAATTTTCTATGTCAGTGTAAAATTCCAACAGCCTTCTCAAACAAACAGAAGCAATATACTGTATATTGCCACATTGTCTGGTGAAAGGGTTAAAATACTCCTGCACTTTTAGACGCAAAACCATTTTTGTTTCTGTAATAGTTACATTCATTTATTTTTTACACCATTTGTTTTCCTGACCAGTATTTAAAGCCAAAAGGATATTCTAAACAATGGCCAATGATTTATTTTAGAAGGCGTCCCAAGCAACGTGCCTAAACATTACATTGCGTACAGAAATAAAAAACCCACATATATGTCATCGCCCTTACTGCTTTCTCTTTTGCATTTTCTGCAAAGTTCAGTACACTTGTCCTTGGAAATTTTCATGAATTGATCAGCTGTGTAAAAATGAAGGGGTAAAACCACAATATCGTAGGTGGAATTGGTAATTATGGCTGCCCTTTAATTTGTACTTTATAGATGCTGGAATCCAGTCACTTTCTAAGTTTTCTTTTTCTGTTCAGAATTGCTTTCAGATCAGCTTGACCAGAACCATTTTGTGTGTTAGCTTTAAGGTTGGCAGCCATCCTCTTGTCACTTTCTGATCTGTTACTGAACAAGCAGCTTCGGAAACAAAATTGCTCATTTCAGCACATGAATTGCAGTTAAGTAGAAATTCCGAATACAGGTGAGCAGCAAGTTGGTTTGCATAAGTTTGATGCTTGTAAGAAGTAAAACTTCWGTCCTTTCCAGTGGACCTATTTGTCCCTTGCTAGAAAGTTGCTTTATCTAGCTGTGTAGCCATGAAAACTGGAGAACATAGTAGTTGAAATTGAATTTGGGCCCTGTTGCTTGCAGTTYAGCAGTCTTTTTGTCCTTCTGTTAATGAACTGTCATATCAGTCCACTGCTTTGAGGAAGGGTAGAGTGTGTTTTACCTGCTAACTCTATGACTTGCACAAGCAATCCTGAACTTGAAAGYGTTGGAGGTGTGGTTGGGGGGGGGAGGGTGTATGGGTGTGTGCAAACACACACACATCTCTCTTACTGTCTGTTACCAACACTGCTGCTGATACGCTGCTCACATAGCCTTACAAAGGTTTGAACGTACTGAGAGAATCCTTCTGAATGGCTGTTACCCAACCTATTTCATCAAATTKAACTTGAATGCAGTGGAATTTGAGTCTTCTTTATGAAAAGGTATTCTAATGCATTTGCAACATGGACTAAAGTCTAATACCTTTGTACAGGTTTGAGTTCTACAGTGTATTTAGCAGCAATTAGGATGAAATGAGCTTGCTTTGAAGGGCTTGTCCACTGCCACATTCCACAGTGCTCTTTGAAATGACTAAAGGCTCAGTCACTTGAAACTGAGGAATAATGATGTCAGTTGATATCCATGGGCAGTGGGTTTAACCCTCAGGACTTCTCCGGTAAAGGATTTTTACTCGAGCAAGAGACTGTTTTGAAAGTGGCTAGACAGTAATATCTGTAGTAGCTCATGGCCTCTTCCCACCTGGCAGAGTGGATGAATCATGCCTTCTTGACCAATTATACCATTATTTTTAAGTGTAAGCCCTGTACTAGATCTTTAGCAAGATTATTCCATTTAAGTAAAAGCATAAGTCACCATCTTGACTAACATTACTGTTAATTCACTGAAAAGACAACAGAATAGTGGAAACAATCTCATGATGTCGTTGTACATGRAATCCAGTGTGACCATGCTCTTGAGTGAAGTCTACATTTTTGCACCTATTAAACCTTGTATCTACCTCTTGAAAACAGTGAGTTCTGTGTTGTCATCTGCATACTTCTGTGGAGACTTATTGTGACATTCATTCTTTGTGTGAAATCCATTGAGGAGTTATGAAAGATTTGTGAGGAAGATGAATCAGGTTCTTACTGTCATTCATTACAAATTTACCTTTCTGTTCAAATTAGCATTAATTTCTTTGGAGATTTTGTTTCCTGACATATGTCTCATACAGTTATATCAGGAAGTATTTACTGTATATAACTGGCTCTATTAATAGGCTTAATCACTTCTGACTGTCTCAGAATAAATAGTGCTTTCTCCAGTGTAGTGTAAGTGCTTTGAGTTTCATTACAAAAGTATTGTTTCCCAAACCAGGATGGAAAATGGCTGTTATTGCAGCAGCAAAAAGCCTTTTTGGTGAAGTTTTTAACGTCTGTCTTTTAGTTTCTGCATCTTACTTGCTAACAGGTAAGGATTTGGCATCTTTCGGTTCCGTTATTGTTTGAGCGTGTAAGGTTACAGCATGGAGGGAGATTAAGGCACTAAAACTGAAATAAAAAATATTCTTAGCGAAAAATAGGCATTTTTCTGTCTGCTTTAGGTAGGACAGTTCATGAAATTTTTGGGACTTGCTCAGGCCTGGCTTGGCTATTTGTTTCAAATTGTGATTTGCCCTGTGTTTAGTCTTGGTTAACGGCTTGCAGGTAATCACACTTCTGTTGATAGCCAAGGAAAGTCTGTGTGCTGCTTATTCTGCCACAGGCTGAAGAACTAGTGAGAACTGGACTCTACCGTGTGTTTTGCTAGTAGTATCTTTCAGAATTTCTCTCTTAGGTGAGTCTGGGCTTAGTGTTTGCATATTTTTTTATTGGAGGGGGGAACTTCCTGTATTTTTATCTTCTCTAAATCACCAAGTACCTTGCAAAGTGAGGTAGGATTCCCTTTATCTTTCTGGCCATGGCTTAAATACTGTAATTCTGATTCTAGAGCCTCATTGTGGATCTGAGCTGTGTGTGGTGTGGGTTCTTTCCTGTGATCTCTGTGTCTCAAAACATGGTTTTGAAGACTGTAATTTAGAGCATGATTGTCTGTTGGCATACAGCCACCCAGAGTAAGAAAGCTACATCTTGCCTAGCTGTGGTAATGTAGATTTTGTCATTCATGGTTCCTGAGATTTAATGCTTGCCTGTTTGCACAGGGAAAGTTTATCTGGTTGTCTCCCTCCTTTGATCTGTGGATGATAATGAGGTAGATTGGTGATTGATTCTCAAGGGCCTAATAGACAGACTTCATTTTTTCAGATRGAACCTGGACCTGTTATGGATCTATTCGGTCTGTTTTTGAACTCCATTATGTGCCACGCTTCCCATCTTTCTTGACTGGGAGGGTTTCTTCCATTTCCCTCTAACCTACACCAAATATCTGTCAAAGGTTGTCACAGTTTCAGCTTGGATAATACACTAACCTGGCTCTTTTGCCAGGCCACTGAAGCCTGACTATATATGTTGCAAATAAAGCCTGCTTTTCCTTACATCAAACAGAATTGTTTGGGAAATCCCTCTTTGCTATTTTTTCAAATGAAAGATAAAAAAATGTTGACTGTTTTGTACTGATTCTTTTATCAGACAGAGGCATAAGATTGCTGAGATAAAGCTAGTGACTGTTAAAACTCAAGTGACCTTGTTTCTGTTGTTGGAAGTTCTCCAAAGCACCTTTATATCTTTATAGAAACAGTTGTTAATGCTGTATTTGTTAGAAAGGGTTTTTTTTTCTTTAGTCACTGCTAAACTTATAATTCTGAGATGTGCTTCCAGGTGAGAAGGGCTCTGCTTCRGAGTGAGCCGTAGTGGACTGTGCGTATTGATGAGACAAGGTAGTAACAAGGAACTGTGAGAGATCATGGGACTGTGGGGCCCTATTGTTCCTCTCTAGTCCCTTAAGAATAAAGTAGCWTGAAAAGATAAAAGGGCTGTAGAAATGTGCCACTTTTCTTTTTAGTGCTGATACTTTGCATGTCTAGTTTGAAGTTCTTTAAAGACAAAGATATGAACTTGGAAAGTGCTGGGTGACTTCCTGATAAGTAAATTGTTTCAAGCTTTAGTTACATGATTCATATGTAATTCATACTGATTTGTATGTCCAAGCACTTAAAACAATTTTTAACTAAACTATACAAATAAATAAATATAGATTCACAGCTGTGTRCATGCACATCAGTGTGTAGGATATATTCTCTTAATGGTGCATTTCCAAAGTGCACTGAACTGTGGAATAGCAGGAAGAACAAAGAGATACTTGGGCACATGGTACAGCCCGTTCTGAAGCATTTCAGGCTCCTGTCTCTGCATGTGTAGACATTGTCAGTGGTCTCTCAACGCATCCTGATGGGAGGAGGAACTGGTGCCTTTGGTGTGTGGGGCAAACATCAGCTTTTTCAGGTGATTTCTCTGATTCTCTTTGTCCAGCTACTTAATGCATTTGGGCCTGTGGTAAGGTGTATCCAACTGGCAGTCTCCAGTTATGATCTAGAATGGAGTAACTCAGAAAAGGGATTGTAAAACTAGATGCAGGTTAATGGTTGTGTTAAGCATGAATTTGTACATGTACATGCTTGGTGCTCTTGCATCTGAGCTGTTCTCCAACATCCTTTTTAGTCAAATCTGAATGTATGGACTATGTGCTAAATGACTAACCAGTTCCTTCATTGAGAGGAGTAGCTGCTACTTGCAGATACATTTTTGTGCCAAGTGTCTGGAAAGGAAAAAAGAAAGCAACAATGGGGTAGTGTGACACGCGTACAGAAACTAGATCACCTAGTCACACTAAAACATATTTATTAGGAGCAGGAAGTTCTTCACAAATGCACAAAAAGATTATAGGTACGCAACAGACAAATGCAAAGGTGATTGCTTGCAGGTATCAAGATACTGGCTTAAAAGAAATAAAGCAGGTAAATGGCAAAGCTTTGAATGCAGGGGAAAGTGGTTTGAAGTTCTTAATCTCAGGCTGGGTCTTGTTTTGCTTTTTGGTCATTGCAGCACTTTGGTGAGCTAGAAAAAGATGAAATCTTTCTAGCTGTCTGCCTGTGAAATAATGGATTGCTGTAAACAAGAACCTCTGAATGGCCTTGTGCTCCTGGGAGATGTCTTTTTCGCATGTCTTTTTCATGGCAGTGATACCTGTGGCACATTATTCATGAAGGGAAAAGATTTAAGTTTTGAGTTGCAATAGCAGAAACAAATACACACTAATGAAATCCTCTGAATAAGTTGTTGGTATAAAGTCAAAATTTATACTAATGGTGTGGGCTGTGTGCTATGTACTGACGTGACCCTCTGGAATGTGAAGATTCAGAAACTTGAATGATTGCTGCTGTTAGACAAAAATTACAAGGTTATTGGGTTTTTGTTAACATCAGTTGTCTTAAGAAACATTCCTCTAAACTTGCTGTGAGGACTGTGGATTTAGTCTTCATTTACTCATAAGAGATAGGACTGATAATATGGCATCTTTGAAAGAGTAATTAGTTAATTTTTAAGATTTTTTTTTTGACGATCATAACATCCAACCGTATGTATCATCAGGGTATTCCACAGGCTCTTATCTGACTGTAGGGCTTAGTATGGCCTCTGGACTTTTGATTTGCTCCAGCTTTGATACAAACCAGTATTTCTCTGCTTGAATACCGCTATCTCTGGCAACCTTCATTGTATGTTTTTATAACAAAARAGCTATTTTTACCTGAGAGCAGAAAGGGTAATGGGACAAGAATTACTTTTTTTATAAACAATGTATGGCCTTGATGTGTGCTACAAACCTCTAAGAATGTCTTAGAAACTCAAAAATAGAAAAGCTTATGCTTATTAGCTACAGCATTTCGGTTGAGGAGAAATAAATGTAAAGGTTTACTGCTAAGCTGACACACATTTGTTAGGTGTTCAGGTTACTGGATATGTGTGTAAGGATCGCTGCTGCTGTCATAGCAGCTTCTGTAGTGGCTGAGGATGGAGCTGATAAATCCTGCAGTAACTACTGCGTGTATCATACTTGAACTTTGAAACAAACTGCCCTTACTGTAAGAAGCAAAGGAAAGAGTAGAATCTTAAGTCAATACTTCCCAATGCTCTTCATTATAACAGCTTGTGTCCTTTTCCTCCAAGTGCTTTTTTAGGACAGTTTCTTGCAGAAATAAAAGAAGGGAAACCAGTGCTAGAGATGGGGTTTTCTTCTACAGTCAAAAGATGATGGTAACAAATAGGGTGACATAAATGCTTGAAGGTTTTGAATTATTTTTACAGTAGAGGAAGCTCTTGCTTACTGTACGTTAAGAATCCTGGCAGTATTGCATTTGACATTCTCTTTTGCCTGATGTCTCGTGGAAGATTTCACAGAACTATTTGGCACTGTGCAAAGATGGAATGAACTGTTTTTAGGAGTGCAAAAAGCACRTAAGACATAGGTGTTCATGAAGTAAAAGTTTCTTTTACATAGATCTTAGAAGTTAAATAGACATGGTGGCTGATAAGTAAAAGCTGAAAAAGGTAATTAAAAACATCTCTTCTGCAAATCTTTGTAACAAAGACTAGGATTTCACTTTATTCTAGAACTCTGGGTCTGTCACATGCTATGTGAATAGCTCACTTTAACTTGACTTATACACAGCATAATTCCAGATCATGGATGCTTAAATTCTTATTCTGTTTCTACTCCCTGTCCTCGTTCACTTCTTCAGAACTGACAAAATGTTAGAAATCCAAGTAGGATGTATTTTTCTTTGCTGGGACGCTGAAGGCTACCTGTTTAAGGAGTGGAAAACAGCCTGTCTTGTTCAAGAGGACAGTGCTGTGCTGGGCAGTGAGAACAGGCTTGCTCAAGTTGGTGCACAACACAGGAGTGGCCAAGTTCCCAAATTCCCAACCCCTGTGTCTGTCAATGCTCAGCATGAGACTTAATTTGCAGGGTCCTCATGCCCTGCAGAAGTAGATGCTTAGTACAGTTCAACTGGCTTTGATAGTAGTCTCCAATACTTCAAAACCTTCTGAGCTGCACAGCCAAGTTGCATTATAATTGGAGGGGAAAACATGACCACTCATCCCATCCATGGCATTTTTTCCCCCACTGTGCATTTTTACCCACTTTATAAGGATTGAAAAGATTCTAAGTCAGTTCCTATATATTTTACTACTGTCACTATCTTTAAAGGAAGACATTTGTTTAGTTAAAAGATCCAAACTTATTTGTAATAGATTAGAGCTGTTAAATAAAAATATGAATGCTTAAATGGGTTTGGGATCAAAGCTTTTGTTATTTTCATTAAGTTTTACAGCTGTTTACAACTCCAGRGAAACAGTAGTAGTGGCATATTCCACAGCAGCTGTCAATGTGATAATAAAATACACAGTTGCCCTTCCAAAACCAGTAGAGGGGGGAAATGCCCATTTTGCACAATTTGGGCACATCCAGTAAAAAGCATAGTAAAACTACTCAATTGCCCATCCATCACACTGCAATCAGTAATGTAAATCTGACTGTTGTGGCTGTGAAACAATAAGGAAGAAAAAGCTGGACAATTTTATCTCACAAGAAAATTAAAGTCTTTCTGAAGTACACCAGAATCATCTTACTACTGTGGACTGACTCCATAATGAAAAAAAAACCAGCAGTTTTGGCTATAATAATGAAATACTGCCAGGGAATTTATAATGCTGCCCATATGTTTAAAATGGTCTAACAAGTCATTAAGCTGAGATTTGGTCAGAACTGGGCACTTTTGTATTGGTGAAACATTTTCTGCAGAAAACACACTTGAATGATGACCAGAGTAACACTTTTTGTGAATGACTGGTGGTGTATTGTTGGCATCAGACAAACATTGTTAGTTGATGTAAGACTAACTTGTATATTTAACATGTAAAGCCTCGATTGCCTGTACCCGTCTATTAGTACCTTGTCATATTTATTTAGTCTGAAAGAAGTGGCTTAATTGCTTTTTATATTTGAGAAGGCAGCTGTCCTGAGCTGCACTGAGTAGATCCTGAGTGATCCTCTAGAGGAACCTGCCTCTCCAATGGTTATCAGGAAAGCCTAGGGAAATAGCTGGCACGTGTAACGATGTAATTATGTTAACTAAAACTGAATTATACAGATAGTCCTTTAACAAAAACAGTTTGAATTTTCTCTCCGTAGAATACTCCTTGCTCCCATTCCTCCATCCTTGTGACAATAAATTGACTTAGTGTCCATGTTGGGCAAGGCAAGAGATAGACCAGCTTCTTAGTTATACTTTCGAATTTCCTGCTTCCTAGTCAGCAGAACATTAAGTGCAAATAAAATGTAAGTGATATTCTTTAACACTGAACAGCACTTACATAAGTAGCAGTGTGTTGCATTTCCTTCTCGGGCAGGTCAATTTGCCCCTTAGTACGCTACTTGCCTGTTAGGCTGGCAAGTAACTTTGTAGGATGTAAAACCCAAAGTGAGGGCAAGAACCATAAAGCTTTCAAACCGCGAAGGATGACATGATGAATCCGTGACTAGAAAACTTATAAGGAATTAAGTACTATCCTATGACATCTTAAAGTAGCACCAGACAAATCAAGTGCCTCAGATGCCTATCAGTTCTGATCGGTAATTTTAGAAAATGAATTTAAATGTATGTTCCATTTCTGTTAGGATTAGCTTTACAGGCCACAACCCCATTTGCAATACTGAATCTCACAGAGTTGTGAGGCATAACTTCCCTTTGACTTGCCATGTTTGCCAAAAAGATTACATGTATCTAATTATTTTTTAATTTTATTCCTGATTACAATCTATGCTTGCTTGTTARTAGCTTGGTCTCCTTAAACCCCCTTAAAAATAGGCCCTACTTTTATGATTTTTCACTCCTCAAGTACAAAGAAGCATGTATCAACTTGTACCAAAAGCAGTTGCTTTCTATTCTGCCCTTGATGGGCAAAACTGATGTCAGAGGACTTTTGACCCCCTTGAAGGCAGATTTCAACAAATACATCACTATATTAACCAATGCAGAGTATCCACCCAAAACCCCTGAGGGCAAACATGAGGAACTTAAACTTTTTCCAGTGTCTCCTTTGGTTAACAAACTAAGTGGTTTCTCTTCATAATCAGTCTCAATATCAGTTATTTTTGTGGTTGCATCATATTTGATCATGTGCACTCTCTTTGTCTCTTCAATCATAGTACACTTCTGTAACTGAGAGCGTCTGCACTTGGGTCCTGAAATCATGTTGTGAAACATTCTCACTAAGATTCTATGCCCAGTCACCCACAAGACCAGGAGTCCTAGCTGTGCCCCCTGAACAGGGTTTGTAAGTATCTGTGTTCTCCATATTGGATAGAAAGAGTGAACTGTTTTTAGTGGTGCTGATGTGCTCTAAAACCAAATGCAGAGTGCTCTTGGATATACAAGAGTAACAGCTTGGGGTTTTTTGCGAGATTTCACAGAGGTATATTACTGATTTTATGTGCCCAAGCAACCAGGATGACTATTTCCTGAAATACAAGTACTGCTGTCATTACAAAGGTTTGGGAATTTGCAAAGTTATCCAAGCTATCAAAAATGAAAAAACTCCAGTCTCTGGACTTGTCAGGGCTTAACCCCAGCCAGCAACTAAATACCATGCAGCTGCTCACTCACACAGGTGAAAGTGAGCCATATGATATCTGTCCTTTGAGCTCACAAACATGTTGCTTAGGTAATTTGAAAAAGATATCATGAAGTTAATGTTGTCATCTGATAAAATGAAAGTTAATACCTGCAGTTCTAGATGTGATTTCAGATGTGTATCCTTGATTTTTACTGGATCTCTTAAAAACCCAACGAAATTAAACCATTTGTGATCTACATAAGCAAAAACAATCCAAGAAATTGAAGCTGATTCAGAATTGGATGTTTTGTTATGGGTAAGGATCAGGCTCTTTATACCTTTAAAATTAAGTAATATTGTGAAACTGAAGATTCTTGAGAGTGCTGATATTATTATCACGTTAACCAGAGTCGGGTCATAGTGGTGCATATAATGCATGTGAGTAGAATCATGCCAAATTCCAAATTTATGAGCATTTTTATGAGTAGATCTGGAACTTAGTCTTAGAAAATGAAAAATTATGAAAAAAAAGTCATAACCTGATTATACTCTGAAGTGGAATTAAAAAAAAAGGAATTGCAATCAGCTAGGTAGCGTTTTGAGTAATGGACATAAAACTGAAATCTAAAGTGGAAAAAGTGAGATAAATTGCTGTAAAAAAGAAAAGGGGGGAACTCACTAGAGCTGTTCAGAGAGCACATTCCCTGTATTTTCATTGAGATATCTCTCTCTGTAAGTTGGGATGGGTTGGTTTGCCTTTACTGATCCTGAGGTGATATGATAGCTTTACATTTTAAATAGTCAATGAAACTGTGAGCCATAAGGCCAAACATCAAGCAAACTAAGAACTGTAGCAAACAGATTAACACATGAAATATTTACTCCATTCAGCATAGGAAAAAACCTCAGCTGGAGAACTCTTCTGTGTTTTTAGAAAAATGTACCCATTTGGACAGAGAACTTAGCTCTGTKAATTGGAGGGGTCTAGTAAATGTAACATATGAAAAATACTCGTATGAATTACTGGAAAACTTTGGTCTCTAAAATTGCATTTTCAGCCCCCTGATTCTTGATAACTTAACATTTACCTTTTTGGATTGACACAACAAATAATTATTGTTCTATTTACAACTAAAAGTTCGTGTATGCTGCAAAAGCTTGTTTTCCTGATAACGATCTCTTGCAAATTTCCAAAACAAATACAAAATGGATCTTTTGACTCATCCATTTTATTGGGAAATACAGTGTGCAGTCTAAATTGAGTAAATGAATGTTCTGTTGCAAATAATCTACGTTCTGTTGAAGGGAATATCAGACTATATGCAAAAGAAGGAAAATGCAGATTTGTTAATTTAACTGAAATCAAACACTTCAGAATAAGTGACTTGGAAATGCTTCATATCTTTTTCTCTACTAAGCAGTTCTTTCTTTGAAAAAAGCAAATCAACTTTTTTATCGTCTATTGTAGTAAAAGAATCTGTGATTCAATAATATCAAAAAGAACACCAATGCAGGCAACAGACAAGTGATTTAAAACAGATGTGAAATTCCCTCTTGTGTAGAAAATTATAGGCACTGGTGATGACATTAGCTGCATATGACTAATCACAGTTAATGCTTGCTGTTGCCAATTAGCTTTATTAGCACAAGCAATTTGAGCACAGCACGACATTACTTTAATTACTGTAAGCAGCTTCTTCATTTATTGAGCAGTATGCATTTAGAAAAGGGTTATTCTATMTGCAAATTAATCATAACCCTCTTTATCATTAGAAATTCAGGAACACTGAGGAAAAAAGACTTTACCATGCAAATAGAAAAAATAGGTAATGAAAGTCTGGCAGTAATTTTAGTATTTTACTACTGTTCTATTTTTTTATAAAAAAGACAAAAGCTATTGTGTGATTTCTGTTTGAAAGCTGGACATGAGAGACAAAATTACTACCATTAGAGTGAAGGCAAGATATTATGACCATTAGGTGGTAGCAATGCAAAAAAAATCTTGTAAAAGTGTACAGCAAAAATAAGGCTAAAGGTATCTAGGACAAAAAAAAAAAAAAAACAAAAACTCAACAATCCAGACTCCAAGCTGCACAGGAAACTTATTTTCTCCTTTTTATATCATATGAAGATATGTTTGTTATCTGTGACGTAAAAAATTTGCATAGCAGAATACAATCTTCAAAGGGCGGAGGATGCATCATTTCATTAGCAAAATGCAAAAAGAGTCATCATGCAATTATGTTACTCAAAATTGCTATAGCAAATGAAACAGAGCTGCATTACGAGCTGATTGCATTTGCGCCACCCCATTGGCTCACAAAGCTAGTGCAGAAATAAAAATCAAGTTGATGTTGTGGAAACAAGAATTCAAAATAATATATTTTTTCCTTCTTAGGTTTCTCCTAAGACTTTATAATATCTCAGAAATTTATAGTTCTTAATTCAAAATATAATAGATTCAAGAGACAGAACATACCTCTCCTATATTTTATGTCTGTAGATATTTTGAGCTTGAATCAGGAATCATATTCTCCATGTTTTACAATAACTATTTGCAATCTATCTTTTAAGCCTTCTGTTGCAAATCTGGTTTTGGACAAGATATTTGCTCTTCATAACCGAATTTTGAGAGGTTTTAAAAGGAGTCCTTAGCAGTTGTTGACTTCTGTGCTGCTGTCACTTTTCTGTTCATCCACAGTTCTTGCAGAAGCGGTACTGCTAGAGGAAGTAGCAAGTCTTGTGCTGTGTGGGCTTCTGCAGCACAGCCACACCACATAATGAGCTGTGGACTCTGCTGTGTGCATCCCTGCTGTGGGATGAAAAAGGAGCGGGTTAGTAAAGGCCAGCGAGGCTGACAAGCTGGCTTGCCCTGGGTGGGGTAACAAGGTAAGGCTAGTGAGACCTGGAAGAGGTTGTACTGAGATGCTGGAAGTGTCACACTGGATGGAGCTTTGAGCTCCATCTGATCTAGTGGAAGATGGCCGTGCCCACAATAGGGGGGTTGGAGCAAGGTGTTCATTAAAGGTCCCTTCTGACCCAAGCCATTCTGTGATTCTGTGAGTCAAAGGTTCATCCTACAGTGATGTGGAGGAACTCCTCGGGACCCACTGTCTCCTTTTGCATGAAAGCTGCTTCTAAAAGTCTTCTCAAGGTAAAACATGTGCCTTGCAAGCCTCCAAGTAACTTTAATATTAAATTATTTCAGTAAGCCAATTGTTTTAGGATCTAGAGAGGGATCTGGACAGGCTGGATTGATGGACCAAGGCCAAAGATATAAGATTCAACAAGGCCAAGTGCCAGGTCCTGCACTTGGATCACAACAACCCCAGGCAGTGCTATAGGCTGGGGCAGAAGGCTTGGGAAGTGGCCTGATGGAAAATGACCTGGGGTGCTGGTGTCAGCAGCTGAATATGAGCCAGCAGTGCCCAGGTGGCCAAGAAGGTCAATGGCATCCTGGCCTGAATAAGGAATAGTGTGGCCAGCAGGACCAGGGCAGTGACCGTCCCCCTGTACTCGGCACTGTTAGGCCACATCTCAAATCCTGTGTTCAGTTTTGGGCCCCTCACTGCAAGAAGAACATTGAGATGCTGGAGTGTGTCCAGAGAAGGGCAGTGAAGCTGGGGAAGGGTCTGGAGCACAAGTCCTGTGAGGAGCAGCTGAGGGAGCTGGGGAAAAGGAGGCTCAAAGGGGGCTCAAAGCATTTGCTGCTCTCTACAACTGCCTGAAAGGAAGGTGTAGTGAGGTGGGCTTGGTCCCTTCTCCCAGGCAACAAGTGATAGAACAAGAGGAAATGACCTCATATTGTACCAGCGGAGGTTTAGATTGGATAATAGGAAAAATTTCTTCACTGTAACAGGCTGCCTAGGGAAGTGGTGGAATCACTACACCTTGAAGTGTTCACACAAGGTGTGAATGTGGTACTTGATGATGTGGGTTAGCAGGGGACACATGAATGCTGGGTTAATGCCTGGACTGGATGGTCTTTGAGGTCTTTTCCAACCTAAGTGATTCTATGATTCTAAGCACAATGTTGCATACATTGGGGTTGGGTGACTGACACTTTGGTTTTCCTGTTGTCTATTTGCACAAACCTTCTGTGAACTGTCCTTATGATGTGAACATACACTTATGCCACTGTTCTCCACTGCATCACCTCTGCATAGTGTTCCAGGTCTGCCTTTCAGTCCCAGGATCTCTGCAACTCAGATTTTCCACTGCCTTCTGACAAAACTGAATTTGCCAGCCCAAGTTTCTTTTCAGTAATGTCAATGATTTTATTACACTTGGGTGAAGGTTTAACTCTGATGATACACCCGTGTCCACAGAAGAAGAATTTTGCTGGCAGAACACTCGGTGCATACTGCTACCCTTGGTTATAAACCATTGCATTAATCAGGCTGATAGATTCTCAGCCTAGAAAATGTAGCCTTCAAGCCATCAATAGATCACAGCTGATCCTTCACTGGGCAACTATTCATCATGAGATACAAGAAGTAACTCAGGATCAGAGCCACAAACATTTTCTCTAATTGCATAAGCCATCCAACAGGCATGCCATGAAATGGATGACACTGAAGATGCATTTCCAGATTTCTGTGTGATCAGATCTGGGAATAGGTACAATAGTGTTGGAGACTGAAGATAAAAATCTAATCCTTAAACCTGTCATCTGGTACCTTTTATGTATCCAAATGGCAAACATTCATCATGGAACAGTACCAAGACTGTAGACATTTCTTCGTGATGAGGCTTACTTACGGAAAATGGAGATACAGATCTTGCCATAAGCCATCACCTTGGTCAGTAGTACCTGCAGAGGCTCATGTGGGTGGACAGTGCTGCCTCTCTCCAGTCATAGCCGTGAGGAACGTGAGCCCCTTTTGGATTACAGATTGCAGGAAATGAGGTAAAAATGAAGGAGGGTTCAGTACTGGTGCCAAGTATTGTTGACTTTTACATCCCAAGATATTGTTCTAAAGGGTGTTTCTCAGCAGGTACCGACAACATTTTAATTTCCTAGGAGTTACAGCACCTGATGGGGATCTGAATCCAAATCCTCACTTATTCAATACAGAGTAAAGATGAACCTCTATGATAAGGTAGGAATATGCCCATGACAGAACAGGCAAAGTTAGCAGACATATACAGGTAATGGAAAAAACACCAAGAAAAAGAGTAGTCAAAAAATTACAGAAAGGAAAATATATCCAGCAAAAACTGAAAGGTGTAGGGTAAAGGCAGTTTTAAGGGAAAGGCTGCCACAGAGCTGAATGACTGGAGGGAAGTCAGGACCATATATCCTGCACAATGTCTGTATTCAAGGTACATGGAGAGCTTCCCACTGCAAGGCAACACACTACAGCTTGACTGCCTGCTAGGTGTGCGTAAGCATTGAGCAGATGCAGAAAGAGGAGTAGCTCCTGTGGCTGTGGTTTGGTTCCCAAACAGCTGTTCCTTGTGCCTGCACTCATCAACATCTCATAATACTCATCACATGAATACACCACAGATTTCTGTGTTGTGTTCAAAGGCCAGTCTGAGTAATTACATTTTATCCCAATTTTCCTGTGCAGTTCCTACTCAGATGTGGTTGTCGATAGCCTAACAAAGACATACATGAAATTATGTGCTTTTATTCATGTGCTGCATCACGGTGTATGTCATCATTGAAAAAGCAACACGAGTGGTTGCAATTTATTAACACCATTATTAAGGTTGGAAAATACTCCTAAGATGGTCAGATCCAACTGTTCACCCAGCACTACTAAACCATGTCCCCAAGTGCCACATTCACATTTTTTGAATGTTTCCAGAGGTGGTGTTTCTACCACTTCCCTGGGCAGCCGAGAGTGAAATACTGAAAAACAAAGTTCAGCAAGAGGTCATGCATGTGCTGGCTGTAGTTCAGCAGGGACAAACTGTCTGCACACCTTAGGAACACAAACACAGAGGGAGCTTGGTGTACCACAGCAAGGGAGACACAAAACAAAGGATGGAGTGGCACTGAGGAGTTGTGGTTACACTCTGTTGAAAACAATGCAGCAAATGGGAACTAAGCCAAAGGAATGATCCCGATGGTAACTGAAAGCTGAAATTCGCTTCATTAACCGGAAAATACGTATTAGTTTTCACACCTCTCTATATATGCTAATAACTAAAGTCACCCAATCAAACTCCACCTAAACAATAAACGATGCTATTTTCTATCTGGTTGTGAGAGTTCTGAACGTGACCCAGCTTCCTAGTCCAGCCGTGATAGCTCATTGGGTGTGACCAGTCTTGTAGTGTCTCGTACTGTTTGTGAATCCATATTTGTGGTAGTTCTGACTGAACGGGGCCAGACTTGCAGTGCCACTTGGCTTTCCACTTCTATTGCATAATGTTTCATTGGTCATCAGTCAGAATCTAAGCCCAGCTGCCAGCTTCCTCCAGTGTCTTACCACTGACAACCCTTTCAATAAAGAAATATTTTTCCTCATACCCAATTAAACTTCCTCTGGCACAACTTGAGGCTATTTCCTCTCATCCTGTCAGTTGTTATATGGGAGAAGAGACCAACACCCACCTGGCTACAGCCTCCTTTTAGGATGTTGTAGAGAGCAATAAGGTCTCTCCTGAGCCTCCTTTTCTCCAGGCTGAAGATCCCAGCTCYCTCAGCCACTCCTCATAAGACTTGTGCTCCAAACCTTTCACCAGCTCTGTTGCTCTTCCTTGGACACACTCCAGGACCCCAAAATATAACTACATGGGGAAATGAATCCCTTCCTTATCTGTCTTGTAAACATTTCAAAAGTGAGGAAGAATGGCAGATTGTTATGATGGATTTCCTTCTATAGTAATATTTAGGGGAGGAACAGTAATCTTATGGTTTTTTTCTTAAATCTGACCGTAGCACTTTTAAATAACATGAATTATAGATGCTTAGTGAGAGTTACAAGGTAAAACTGCTTAGACTTACAAGGTAAAACTGCTTGGAGATGTTTCCTAAATAAGGTTGGATATAGGTTGATGGTTTGGACCTTTTTAGTCTGATCCCACCTAAGTATAGAACCACAAAAAATAAGCATCACGAATTTACAAAGACTTAATATTACACACAAATAGCTGCAAAGAGGCTAATTAGATTTCACAGGTAATCAAATAATATATTAAGATACTCAGAGTTGGAGCCCTAAATTTACGGATTTTTTTTTTTTTTTTTTAAATCAATTTAAACTAGGCTTAACAAGGAAGGTTGGAGGTTAACACCTCCCCATACTACATTTGCTGTAAAGGTAATGCTTATTTAAAAAGAACTGATTGATGTATGGCTGGCACAAGAGTTCTACACCCCACAGCCCTAACGAGTGTTAATACAGTCCCGAGCCGAGTCATGAAGCTTTATGAGCAATTTCATTGTAAATGTGGGGTTGCAGAGTGGAGAGGAAGAAGTTCAGAACAAACAAAAGGGAAACAAAAAGGCAAAGGGTGAGAACTATTTCAGCAAAACTCAATATGGAGAATATCCAATGAATCAGACTGAGCAATAAAACAGTGTCTAGAAAAGAGAATGATCAGGATACATGGAAGTGCACACAAAAAAATGTAATTCATATTGCTTACAGTGGGATTATTTTGCAGATGAGAGGACTATTTTGCTGTTTTATATTTTCTGATTATTCTATGAATTAGTACTTTGTTTTAAAAAAGCTGTCTTGAGAAAAGATGAGTCTGCTTCTTAATAGCCCAGAATGACTCACAAAGCTTCATGGTTGACACCAATTGCATTTTAAAGGTCTTAGTTTACAAAAGTCTAATAAAAAATATTTTAGACAACTCTAAATATTGAAATGTCTTTCAAAGCATTAGAATTTCCCTAAATATCACATACATTTTTCAAATAAGAGTTAATGCAGGAATAAAATGCTAATAAAATAAGCAAGCTAACCATAAATATACACAAAATGAGTAAATTTCATTTATATAAACCATGAATGTCATTTTCTAACTGTAGGCCATACAGTGAGAACTGACAGAAAAATGTGATGCTCTTTAAAGAAACCAAGAGGAAGATCTCTGTGGTGACAGAAATCATGGAATAGAAAATTATCTAGCTATTTCTAATGCCTGTGATTCATGTGAGAAAAAACCAGAACTGCCACTTCAAAGGGTAAGTTTTTTCTTAGTTTCAAAAATGACAGTAAATACATTAAAAAAGTATTATGCACACAGTATCTATAAGACCTTTGCAATAGAAGAAACTAGCTCTAATATGTGTTGTGCTATTTTATGGACAATCTTTCAGCATTTTTTTTTCATTAGCTGACTTTTTCTTACCTGGGTTACAAGTGAAAAAGGAAAACCACATTTTAACAAGCACAGTTGGAAATTTGGAACCACATTCATGAATGGAGACAATTCAATGAAACCTTAGGACAACATCAAATTTCTTATTTCATCTTATTTCTCCACATTCAACTGAAGTCCAGTTCACCTCAAGCTTGAATTAATCAGTGAGGATAAATGCCTGCTTACAAAACATGCAGAGTGTATTTCCTATCATGGCTGACTGCTCTACTTATTCTACTTACAAAGGCCCAGCTTATCAGCTACCAGCACAAAATTTTGAAAGGAGGCTACATTTACATGAACTAAACAAACTTTCTGACAAAGTCAGTGAGGAAGCCAGAGCAGATAATCTGCCACACTAGTCGGATATTAAGAATATTGATATTCATTGAACATATATTGAAGTTAGGGACTGCTATCCCAGCTGGGCAGTCTCCTGGCTTCTTGTACACTCCCAAGGGAAATAGAGAAAGCCTTGATGCTGTGCAGACTCTGTTCAGCAATAGCTGAAACATTGGTGTGTTTTCAACTATATGAGCTGCTATGAAGTAAATTAAATCTATCCCAGCCCAACCCAGTACACTTATAAAGGTGACAAGTCAGAATAGATAACCTAAAGCTGATGGAGCACAGAAGTCCTCCCCTTGTAAACAAGCATTGTATTCTCATTTTCCATAAAGTAACTAGATTTGGCATGTTGTTTTCACCACTAAGTAACTAGCTTTCCACGTCCACCCTGTAGGTATTTACATAAGAACTTGCTGTTCAAGGTGTCCTTATATTTGAAAGACAACGAGCCAGTGGAGTTCAGAAAATGATATATCTCATCCTGAAGTACACAGTTATCTACAGTTAGATGGATTTGCACTCTAAGTTCCAATGGCCATGTTGAAGTAGTCTCTTTAATGGAGCTAAGATAACTGACTAGCTCAGTGCAGCTGCCTAAAAGTAGGTGAGCAAAATAAATCTCACTCCTGTTTTTTCCACATATTTTGATGAAAAATATATTTTTCTGTAGCCTAGAGAGATGTTTACAAGTAAAAAGACAACTTTTCCCCTTCTTACCCCACCCCAATCCACCTTTCCTCAGCTACTCATTGTTCCTAATTCAAGATACCAAGTACAACCTTTAAAACACTCAGTAATTTAAAACCTCCTATTGGGAAAATGCTCTTCTTGCCACAGAATATTATCTTGCAACTGAGTTGTCTGTCAAAATGTGTAGTTTTTCAATATTAGTGCTTTGATTATGAAACACTTCCTTTTAACCTTCACCAGTCTGTATTTACTAACTTTCAAAGACTAGAAAAAGCCATTTTGGTTAGAAAATGAGAGATGGAAAGCAAAGGTCTATTTTATGCATATGTGCATGTCTTTACCCCTTAGTGGAGGCAAAGCTTTAGCCCATCCATTGTATTTCATTTATTTGCTAATATGTGGGTCATGCCAGAGTCTGCAGCAATGGATACTAATTATTTTTGCAATSATATATTAATGATACCCAGGACATACAGAGAAAAAACAACTGGAAACAGAATTAACATAATTATTCCTATTTTTATCATGCTAGCAAAGTCTACATTGATACAAGTGTTTATTACAGAAACCTTTATGAAATTTCTGTAGGTATCTAATGAAGAACAAGCGTAAGTATTTTCACAGTTTATAATACTACTTGGTTTTTTCAGTGTCTACAAGGTTTATTTGATAAATATTATTCAATTATACAAGAAAACTAGTAAGCTACCTGCCTGACAGGCGTATTTCTGATTTTTTTCTGGTTTATTTAATTTGCTTTATTCAGTTATTTAGGGAAAATGGAGCCTGTAAATTTTCAGTAATAATTGAACTGCTGTGCTGAAAGAAGGAAAGAAATAAAGAGAGAATAAACACACAGAGAACTTCGAACTAATCTGAAGAAAATCTACCCATTTGTTTTATCTTAGCATATGTACATTTAGAGAACTACATTTTCAGGTGAAGAATGAACTCCTTTTATTCTTTGTCAAAAGAGAAGTACAATCTTTCAGTGAAGACTGGCTTATAAAGTCAAGCATTTGTGGCTGAAGTTCTGAAGAACAAACCTTTACTTCAATAAAAAATTTAAATCTGTTCTTGAAGGCTTCTAGGTAATACGGGCAAGTGCAATTTTTCTTTTTGCAAAGAGGCATTTATACCATCAAACTTTAGAATCTAAAACTCTCAATACAAGTTCTTAGCTGTTTGTGTTTTCAGTAGAGAGAGAGAGAAATTACTAACAAATACTCAGAATCCCTTTCTTGAGACCTCACTGATCCCTAATTTAGGTACTTACACACTTGAAGTTGGATGGTGTGAAACTCATTTCCTGAAAAAATGCAGTGTTAGGCTCTGAATACAAGACGTCTGCAATGAGGTCTTCTTGAACCTGTAAATAGCTTCAAATAATATCCTAAAAGAGGTATGAAACATTCTTATTTTACCTTTTTTTGCAAATTAATGTGATATCATTGACTGAGATGGTAATCATTTTACTCTGAGTTAAAACATATAAAAGTGATCCAGCAGGGGTGACTTGGAAAGTACTAAATTCAGTATTTTTTCCATATTTGCATGTATAAGCAAAATAAATTAAAAATTAACTGCTGGTTCAAACTCTGCAAAAAACCGTCATCCTCAATGCCTTCTTACACTGGTAATAAAGAGGTGAAAGTTGATTAAAATATACCCATAGAACAATACTTCTAAACTTTGCAGTCCTGCTGAGGTATTCAACCAAGTAGTGATTTTCTGTACTAGAAAAATACAATAAATTTTTTTTCTCCCCCATTTAGAAACAAAAAATCCCCAAGTAACTCCTAGAAATCACAGAACGAAGAAAGAAAACAGAAATAAGGTAACATTTCTCTGGTAAGTGTTGCACATTTATTCATTTTTGCGCATAAAAAAAGACATTAAATAATTAAATGGGTATGGGTGGGGAAAATACAAAAAATAAAATGCAGGCTTTATCTGGATTTACTTGGTGCTACATAATAAATGTGTGTGATAATTCCAAAGATGGCAATCCAAAGAACTTAACGAGACACTGCATTAACTTTTTTTTTTCTTGAAGAGTTTGCAACTATTTGCTGACAATTGATAGAAACCTCTAATTTTCATTCAAAGTAAATGAGACATCTTCTGGAAGTTCAACTCCTTTGAAGTCATATCTGATAAGTTTGTATATAGTAAACACATCCTTAGATAGAAGTGGTAAGAAACACTCAATTTGAAGCCTGCAAATGCATGTTTGGCTACCAGCAATTACAAATAGTTTTGAAAATGGCATAGAATCAAGATGCTCGTATAATGTAGCAGTGTCAATTCTCTAGGATAAAGCTCTAAATTGCTCCAATATCTGGGAAATTTTCCTGTTTATAAATACTGCAATCCAGTTTCTGTGCACAAAAGGCCAGGTAACTCTGCAAGCAGTCAGTTAAGCCTCTCCTTGATCAAATATTGCATCAAGTCCCATCCACATCTAGGATATCCTGTGCTTTGTCTTTTGGGAGGATAGGCAGAAAAAAAATCACTTCCCTCATTTGTCTTGCAAACCAGGCCTTTGAGTGGGGGCTTGCTTCTATTTTTTTCAGCTTGCTTTCTTTTTTGTGTGTGCACTGGGGAGACTCCCAAGTGGTTTTTCTGGGAGTGTTTCGGCAGCAGGATCAGTTACCTCTCTGCAATGMCTGTACACCAACGCACACAGCATGGGGAAGAACCAGGCAGATTTAGAGATCTGTGTGCCTGATCTCACTGCAGTTACAGAGGCATGGTGGGRCAGCTCGCACGACTGGAATGCTCTCATGGATGGCTACGTCCTTTTTRCTGAAGACAGGCCAGCAAGGGGAGGTTGTGRAACTGCTCTTTATGTGAGARAGCAACTGGGATGTGTCGAGCTCTGCCTAAGAGTAGATGAAGCAGGAGTTGAGAGCTCACGGTAAGAATTCAGGGGCAAAGTGGGTGACGCTGCTGTGGATGTTTGCTACAAGCCACCCCATCAGGAAGAGGAAGTCAATGAGGAATTCTACAGTCAGCTGGAAGGAGCCTCACAGTCACAGGCCCTGGTGCTCATGGGCAACTTCTGCCACCCCAATCTCTGCCAGAAAAACAACTCATCTGGGCACACAGGAGCCCAGGAGGTTCCTGCAGAGCACTGATGGTAATGTTTTGACACAGGAAGTGGAGGAGCCATCGAGAAGAGGTGTGCTGCTGGACCTTGTACTGGCAAACAAGGAATGACCAGATGGGTAATCATAGAATCATAAAATCAGAGAATCACTAAGGTTGGAAAAGACCTCCAAGATCAAATCCAACCATTGACCACGTGAAGGCTGGGGTCAGCCGTGGCTGCAGTGACCATGGAGTACAGGATCCTGAGTGGAGGAAGCCAGGAAACGAATAGGATTGCAGCCCTTGACATCAGGAGAGAGAACTTTGGCCTCCTCAAGAACCTACTTGAAGGAATCCCATGGGTTAGGGGTCTAGAAGGTAGGGGTGTCCAAGAGAGCTGGTTAATACTCAAGCATCACTTCCTCCAACCTCAAGACTGGTGCATCCCTATGAGTAAGAAATCAAGCCAAGAAGGGCAGGAGACCTGCATGGTTGAGTAAGGAGCTTCTGGCAAGACTCCAAGGGAAGAAGGAAGTTTACGAAACGTGGAAAAAAGCACAGGCTATTTGGGAGGAATATAGGAACGTTGTCACAATACGCAGAGATGTGATGAGGAACACTCAGGCCACTTGGAATTAAACATAGTAAGGGATGTCAAGGACAAGAAGATGGGTTTTACCACACAATTTTCTCTAACCTGTGTTCAAATTACACAGTGAGCCTGTAAGATGGAATAGGTTATTTCTTATCAAAGCACAGAAAGACTAATTGGGTGCATTTATAGTAGGATAATGAAGGCTGTGTAATATCATCCTGCTAATTCTATTTTGTGCTTTAACAAAATAAAACCCAAGAACAAGCAAGATACAAAAGTGCATTTTGTAGCTGAATATCTCTCTTTTAACATTCTGCCAATTTTTTTTACACTTAGATGAACTTAATATAAAAATACTTTTGGAAAGTATTTGATGTAAATATTATTCTGTAGCTCCTTTTTGCATTACTGTGAATGCACTTTATGTCTGAAATGCCTGCTTGCAAGGCTTTTTGTGTTATAATGTTGCAACATACTTGCTAATGAAGCAGCTGGCACCACGTCCTGTTGAAAAATAATAGCCATGAAAGCACTTTCCTGTGGGTTCTCATTTTAGTACACATCATTTGGTAACTCACTTATTATAATTTAGCCCAGGTTGGAACAGACTCTGAAAAATCATCTCTTATCTAGCAGCCTGACCACTTGACTTTAAAACCTCCATGATGGGGACTCCACTAAGGCCCTGGGAGATAGATTGTTCTCACTGTAAAAAATTTCTTTCTCACATCAAAATGAAACCTCTCTGAGTACAGCTTGTGCCCTTTGCTCGTTGTCCTCTCCATGCGTGCCCTTGTGGAGAGAGAGCATCCATGATTTTTGTGGCTGCCTTTTGGGAACTGGAAAACAGTGATGAGATTCCTCTGAGCCTCCTCTTCTCCAGGGTGAAAAGATCTAACTCCTTAAGTCTTTCCCCACAGAGCAGGTTCAAAGGTGGCCCTCTTTGAACCCTTTGCACTGTGTCTATGTCATTTTTGAATTGTGCATACCAGGACTGGGCACAGTACTCCAGGTGTGGCCTGACAAGTGCTGACTAGACTGGGATGATCACAACTCTATCTCTGCTAATTATGCAGCCTAGGATCCAATTTGCCTTCCTTTCTGCAGCAGCACACTGTGGACTCATGTTTCACTTGTCCACCAGGACCACCAAGGCTCCTCCTCAGACACACGGATTCCAACTGTACTGGAAGCTTTGGTTATGCCATCCCAGGGGCACAACCTTGCACTTATCTTTGTTAAACTCCTACGGTTCTTTCTATTCCACCCTTCCAGCCTGTCGAGGTCTCCCTGTAAGATGGCTCACCCATCTGACATGTTCAATGCACTACCCAGTTTGGTGCCACCAACAGATTTGGTGGAAGCTACTTTAAATCCCATCATCCAGACCGTTGACGAAGATGTTGAACAGCATGGGGTCCTATACTGATTGGGTAGGCAGGAATTCTTGCAGGAGATCTTGCAGGAGCAGAAACTGCCTTGTGTTTGGTAGGTGTGAGCTTTCCCTGAATTTACTGTTCAAAGGAGGAGGAAGTCAGTGGTGAGCAAGGAATTAAATGGAAACCTAAGCCAAGGACCAGCTGCTTTCAGGTAACCATTGGAATTCATTTTGGTAAAGTAGCCTCTGCAACTATAATTCCTGAATCAGTCCTTTGAGTCAGAGGTTCCTAGCTGTTGCTGGACTCAGACTGAGCTACTGTCTCCAAAGAAGCTGAGCTGTGATACTAGCAGGAGTTGAGTGCCAAACTCAGCCTCTTACAGAGCTGAGATGTTGTGTTTGCTGCTGAGACAGTGGCAGAGCAGTGGCTCTGCCCCATCCTTCTTCTTGGCCTGAAACAGCTGAAGCAGTGGGTCTCCTGGAATTTCAGTGAGCCTTCTGCATATAACCTCTTTGCCCAAATAGAAGTGTTCTGGGAATGCACAGACTGGGAATGGCAGTAGAGTGTGCAACGTGTAATGATCTACTACTATTAGTACTGGAAACACTTGAAAATGGTATTTCTTAGAATATTTCAAATTCCCAGTGCTTTTCTCAGATAAATTCTCATCAAGAGAGCCTTTGGTTCTGTCTGACTTCTTCAGGAAATTAAGCTTGTGTCTTTGTGCTGGCTAGCAATCTGTCCTTGATAGGTTTGAATCTACTGGCTAATTTTAACCAAATGGATACATTTTTCTCCTGTAAGGAAGCAGGAATTAAGACTAAGTGTTTTTTTATAATTTCTCACAATATTACTGATGTACGGTAATTAACTTCCAGAATTTTTCCCTGAAGATTTTATTCTGTGTTTTCTTTTTTATATATACACAATTAGTCTAAAAATCACCGTGCTTCTTGAACCAAAAATCATTTTAAAAATACATGAAGTAGTCACAGTTTTGATGCAAGGATATATGTTTGTGAATAATAGCTCTGGTAGCACACTGAATGATGTAATAAGAGGAAATTATTGGTTGAAATCAGTGTAATTCAGAACAGAAAATAGCCTTTTATTTGCAAGGTACCTATAACATTTATTTCTATTTGACACTGAGATGGTAAAATGTGCAACAGATTCACTCAGTGAAAATTGCCTACATTTCACAGAAATTACAAAATGGGAACAAAACAATAGCAAAGAATTTGGAAGGATGGAGGAAATGACCCTTCTCTTATTACTACTTTTTTTTTTTTTTTTAACAAAACACAACAACCTGTTCTCTGCTCTACATCCATTAAAGAATGAAGTAGTTCTATACATGTGAGGGAAAGAATAATCATGAGGTTTCTTGAAGACTTAAAGAGCAAGCTACTTTCAAAATGATAGTTGCATATTGAAGTTCTGTCATCTTCAGATAAATGCAAACAGCATCATCTTCAACTCATCTCTGCTTAGGCCAACAATGAGCAGCTGAGATGCAAATATTGAGGGCTGAGGTAATGGTGTTGAGCAGAAAGAAAAACTCTAAATAACTTYTTAGCTCTGTGACTAATTGTATTAGTATCCTCATTTACCACCAGACTAGCAGTAAATCTTTAGATCAGTGAAGCAATTCACGGCCTTGATGGCAGCTGGAATGTGTCTTTGCTTCTGGATGCTCAGATCCGTCAGTGTCCATACTCTGTTAGAAAGAGATTTGTGCCTTTCCCACTCAGATTTAGCCATAGAAAGTCTTGCATTTGTGTTCTCCATGCTCAGTTGTGATAAATCCCTGTATTCAGGGTTGAAACACTGATCTCAAAAATCTAAAATTGTTTCCAATGCAGAAAAGGCAGTAACATAAGTTACTGGTTTTGCTGTATTTTAGTGATCACCTGGTAAATATTGAATAGGTTTCAAAGACAGACATCTTGAAACTGCTTCATTCGTTATCTCTCAGTAATTTTTACAGTGAAGGGACCCACTGCAACTCCAGACCGTTTGAAAATATAATGCAAATCCCACATTTATTCAGTGTTTTTTCTACTATACAAGATAGCCATTCTGGATGGTTTGTGGTTTTTGCTAATTAAAATTTAAATGGGTCTATCCTACCACATCAATTCTACAAAAAAGACATTTTTACCATTAAACACATGGTAGAATCCTTAGGATTTGCAGTTTATTCTCAAAATGAAATCTCCAGTGACAAAAATGCAATAATTTTATTTCCCAAGTCCAATGTTCTAATACTCTCATTTCTTTAATCCATGTTATAATTTCCTTATAAATTCAAAGCTTTTTGCTCTGGCTGCAAACAGTATTCTCCCTTGGTTTTCTTTTAATTATTTTGAAATGCAGTTACAATCATATCCATAAAATTACATGTACATGTAGCTGTGTGAGACAGCCAGTGGCAATTCTGTCTCTCATGTATCAGTTTAGAGACATTAGAGACAGTTTTGCTAACAATGCTTATTGTTCTATTGACTTGAGTGAATTTTAGATGAGCTTCATTGGGAGTTTATCTGACAATAAACCTCTGGTGAGGATTAGGCATAACCCAACAGCTACTGCAAATTGCATTAAGCCTTTACAATTAACCAGACAACAAATAAATCAATGGAGGAATTAGCACAGTGAAGGGTCTCCTCAATGAAAACAAACTCTGTAGTCACAGAGGTGGCCATTAGTCAAGCTAAGCCAGAGAAGGCAGGCTTCAGACTAATGCTCATTCTTTTGTCTGAGCAGTGGAATTTAAAATTTCTAGGGAATAAGAAAAAGACTTATAGCATTCTTGACAAGGAAAGTTGAGGGAATGAGAATATCAATTGGAGGAATGACCGATAAAATTATTTAATTGACTCTAACATGAAGATAGATTTAGACGAAAAGTATGATGGGCAAGTGATGGATTAAGCTTTTCAGTGTACAAGGAGGCTTTCTTTTGCATCTGACTCTAGTGGAGATGAAGAGATCATTCTACTCCAATTTGATAGGAAGGTGTAAGTACTGTGGGTGAAAAATTAGAACAAAAACTGTGGGTTCAAAAATACTGTATCAAATATGTTTTACAGGAACATGAAGAATAAAACTGCAGTCAAAGATCACAGAATTAACATATTTTTGTAACATTTCTTGAATGCAAAAATTGACATCTCTTGATATAACTTCTGTGGTTTTATTAAAATGACATAAAGAAAACATTTTGTGGCATAAAGAACCTTCAAGTTTCAAAAACTACTTAGTGGAAGTTAACAGCTGAAAGCTAGGGGATTTCAGCCAAAAGTGCACTTTTGATAAGGTAAAGGAAAACAACACTTTGCAAAAATTATGTTGCTATTATCCAGGTCTATCTAATCTGAATTGTGAGGATCATGCAATGGCTAAGAACATGATAAATGGCTCAGCAAATGATAAAAAGTAAAAATTTGCACAGTTGAGTTTCCCATGTATGTACATCAGCATTTAAGCATTGCATAAAATTGCTTTATCCCAGCAGTTTTTGATCAGAGACCCAAAGACAAGGCTAGACTATTATAACCCTACTGTACCTGACAAAAAAGGGTAGAAAATAGAAATACAAGACACAGCTTCTGCTTCTAGCTTGGATTATGAACATTATGCTATGCTGAAGTACAAAAAGTTTGGTTTTTAAACAGGTGAATGATAAGTGTCTTTCTCAATAGCCATCTTGGCTTCACATTCAAGTTCACATACTGTGTAAAGTTTGCAGAGACTCTTCAGCAGCTTCTGAAAAAGGAGCTGTAACTGTAACTTATTCTGCATAATATCTGTGATGTTTTCTCATTGAAAGATGAATTTGAGGGACTTGCAGTGAATAAATCAATTTGTTGTAGAGTGAATACAATTTGGCGGGGGGGRGGGAAGGAGCTAATACTGGAATCTCTGCTTTGTAATTAAATTTAGCGCATCCCAACGCCAGCTGTAACCACAACTAAGGTAAGGAAACCGGTGAAACTCCACTGGTTGTAAACCAACAGGCCAGGGGTAGTCTAGTCGCTGGAGAGAGCTAAATCCCTAGCCTTCCACGTGTAACCTCGAAACAAGCGCTATCTCAGCTACAGAGCAGCAAGAAGTGCAATAACAGAGCTTCAGCAGCTCCTTTCACTGAGCAGCGGGCACCATCGAAGGGATCTCAAGGGGCCGCGAGTGAACCACAGGGCTCGCARGCAGAGCGGAGTCGTGGGAACTCCTCGCTGTCCCCAAACGCCGCGACTCTGTCCGCCAGCACCACACGCAGACACTTGCGCTTAGCGGTGCTCCCGTCCCCAAGTCTCCGAGAGGGGATCTGTGTTCCCTCGACGCCTCCCTGTCCCCCTGTCCCTGTGTCCCCCTGTCCCCGGCCCGCCGAGCCGCGGGCGGGCGGAGGCGCGGGCACAGGGCAGGGACGGGGCAATGCCCGCGCCGCGGCTGCCGGCTCCCCGCGTCGTGCTCCCAAGTGCCTCTAATTGGATTGCCGTAATTCCTGCCCTCCCTCACGCAGCGGGCGGCGAAGGGGAGACGGCCCGAGGGAGGCGGGGGAGGCGGGGGGCGGCTCTGGGCCCATAAAGCGCGGCGGGAGCGCGGCGCGGCCGCGGCCATGCACTGAGAGCCCGCCGAGCGACCAGCCCGGCACCGCCACACCACGGGAGCGCTGCGAGGGACACACCGCCCCCGGCTCAAGGTACCCCGTCTCGGCCCTTCTCCCGGCGGGAATGCGGGTGCCCAGCCCGGGCGGCCGCAGCCGCCCCGCCCCACGGGAGTGGGTTCGCCCCGCTTCCCGCCCTTTGCCTCCCGGGCGAGGCAAAGCTTTTACCCTGGTGCGGTTTCTTTCCAGATGCAGAGGTGCACAAGTGTCCTGTTTCTGTCTTTAATCCTTTGCGCCACCCTCTCGGAAACACTTGGGCTGGTTTTCTCCGTAAGTATCCGTGTCTCGGCTGGCAAGGAACTGTGAACCTCCCAGGGATACACACCGTACTCGGATATAGGCGTTGCGAAAGATGCAGCACTCACACCCATTCCGGGCTATAAACAGTTCGGGTTTTTTCAGCTAAGAATTTGGAGATTTTAAATATTAGCTCCCTTGTACCAAATACTATGACTTAGAGTGTCTAGTTTATAGAGACCAAAATTGAATGGGTGTTCCATCTGACTCAGAAAAGATGATGTACCCATGGAATTTTCTTATAAAGAGGCCGTCATGTAAATCCAAGCAACTGAAAGAAAGCATTGCTGATTGCTAAGGTGGCTATCAGATGGTAATATAAACTCTTAAGTATAAAGTCAAAATTTCTGCCTCTGAAGTGGGATTTGCAGTTGTCACTTATATGGTGTGAAATCCATAGGTGAAATGACATGGATGTCAATAGCAACGCTAGACTTAGATGGGGAGGGGCAAGAGTTCGCCATTAATGTTTGCTTCAATGTGATTGGCCTTTTTCCCCTCTTTTTTTTGCATTTTTTCTTGATTTTGAGCCTTTAAAAGACTTTCTGCTAAGAGAATGTCCTTTTGAGAGCAAGCACTTTGCAATAACATACTTGCATTTTTTTCTTTAAGGCAAAAGAAAAAAGGGGTTGGACTTTGAATAGTGCTGGCTACCTACTTGGGCCACGTAAGTGAGGCACTTTTTTCTTTTCTTTTACATTACCTCAAAATGCAAAAGTTGTAGTTTTTTTTTCTTATAAATCAGTTTACTGTAATGTTATTCATATCTCAGAGCATAACTATTTTGACTGCAATTTTGCAAGACTGAGGCTTTGTCCAGAAACACATCTGCTCACTCCTTGTGCTTCTCAACTGTAATTTTCATATGACAAATGTTTCATCACCAGAAGTGTTACAAAATGTTATAGCATCTTAGATGTCAAGGGCAGAATGACAAAATGTGGCATTTGGCACTTCTCCATGTATTTTAGATTTCACCTCTAAATCTTTTTAAAAACTGTTTTGCTACTTGGCTTTATTATACTACTTCTCTTTTAATTAAATCAAAGTAAATTAGAACAATAACATGCAAACTCATGACTGTTAAGAGTTCACTATGTGAAAAATCAATATACAATCAGAATACAGGAACACTGGTTTACAAAGGTGGAGATAACAAATGCAGGTTATAAGAAGAGTAATGCAGCACTAAGCTGTTTCAAATATTTACCCTTTTACCATAATTCTTGTTAATGTGGTAACACTCACTTCCAACATTTCTATATTTTTAGTCTCTATAATACTTAGACGAATACTGCAGATACTTACTATGACTCTCTTCGTTCTTTTTAGCTAACTCTAAGGATACCTAAAAAAAAAAGCCTAATGCATCTTAAATGTATTAACTGGTTCTGTAAATGTCTGGAAGTACATTTGCCCAAAGCAGATCTAAGCAAATTGGAAAAAATACTGTGGGGAAATGTGCTTGTCAAAGTGCCATTAATCTAAGACTGGATAATAGGAATCATCCTTTGTTGCAGGTCGTATTGATCAGCTTTTGCTGATAAACGAAATGTCCATTGCAAGGGGGAGAGAAGAGGCACCAGGGGCATGTAAGATAGTTTACATGAATAACCTTCAGAAACTATCTGCAGTTTTCTTTTAAGCAAACTCACCAGCAACACTCTCTTAAACATGGAGGAAAGAGTAGTAAAAACAACTTCCCAGCTTACATGCAGATGTACAGACTTATATTTTTCTTTACAATTCCTTCTTAATTCAGTAATAGCTTCAGCAAGTATGTAGCACAGGACTGGGTCTGTAAATGAGATAAATCATAAGCATGAATTTAGAGAAAAGGTTATTTAATGACACATTGACTTCTTCCTTGTAATTTTGTACATCAAAACTGCCCATCATGATCTTTTCATTGAAATCCGTGCAAAGCAAGCAATGTAGGAAAGGTGGTGGTAACTCAATTAACTCCTCTGATTTTTAATTTATTTATCAGATGCAGTAGATAACCACAGATCTTTTAATGACAAGCATGGTTTCACTGGTAAACGTGAAATACAGCCTGATGAGGATATTAAAGCAGGTAATGAAAATCTGAAAACCAGTATTATTGATTTGTTTTTCATGTTTAGTAACTTATTTTCTATTGAGTTAACTAAGTACCTGGATACAAAGCTGTTCCTGCATTTCAGCAGAAATCCTAGCAAACATATGAAAGGAAGAAAAGTGACATTTGGCCATTTGGTGTGGTTTTGTATGGTCATAGTTTAAAACATCTAAGTGATTAGGAAAACGTACCATAATTTTCTTGCTTTAAATGTATAATAGATCATATTGCTTTGTAAAAACTCTTTTCATATGTTCAAATAAGTGTTTCAAATGTTACCCTAGACACGCTGGAGTTAATTTTTTTTTGGCAAAGAAATGAGTTCATAAAAGCATCTTCCAATAATGAAGGCTATAGAAAATATGAAGTCTCAATATTTCCCATGTTTAAGCAAGGTGGATTATCTTCATTAAAAGATTGAGAACCTGGTCACAACTGAAGTCAAGTCAACATAATCTTTTGATGTTGCATGTGTCAGAATTTAGTAAATGGCAATGAAAAGGGTGCAGCCTTGTTCTGGATTTGTCATCCAAAGCTGGGCCTCTAAAATGTAAGTCTAGACTCCCTTTATGAAGAGAAGCTGACAATTTTTTAGGCTTTATTTTGTACACCTGTTTCAGGACAAGATGCAGAAACTTCTAGAAAAACCTGTTTCTTTCTTCTGAGGAGAAACTAAACTTGCTGCAGACATCTAAAGTGAGCTGGGATGTATCTCATCTTTGGACTGATAAATTAACCACAGTACTTACTCGAGTATTCCTGCGTTCATCACTGCACTAATGGGGGGAAAACAAAGCTGTGGGAGGTTATTTTAAATGCACCCAGCACAATACAAATGTAGCTAACACTAGATAAGTTCATAAATTAAGGAAATGTGCTCAATTAAAATCTCATACGTACTTACTTTGTAAAGAGAAGAGTAACATTAGCACACTTCTTACCTGTTAACACTCTCTGAAGGACTGTCAGTTTAGCTCTGGTAAATAGTTACATAGTGGGGTTTTGTGTGTGGTGGTTTTTTGGTGCTGTGCTTTGGTTTTGGTTTTTTGTTTGTTTTTAAGGAGAAAAAAAAAAAAAAAGGAAGAACCTGCTCTCTCAAACGCTGGTGTAAAAATCTTATTTTGCCAGTCAGAAACAATGAGTAAATAAGGCATTTGTAATCCAACAGTGGAGTTCACATTGCAATGCTGCCATTTTTGGATATGCCAGGTCCTTTACAGGAATATGAACTTTTAGTTTTATGGAGCTTTTTTGCCAGGCACTGTTGTGCCTTCACAATTACAAGTAAACCCAACCAAACTTGTCTGCATGAGACTTGAAAATTGTACTGCTGCCTCTGTTATGAACTTCATTCTCTTCCCTTATCAAAAGTTTTCTTTGAAGCTGAAGTTTATTACAGAGTCCCTACCCAAAGGAGATTTATATATACAAATGTAAAAAATGCGTAAGGTAGTCAGAATCTAATTTTAATAGAAAATGAAGGATTTCTCCTGGTTATTTACAAAAGCACCTTAAAATGGCAATATATGCACATATTATTTTATTAAAATAAAAAAAATCATGCAAAGGACTGTGCTCTCCTTGAAGGAATGCTGCAAAATTCATAAGCCCTCCAGATAACCTAGAAAAATTTGTATGCTCTAGTAGGGACTTAACACTGGATGCAGCAAAAAAAACCCCACAACAAAACAATCAGCTTCTAATCAGCACAGTTAGTCAAATCTTCAAATTACAAGATCATAATAGTTTCTTTACTGAAGTCTGCAAGTAATTGACTATACAGAATTAAGGTCAATAGTAGACTATATAGCAATACACATATACAATATTCCCAAGTCACTTAAAAATATTTATTGAATAAATGTCACATGGCTAATAAAATCTGGGTCAAAAAGTGACTACTATAATAATCATAACAAAAATCTGTAACAGGTTAAGTGGAAATAAAAGTTAAGGAAAAATAATAATACAAGTATTATTAATGTAAATAATAGTAACATCTTCGTGTCAGTTCAAAGACTGGAAGACAAGACTTTTTGGATGCAAGGGTATTAAATACATTCTTAAATGCTTGTTCTCCATGTACCAGAAACTTTTGTGCCCCTTACACCTGCCATCAATGTTTTTAATTTGTGCTRCAGAGCTCAGCCTGCCTTCTGACCTGTCTGACTTTTTCAGTGGTGTAATAATGGACTGCTGGAGCTGGTACCCATCTCTGTGTGCAGAGACCTAAAAATCTTGGGGAATTTACTTACTATTTGTTCTCTAATACAGAGAAATTCTCCATCCTCTTAAAAAGCAAACCCCAACCACCTGCTAATCTTTTTTTCCTCCCATTAGCAGATACAGAAAGCATCCTTCTAAAAAGTGCAATAACAGGCACACATTAGGCCATTAAAATCGCATCAAAAGGCCTATTTTCATAAGATCAAAGACAAGTATATTGGATATCTATGTAAAAACGTGTCTTTCTGGGCTTTTAGAAAAACACCCAGGCCTAGCTATTGGGCTACAAATCACTTCTATATCACTTTAGAGGTTAATTTGGAACAAAGTCAGGCTACATGAAGAATTTTTAATTGTTCTGTACAGCTGATGAATTTGTTGGCTAAATTTAACCTATCCCTTCGGGCTCAGGACACGAGGGAGAAAGTTGGGAATGGAGGATAACTCTCTTCTGCAATAGATCTCACAAGGCTCAAAGACCACAATGCTTAAGATGTCAGAGCTGCTTTGCAGCAGTGGCATACAAAGCTGGGTGATTTTGATTCTGAGAATTGCAGTTACCAGCCTTAGAGGGACTTTGCTCTGCCACTAAATGAGGTTTTCCATTAAGGATTTTAAGGAAAAAGGAATTTCAGATAGCTTTTAAAAATTTTTTTTCTAGTGTACTCATAAACTTAGCCACGATGTCACACCCAATGTATCTTTAGACCACGTTAACTCTAAGTAACAACCAATTTGTTTTATAGGGAATCTTGGAAGACCCATGGCTGATGAAAACATTGTGCGCACAGTAATCGAATTTTTGACTTACTTGCATCTTAAAGGTTAGTGAATGCATTTTAATCTTTCACAGTTTCTGATATGAAATTTACTGAGGAGACAAGACTCTCCCTTAATGTACACATCTGCTACAGCTTGGAGCGTGCGAGGCTTTCAACAGCACCACTGGGATCACACACACGGAGTGCAGGTGGTCCTGTAACACCACAGCTCAGTGGATATCTGATGTAGCAGAGTTCTAATACTATTCCAGCTCTTGTTAGTGACAAAAGAAATACATCTCCCTTTTTGCATGTATTCTGCAACGAAGTTGCATGATAAAATTGCAACAACACTAAGCTGAACGTTGGCCAACAGCTCAAAGTGCTGCTAAGTTAAAACTATAGAGTCTCACAATTGTGACAAGAATTGTAATACTGAGCTTACAGCTGATTCTGTGAGAATGATAACTTTATTATAGAATTCAGTGAAGAAGAAATTTATCTGCTTCTGAGATTTCACTAGTCTTGCTTTCAAAAAACCCAAACAAACACAATTTTTAGCTTCTAAAAACCTCTTCAGCTCTCCCGAAACTGTCTACAAAATGTTTAAAAACATAATACATAATCACAAAAAAAACCCAACAGGTAGAAAAAAGTTATTCCACTGCAAATGTTTGAGGGTTTTTCTGTCTCAGTAAGTAGACAATTCAATAAATCAGTAACTTCTATATTCTTGCCTTTGTATACAACGAATTATAATGAATTTTGTGTCAAGTGTATGCTGTGGAATTGTGTGTACATTTGTGTTTTAATTTCATTATTAAAAGAGGTTTTCAACAGATCTGTTTGTTTTCTGCATACCTGAGATGTTCTTTTTGCATTGTTTTCTGAATTATTTGTGTCCACCATTTATACTGAAAATATGAACCCAGTTTATATTGAAGCAAATTTGCATTTGAAACAAAAACTCTTTATAGCTAGTCCTAAGGGCCTGAAATAATGCAAATATATATTTAAAGTAGATTATACTGCAAATATATATTTAAAGTAGATACTAGTATGTATATTTACTGTGGACAAAGTAGTAGCTTGTTTGTTGTGCCAGTGTGAAAGAAAGAGCCCAAACCACTCCTTTACTCTGCTATGTAAGCCTTGGAAGTAAAATCAATATTTGGACACAATGAAAAGGGTGTCAAACAGGTTGAACTCAAGGAGACGCTCTCTGAGTAGGCTACAAGATGCTAAGTTGGACAAGAAAATAAAATGCATCTCACAGAAACACAAATTACTTCTTCCCTGGAGCAAATGAGCAAAAAAGGTTACCTGTTTAGGACAGTGATGACGAACAGTTGTTTTTTTTCAGAAAAAATGGTGGTACTGTCATGTTCTCATGAAAAGCAAAAATGGAATCTCCAGATTGGCTTTTCCCAGACATGGTTCTTGTATTCTCAGGTTGCAAAAGACATAGAATGTTATCAGGTATTATCTCTTAACAATATTTATTGGAAAGGCTTAGTACAAACTCTTACACAAAACCAGAACTGTAGATTTAGCAGGTGAAAACCATATTTTTTAATTATAAAAATCCTTTAAGACTTTTGCTTAAATGAAACTTTACTACATTAAATACATTGGTTTAGATATATTCCTTGGTGGGGGGAGAGGGGGAACTCCCACTTATGGGATTCAGATTCAGGGAATAGTTATTCAGACTAGACATACATTTTAATCTGCAAGAAAATGGCAGTATTTTTACTGCTAAGAAGTATCTTGGTGATAACTAAAAGTGGTCTTCAGCTCTTTCTCTTGAAAATTGTTCCCTCCAGCTTTAAATGCTTCCCATACAGAGCAGCATGTAGGATGACAGCTGTAATTAGATTATATTAAGTCTTTTGAGATGCTAGGATCCAGCAATATCAATTGACATAATAAAATTAATATAATTTAATTGCTGTTCTGTCACTGCTGTTTCTAAAATGCTGAAATTATATCAAGAAGATATTATTGACATTCAAAAGAAAAAACACCTGTATTTTATAAATTAAAATATGGAAAGTTTAAAGATTTGCCTCTTATAGTTGAGAAAAGTATAAAAAAAATTATATTAGTGAAGCTGGGTTTCATTACTTAATTGCTGAGATAAATATGCCTACTTCCATATGTGTTAATTATCTTTTTTTTCCTATTTTGCAGAGGTGGGAGCACTAGACAAGCTACCTACACCAGAGGAAACAAATCAGTCTTGAAGAATGCATTTTTATTTTGTTGCAGTGTAGATTTAGACTGAATTCTAGACAAAACACCCAAATGAGCTGAAGTTCAGAAGTATTGTTTGCATTAATCTGATAAATGCTAAACAGCATTCTGCCCTCTGGTGGGTTTGTTGGATTTGTTTTGCTTTTTTTTTTCCTTTCCCCTCCTTCTGCAATGTTATAGTGTATAATTTTGCCTTGGTAAAATTTTTCTGTAGGTAAATGATAAAATAAAAATAAAGAGCAACTAAGTTGTTTCATTTTAAAATTAAGTACATACCAGCACACAATGCATCATATACAAAGCCTGGGGTAAATTGTAACATTACACCGCATCTATACTCTGCAATATTAGAGCAAAATAAAACATAAATACTATATATTGGGTACTTTAGATAACAGAAAAACAACAGTGACTTCCAAGTGCTGCCATGCAGAATATTTTTAGGTCACAGATCTGCCTGTGCTTCATGGAAATATTACTTCCTGTTCATATTTTCATAGACATGAAGTAAACTCACGTTCATAATAAATTTCATATCATTCACCTGTACTACACCAGCCCATTGGCTGAAGCAATGCAAATTTAACCGTTCTGTGCAGGTTTACACAAATCGTAAGTGTAGGGTTCCCATGCCATTGAAAATACTGGGGTTGTGCTCCTTCATGAAGAAAAGCTCGTGACTGCTCTAAGATTAAACATATATTTTCAGTGATGCTTTAGTCTGAGTCTAGCAAAGCACTTGGATCCGTGTTCAATCCATGCAAAATAGCTTTGATGTACTGGACCAGGCTGCTAGGCCTGTACACAATAAATGTCATATCAAGACTGAGGAAAGGTTTGAGAGGATACAGAACCTTAGAAAGGTTTTCCATATTCAGATGACACTCAGCCTCTGCACGGTGCAATGAAATATCATCCTTTCMAAACGCTGACGTGCACGGGAGTGCACAGACTGACAGTAATTTTGCAGACCTTTATTATCTGATCTGGTTTTCACTTTTAGCATAGCAGAATACATTCTAAAAGCCAAGCCACCGGTGTCTACTTTGTACCCACACAGCTATCCCACCTTGTCAATGAAGGTTTGCTCTTCCTCTGATAATCACTCAGCCTCTGATCCCCTGATCTCATGCCCGACGTTTTCACTTTCCAAAGTGTGCAAAGTACACTTTTCATCAGATGCAGTGAGTTCCCAGCAAACCCTTCACACAATGTTTTACTAGATTTCTTCTTTTTAAGAAATAAAAAAGTTGATGTATACTGCTAGTATACATGCTGCTAGTTCAACATTATTTGGTGGATTTATGGGCTTCCAAAAACGTGAGGAAAAAAATAGAGTGAAATTTAACCTCTGTACATTAATATAGTTCATTGAGTCCAAACTCTTATTTTTGTTTGTAGTGTCCACACTTCCCAGCACAACCTTGAAGCAGAGCTCACTAAAATCAAGACGCTTTCTTGTCATTGATTGCCATGGACTTTGGTTCATTGACTGCTAGACCCCAGGATGCATTTGAAGAACTCAGTAGCAAGCCATCTCTGGCACAGCAGCTGAATCTATGATCAAATAAATGGAATATCATCTTAGCATTGAATTTTTCCTTTTGAAATAGGATAAGAAATTAGAAATAATAGGATAGAATTAGAAAATAGTTATTACTTTAATCAAATCAGCATACCCTCATCTCCTTAGAGTTGGAATGTTTATCTGAAATTCTGAAATTTGATATTACTTGAAATAATGAGAAAGTCGTAGGATCAGGAAGATTTACAGCACTGGCTAAGCAGGGAGGCCCACAAGTTTCTACATTGTGCTTCACTGTTATAGGTATATATTATAGAAACCAGATTATTATAATTTAATTACCCAAAGCAGTCCAGGTACTTTCACTTAATAATTTCTGCATTCAGACACATGTTGATAATATTCCAAAATACTGAGGCAAGTAAAATTTTCAGCTTGTTTCTTCACTCTCTAAAATCTTGTACCTTTGTAAATATGAAGGAGGAGAACAGCAATAAAGAGCCATTCTTCTGGATCAGTTTCACAGTTTCGGTAATATTATTATTTTATTAGCACTCATTTTATCTAAAGTATGTCTTACAACACTTCATCTCAGACGTAAGTTCTGCAAATATTTGAAATAACATCTCCATAATCAACCTCTTGTACAAACACCTGATAAAAATGTCCTTTAAACCACAGTTTGAAAACAATCAGTTTCAACAGGGCAAATAGACAATAACAGGATGTGACAACTTTCAGTAGAAAATAATAAAAAAATCCCTGTTTCCATCTCATTATATAATTTATTTGCTTATTTGCATGCATTATATTCCACATTTGTGTAGGATTATCTCAAACATATATTTACACTACAGACAAAAGCGAAATTAAAAAAAAAAAACAAAGAGTAAAACTTTCTTGTAATGTTTGCCAGTGATAGGAAATTACCCCTCATGCAAATTTAACTCTGACAATGAACAGAAGGCTTGCATGATGCTGAATGACTGGACAATAAAATGGAAGATGAGATTAAATGCTGATGCAAGCAAATTATATACGCAGAGGAAAACAACTCTAATTTTACATACGCGTACTGATGCTCGAAATCATGTTTGGAAAAATACCTCAGACTCATCGTACACAGCCCTCTAAAAATGTTTTTTAAACCTCAGCAGTGGATAGAAAGGCAAAGTGAATGTTAACAATCATAAGGAAAATATACCATTCCCAACTTTGATACCAGCAGTTCACTGCAAAGAAACAAGCTCTGTAGAACCAGAAAAGTCATAGGGAAAAGTGACAAATATTTTTACAACAATTTTCACACACAAACTAAATAGCTGAGAGGTGAGAATCCTAAATGTTGTGCTGAAAGTTTGCTAATTTGCCTTAGCAAATTCACTTCTTGTAACTCAGCATTTAATAATTAAATGATAAATCATGCTACAATTATCAAGTAACACTTTTAAACTGCACACCTAGAAAAAAGGGAGAAGGCCTTTTCCATACATCTCAGGATGAAATTGTGGCACAGGTCTTTGTGGAGGCCATAGGTTCTGAAACAATTATATTCATGAAAGAAAAGTCCTTCAAGGTCCAAATGTCTAATTAAATTGTTTCTTAGAGCAAATTATGGACATGAGTGCACAGAGCTATAAAACAACCCTTAGAACCTTATCCAGAGAATAATTAAACAGGACTTCTTCACCTGCACAGAATTTGATGCCAGTCTACAAAAGAAATTTGGAATTTACGTACTTTTGTCTAAAAATTCTGCAGAAATACTGAATTCTGAATACTACCTGTAACAAAAAAAATTATAATTTTATATAGTGTTTCACCTGTCAGGTAGTCTCATTAAAACTTGTTTAAATGCAAATCAGTTTGGCAGAAAAGAGGTAATTTCTGGTGGCACAGCTGGCATAGAACAGTGTATTCAGATTAGGAAGCCATTAGGCAGCTGACAGGATACATGTATTTTCCCACCTGTCTACTCATGTAAAGGTCAGACTGCAACATTAGCATAGAAAAATTAGATAGGACTCAGAGTACTGAAGATATTTGAGGGGGCTTGATATTGGGGTTGACATAATCCTGCTTTCAGGTTTAATATTCCCATGGTTCAAACCACAGCCCTTTTTCCTGCCTATTACACCAACTTCCTAAGGTCATAGGGAAGCTTGGTGTGAGTTAGTTTACAAAGGATTCTGACATATTCTTGGCTGTTCTTTTGTATTTCAAAAGAGATGAGGAGATATGAGATAGTATGTGAAGAAATACATTAATAACTCCCATAAAAAGTGGCAAAAGTATTTTTACATTTTTTCAGAATATGTGACACAAAATGGCAATGGCAACACGTTAGAAATGGACAGCAGGAAGTATTTTGCAGCTTGTCCAGGATGCAAATTACCTCAGGGGATTTCTAAGGCAGATATGAGTGTTAAAAGAAAGTTTAGAGCTGAGTGTTATTAGCAGAACAATTTTCACCAATTCACAGAGTACATTAACAGTGTGCTACTTCTGTCACTATTTTGTATTCTATCACTTTTTAAATAAATGCAAGTAATAATTCTGGTACTTAATTTTGTGAGGACTGAGAATGACCCAGCCACAGAAAACTGCAACTAAAGGATCCCTTTACTACTCAGATTCAGTAGCTGGGTAAACAAATGTCAATTTGTTAAGATTTTTAATACCTCAGAGCACTGGACATTTGGCAATGCCTGTGCCACACTCAGAACCTCCTAGAAATGAGCTTTACAAAGCCAGAGTTGAACTGAAGATGAGAATTATTTTATTTCCTTGCTTGTAGAGCACTACATTATTCCCAAAAAACTTTATCAAATACCCTTGAGATTCAACTTGCGTATTTCTAATTTAATTATCTCCACAGATTTTCTACTAATTAAGTATATATAAATCATAGAGCCTTTCTGAGTGCTGGAAGACACAGGTCTCATACAGAATGTCTGCCTGAGGAGAAATTCTAAAATATCTGTTACCATTCAGATTGGATTTTTTTTTTCCGTTTCTAAAATAAATATTGACTATTTATCACTTACAAACACTTATATAATTAATTCAGAATGTAATGCTTATAGAAGTTCACCTTCAAAATGTTCATAAGATATTTCCTTAAAACTATTCTATTCCATTAAAAATAATTCTATCTGAAAATAATTGATCAGATTTGTGAACACTATGGATATTATCTACAGTTATCAATATTAAAGGTAGCATTTCTTGACAAGGTTTAAAACTGATAGTCCTATTATTTACATCAATATAAGTTCCTATGTCATGTTTGTAGAAGGAGTATTGTTTGCCTACTATTATTGCACCACTTTTCAAAACACGTTTTTGTAAATTGTGCCTGCTTGGCTTTCCTGCTGGTTACCCACTTAGTCACTGTTCAAAAATACAGCTCATCAAATACAACATGTGAGGGCCAGATCCTGACATATGAAATTAAGTGTAGTGCTATTGTTGTCCTTGAAAGTACATTTATTTGTACCAGTTGAGATCCGATTTTATCCAGTGGAGCAACGTTATTAAAAGAAATTAGTTTTAACAAATCTCAGATCTTACATAAAAAACAATTTCAGAAATAAAACTACAGTCACCCTTATTCCATCAGCAATACTCCTCCTTCCCACCTGCTGCAAAGCATGTTGTTCATTAATTCCTTCTGCCACTTTGTGCCTTCAGAATCACCTACTGATTCTAGCCATTAAAGAAATTATACTCTGTCTGTGTATTATTTAGAAGCATCCCCACATCTGGGAAATTTTAATACATTTTTTGTAGTTCAAACTATATAACAATTTTTTTTCAAAAATATTTACATTTTTCTTTGCCTTTTAGTCCATTTTTGAGTTCCATTTGCAGGGCACACTATAGACAATATGTTATCGGTCACCAGAGCCCTCAAACATCTGTTTAATTACATGTAATAATTTTGTTATGTTAATCATTATTTTGATATTCTCCTCCCCATTCTAGCTATGTATTAGCATAAAACACACTAATTACCAATAATTAATATTTTTGACAGTGTTGATAAGCCAGATATTGTTGACTGGATAAAGTGAAGAAGATATAAGCTGTTTATTCCTTCTATCATCTGTCGTAGTTATTATGCATAAGCATTATTCTTTGCCTCAGCCAGATAGAAAGGATCTTTTCTTTGTGGGGAAAAAAACCTGATATTTTTTATTCACCTTTTGTGAATTCATAGCGGAATCACATTTGTTGACAGACTTGAGATATGCTTTTCAGAGGATTAAAGCAATAAAGGATTTTAATCCCTTATTTTCAAGAGTGATTTGAGGACAATTTTTTTTGGAGGCGTTAATTTATTTTGAGATGCAGGAACACACCTCACTGGATTTATGGGACCATGAAGGAAGTCAGGTATTGAATTACCAACAAGATTTGAAATTTTAATTATTTATATGCAATACGAACGATTATTAAAGCAACAACGTATGTGCTCTTATAAATCCAACTTTATACAACTCCTAAGACTTTAGGATGCTAAAATAAATTCCCCTCTATAGGTGAAAGCCTGGAGAACACTATTAACCTATGCTATCAAAGTGTTGTCTTTGTTACTATTGGTTTACATATTTCTCAGCACAAACCTGGTGTTAGCCAGCAAATAAAATAAACTCACCAACATCTCAAGGCCAAAAAACTGCCAGAAAAGCGTCCAGGTAAGTCCATAGCAACGTAATTGCAGGTTCTGGGCCATGCAGCACGGGACACCCTGCACTGGCAAACACAGTCAGTGAGGTGTGGACGTGCTGTGACGCTGCCTGGTCCCCCACACCTGACAGAGGCTTGACTGGCTGATGCAGACATCCCCTAAATTTTCTCTGAAATACTGTAAGACTTTGGCACCATAATGCTTATAATTCTGCTGGAAAATTGTGCTGGGCACTTGCATCACCTTCTGAAAACCTTACCCTTGTGCTATCCAATCTGGGAAAAATTGTCGCAGAACCTTCAGGTTAGGATTACTAATCCTAAAATCATATAAAAAACTGAAACTATGGCTTGCAGCAGGAAGGACCTCCCTTTAGAAGAAGGAAGGGATAAATGAAAAATGAACACTGCATATACATATGTATGCTCTGACAAGAGCCAGAAAGCCCTGTATGCACACTCTTTCTTCATTACCTGGAATTATGGCACTTCCCTTCTGAGCTCCCTAGTGCCATTTCCCAACAAAATCACAACCAGAGCGGACCGGTACACTATATTCCTGGGCTCATTTTCCATTCACTTCTGCCTTTTCTACCAAGCACTTATTTTATTGACCATGGACACAAGAATAATTTTTCCCTTTGCTGTTACTAAACCATTATGTTTCAGGAGAGTTACTATGCCCTCTCTCACAAACTTTTTGGATTTTTTTTCCTAAAGGTAAACAACCACAACCTGCTAAACTCCAGGGAAAAAATGGTAGAGGTTTCAAGAAGAAAAGGTTTGGATATTTGGAGGATCAAAGGTTTATAGTTTTTTGGTTTTGGTTTTTTTTTTTTTATTTTGATTTTAAAATAATATGCAAAACATGTTAGAACTGCCTGTTCTTAATGCTTTAGTTCTCTAATTTTTGTGCATGCAGGTGAAAGCGAAGACAAAGCAGAGAAGGCTGACAATTTAGAAGGCTGCAATATTCTCAAGCACTATTGTTCTGAGTGTCATAGATGGCCTCAATAGCCACAAGGTGGTAATAGTGCTCTTCATGGAAAAGCTCGGGTGTGTTTAGCAGAACAGGTTTAACTCTATAAAGATGTCTGATTTACTAAGGATTGTAATTACAAAGAATAGTAGTGCCTTTAGAAATGAGGAAGTGAAAACTTCTAAGAGAACACTGTGTGCTGGCTAACAGAGAGAAATGCCCTGGCTCAGTGATGCACACTTACTGCAAACTGTGATTTAAAAAATGTTCTTATAGTAGCATGACAAACATTACGAACATCATTGGAGTAAAGTCAGGTAATAAAATCCGCAAGAGTCATGCAGAAGCTGTCCTGGTAAATTGCCAATATTTTAGTGAGAAATAATGGGGGAAAAAACACTCATAAATTCTGCACTAGAAATAGGTAAGATTATAGCTGTGCCGATTTGGGCTGAGGTACAGCTAATTTTCTTCCCAGTGGCTAATAAATATRGGACTGTTTTGGATTTGTGCTGAACACAGAGTTGATAATATAGAGCTGTTTTCGTTAGTGCTAAACAGGGCTTACACATTTCACTGCTTGAAAGCAGAAGAAAAAAATCCTATATAGAGAGCATGTATTTGTTTATATTTATTTATTTATATGTATTTATTTTATATAATCTAATATACTGAATTAGAAAGTAATAAATTTGGGTACTGGGCTTGGAGATAGTGTGTCAGTCCCAGGAATAAGTCAATTGTCTGATCATTCACACAAATCAGCAGAAACATTGCGGATTTAGAACATTGTTCTAAAACATTGCATATGTCTGTGGACTCCAAGGAGCACACTGGTGTCAAAGTTGCATGAAAAAAATTTTCCAGACGATGGAGGTGTGTTGTATTCATGCAGAATAAAGGCTGTGACATATGCAAAGTGACACTTCACTTCCTAGTCATGCAGCTCAGCAATTATTATGTGGGTAAGCAATTTTATTACTAGGTTTTACTTACTGTGAGATGACATTTGAAGAACAGTATTGCAATGCAATTTAAAATTTATTTCACATCAATGGAAGAAACTATGTGGGAATTCAGATTTATATTCTTCTCGAGTTCCACTAAAACACTGCTAGCCATGGCAGACTTTACAGCACACAGTGTTCTACACAGGCTGTTCTGTGTGGAACAAAAGGAAAATTATGAATTTAAATTTTACCATCACTTTTGAGTCCAGACTTTTAAATCATCCCATGTAAAGTCAAAGCACTATTTGACAACTAGAGATTACCTCCACGAAAAGTATCAGAATCAGGCCTTTTATCTTTTACCAGATCAAGAAGAACAATTGCATCAATTGTCTGTGATATTTAGATCATTGAATCATGTGAGTAATAGTTCACTCATCTTCCAGCTGTCTAATCTGTGGTTAGTGAATGCTCTTCATGCACCCTTCACCAAAAGGACTCAACTCATAAATCGCTGCCCATTTGTGTGGGAGTTCATTTAGTCTGAAGAAACAGACTATGCAATGATGTGACTTTTACGCTTGTCATCTCTGCAGAAGGTAGCAAGTCAGTGGGAAAAAAAAAATCACAGTACCTTCCCCCACAGCAATTTTCTTTTGTCTTGGTAAAAAGAGATTCTCACTTAAACATATAACAGAACAGCATTTAGTCTACTTTGTCACAAGGCTTTTTTTCCTCATCGCCTTAAAAAGAGCTCACATATGCTGTTTCTCTTCAGTCATATTTTTCTTTCATAAGTTTTAATTACAATTTTGTAACTTTTTTTTCTCTTGTGGCTTCGTTGACCCATTTGAAGATCTTGGTTTTAACTACTCTAAGGTTTACAATACTTCTTGTAAAAGAGGCAACAATGCAGTGGCCTTTAAGGTTGTAAACAGGGAGAAACTAGACTACCTGTGAGGTGTCCAACACTTGAATTTGAACTCCATGACTGAATCTCAGAACAATGACCTCTAGTTCTTAGCAGAGACAGTTGCAGCAAGAATAAACAGCTTTTAGATAGGCCAGGGCAGAGTCAGACATTAGTACTGGGCAATGGATATGCAGAATTGCACAGCATGGAAATACTTTCAGGGATGGTAGAAAACAAAATCTTCTTGGCCCACAAAGTTCAGTCTTTTGCAATTATTAACAGCCAGTTTATATAATCCTTTTGCTTGTTAATAAGAGCTGCCCACATGTTGAGAGATTAAATATGTTTAGCATAAGTAAGTTTTAAGTAGAATGAGTAACATAGATTTATAGTACTGTGTGATTTCCCATGTTCTTTGCTTAACATTACTTGCCCAGCAGGAGTGGCTGGATGTGCTGAAACCTTAGGGTGCAAACTGTGAGCTCACACCTGGAATAAAGTTATTTTTCGTACTAATTTTCCCACTATCTGGTACAGTGGTGTGTTTTGTCTTTCGTATGAGAAGGATATTGACAACACACTTAGCTTTGGTTGTTGCTGAGTAATGTTTATCCTGAATCCAGGGCTTTTTCAGTTTCCCATGCTCTACCAGCAAACAAGTGCACCAGAAGCACGAACACGGAGGTAAAGAGGCCGTGGCCTTCAGAAGAGGCTGCAACATGACAAGACAAGAACAGGGAATGACCTGCCTGCATCAACACAGACAAAAAAGTCCAATAAGGTGTTAAAAGACCCCAGACYGAAAATTACTATTTGACCAAGGTACATGCAAGGTGCTTGAAGGGTACATGAGGAGTGGGTACATGAATTGGAAGGGTATAATAGCCTAGGGATTTCTTTGTTCTGGGTCCCTCTCCAGAGGCATGCAACTCGAGCTGACCTGCTGCTGTACCACACTATTAAATTATTCATTTTTGTAAACCAAACACCTGAGATTCTGCTACTGGGAACCCAGGGTTGAGTAGAAGGAAGCAGTGAACCTGAGAGTGAATGTGTGTGTGAGCAAGGAGTCCAAAGGGGCACCCATCGCCTCACTGGAGCTCTCCACTGCAAAAGGACTCTGGTCCCAGCAGGTAAGGTCTGCGGTGGTCTGTGTGCACCTCCTTGAATGGTGGGAATGCTCAGGCAGTGGCTTCTCCTTTAATATAAATGTTATTCCTCACTGTGTCTGTACATACTCAAATTAGGCTACCTGGAAAAGGTTAAATCAAACAGCAGCTCTGCAGAGTTCGTTCAAGATACAACATTTTTGACAGAGATTAAAGGGGATGTGGGTGCCCCCGGCTCTTTCCGTATAAAAGCATTTTCTGTATGGGTAAATGCCACATCTTTCTTCTGTGCAGTGAATACATCGGTATTGTGCTACATTATGCTATTAGAGTTCTTATTGTCCTGAAATGGTCATCCCAATAGAGGTGCTGTGAAATAGCTAGTTCACAGAAACCAATTCAAAAAGTTGTGTCTTCCTTTGTCATAACTCATCTGATGTTCCTTCCGTATTCATCACAGTAACATAATCAAACCCCTTTCAATCCAGCATTAAGGGTATCAAAAGAGGATTAACCTAAACAAGAATTTATGAGTGGGTACTGAGGAAAATCCTGCCAATTCCCTGTAATAATTAGGTTATCATTAGTGTGTCGGATGGATGTAAATGAGATTAAATTTTTAATAAATTATCAAAGCTGTGACTGAAATGACCTATGGGAACTTGCTTGGACAGGTTGTTACAGATCACTACAGTTTGCTTAAGAAAAGACAGGAAAAAAAAGCTCTTTTCTTCATTKTCAGAGCTTCAGCCTGACAACACTTGTGGAAAATTTGGGAGGAAGATGTTCCTGTATTTCCCTCATCTTACCTTTGGTATTTTCTCGCCATTGGCAGGTATGCTAACAGAGAAATAAAAGTGTAAGCTATGCTGAGTTTCTCTTGCTGCAGTTAAGACATAGAAAGTGATCCCATTTTCACTACTTCCAAGTGTTCTATCAGTGCACAGAACGTGACCCTGTACATCAGCACAYATCACTCCCGATACACATGGGAAAACAGGTAATTGCCCTGCATTGTCAATATGATTCACATTAGTGCAGCAAAGGTTTCTGTAAATAAAGCAAAGGGATACCTTAAGCTAGCCACTTTGGGGAGAGGTACTGGTGAACAACAGGAGCAAAGTTCCAAATAACAAGATAAAGAACAAAGCGGTTAAGTAATGGAAACTAAAACCACAGGAATGTAGAAGACAAAATGATGGCCTTTGTCCTTGAAGGGGGAAACAAGAAACAGGTAACACCCTGCTTTAATGATGAGCTACAAACCTCCAGTTTTGACTGGTTCTGTGGTGTGAATTTGCCCTAGCAATGAACTTTTGCTCATTAAAATAGTAAAAACCACACTCCTTGCTCAGGCACCCCCTGACCACAAAAAGACCACTACAGATCGAGGACATGCCATGACTTCTTGGGATTTAATGCCTTGAAATTGAATTAGGGAAAGGATGAACCAATAGCAACTTAGCCAAACAGTGATTTCAGTGAGATCTGCTAATACCTTAAAAGATTGTAACGCCGTAAGTATGGCTGCTTCTGCGTGCCTCGCGTGTGGGTTTGTGGGTTTGCCACCCAGCCCCCCTCTCTGTGCAGAACTGTAAATAAATCACACCCACCTTGCTCTGTGTGTGGATCAGCTTCTTGCACTTTGGGTGAAAGAACCCCGTTTAGGACAACAGTACCCCTCCAATCTCCACAATATATAATATTTAGTAGTCTGTACTTACCTGGAGTACTCGTCTGTTGCAACGAGCTATCTCAGCTATGTTCTAAGCCAGAACTTTTAACTTATCCCCTCAAACAAAAAGTAAACGTTTGATCAAAATATCAAACATAATGTGCATGATCTGATCCTCAGTAAACAATACAAACTCGTGCAAAGAACTAATGTGTTCTACCTCCATCAGCGTCCAGGTTCACGTCCAGGGGGCAGGTTCCAGTAAGCACAGAGTCCGGATCCACCTGCTAACCTTTAATCCCCTTCTGGGCAGAAAGGAATGCCAGGCGATATTCCACACACCTCTTTGGACAGTTTGCAGGCTTTTCTACAAGCTACAACAGAGGAGTTGGGAATACTTGTTCATTGCTAATTTAACTAATACATCTCTGCAATGCAACTGCCTGTAAGCAATCCAGGAGGCTTCTGGAGTGTGTCAAGGACAACTTTCTACTCCATTGGACAAACCAACCAGAGGAGAAGTGAACCTCGTGCCCACAAATGCAGAGGAGCTCATTGGAGGCAACTCGGGCTGTAGTGACCATGTCCTGGCTGAGTTGGTGATCTTGAAAACAGGGCCTGGCAAAAGCAAAGTCAGGATCCCAAAGTTAAAAGTGAACTTCCAGCTGTTTAAAGAATAAGTGGAAGAGATCCCCTGTGAAATGCTGAACAAAGTATTTTGCTATAACCCTTAGCTTCATGTGCATATATAGTTTTACAAAAAGCAGCCTGTCTTTAGTGGTTGAAATTTTTATTCTAATATTTATTTTTGTTTCTATTATATTAATATATCATTATATTACAATATAATTTTAATAACACACTTCATTATATTATATTTATGTTAAATTAATAGTTATATTTATTATTTAAATAAAAATATTTATTTTAATTTTCAAGAGTTATGTAAGAGTAAGATGTTAAATAACTTCTTGATTTTTTTAACCTCACCATTATTAAATCTATAACAATAGATCTAACAATAACAGCACAATTACCTTTATTGGCCCTATGTGAACAATGGGGCAACTTCTAACAGGAAAAAGCTGCTCTCCAAATGAATTCTACCATTACAGTAGTCACCTAAATGCATACAGGCATTGTTCTTGCAATCAAATTATCGAAATCCTGAAACACGAATATAAATTAAAAAGCAGAATAAGAATGTGTTTTTATATTATAAGTAAGGAACCAAACAGAAATTATGGCTGCAATGAATGCAGATACAACTGTAACTTATAAAAACTGCAGATAATAATGTGACACAAAACTGTGCAGGTAATAATTGGAAGGCAGACATTTTTTAAAAAAAAAAAATCTTCTTATAGCCCTTTCTTCGTTGTAGTAGAAGACAGGACCAAACAAGAAGATCACACGCTTGCACCACCTTCTGAGAATGCTTGACATTTAGTCAACTTCTGTGTTGTGATTTTTTTCCTTCCAGGTACAGGTTATTTCCAGATCTCCTGCGGGCAACTACCGCTAACTACCCTGATATAATTTTCTACCTTTAATCACAAAAGTAGGTTAGTATTTTATACCTAATTTTCACAAACTAATTGGCACACAAACACTATGAGACAGAAGGCTGGGAAGAACCATGACCAACTGAACTGAGATTTGTATATTTCATGATCTTCAGCTACTTTACAGGTTAAACGCTTGGACAGGATTTGAGTGACAGAAGGGAGTGACAGCAGATGTGATAGAATGGTAAGATTGCCATTAGCACACAGCTAAACTATACATTTTATCTTGTGTTTCTGCTTGTAGTCAAGCCTTCAAAAATAAACATAATTACCTATTMTTCTACCTGCAAATTGAACTATGCACTTTATTGCAGGGTTTTAAACACCAGTTCTGATGATTTTTAAGGCTTACCTAGTAAATAGGTCGTTTACTTTTTACTGATACTTAGAGGAACCTACATGGTATGCGATCTTCTTCTTATATTAAATAACTGAAAAAAGACAAGTGCTTGTGGATATTGATTGAGTGGAATGTGAAGTTTGCTGCTGCTTGACAACAGAATGTCACTGAGTAGGCAGCCCCTCTACAAATGTCTTTGAAACCAAGACATCTGAATTAATAAGTCACTTAAAGAACAGAGAATGCTACACCTACTCAGTATCTTCAGATATTATCCAGGTGGCATTTGCTCTAGAGACTGTGGATTATATCTGACCTACTGGTGACTTTTAAGATTTATGTACAATATCTCAGGAACAATTCAAAGGAGTGAGTGATGATCCAGGAGTCATCCCTGTAATACTCTATACCCTCTGGTGTTTCAAAAGTCAGTCTTGCCTAAGAAGTTTTATTCTAGGTTGAGACATTACTGCAATAATCTTGGAGTGGTTCAACCTGAAATCAAAATACTTTGAAGATGGATATACACTAATCCTGACGTGAATTTAACCAGCCATAGGATTATTCCTCAAAGTAGGATAATCTTTGGCTAGAATTGAGATGTCAGTAATGCCATACTCCAGTTGTTTCTCTCTCATCGGAACAGTGAATGCCAAGATAAGTAGTAAATGGTTCTTCCACAGTTATTCCAGGTGTCAGAACAACTTTATGGAATTGCAGCGAGTTATATCTTCTCCACACCTTTGAATCTGTGCTGGCAGAAAACTACTGCAGGCCAACAGCAGGTACTCTATGATCAGAGGAATAAGGAGATGGATTAAAAATTAATTTAGCTTTCCTAGTCCACTTAATTTGCATTCAATTTGCAGCTGAACCACAGCACTGGGCCCATTGAAACGAAACAGTGAAGGTCCTAATTTAAAAGCTTGTCTGACTGACATCTTGGGTTGAAAGGGCCATTCTTGAAGAGGTGCAATAACCTTCAGGTTAGCTGAGCCAGGGCCAGAGTCTTGCCTTTTCAAGTCAGTATTGACATTCTGCACCAAGCAGCTGAAAACTACCCGCCTGCCAAGATCCTGTGTCTCTCTCATACACACAGTACATTAATACCTGTTGCCTTGAACTGCATGCTGTGTTGATGGAACAGTTTTCCTGAATTGTTTGTTTCTTGCTCTCATTTTTACTGGATTGCAGAATATATGCCTCTGATAATGATGGACAATGTTACAAGCTTAATCTGTAGGATGTTTGTTTTTCAGAAGCAATTCTAAAAGAAAAACTATACATAATTTACAAGTATACTAGCTACAGATCCATTACTCTTTATCATATTAAAAGCAAAATACTTATCTGCTGGTCTAAGCAGTTCTAACTACATGAGATTATTTACACTAAAGAGGATCCATTCCTTGACTTGGTGTGCTGACTGAAATCTAAGGGATAACAGAGGGAGGTCAGGATTTTTCAAAGTGGTCAGAATTATTCTGTCTCTGCTGCCAGTGCCAATTTGAATTCTCTAAGAGCATAATTCACTAAGTGCACAGTGCTGCTCTTTCTCCGAAACCAGTGGTATTCTAAGAATTCAATTATTTGTTGGGAAAAAAATAAATTAGAAGTTGTGTGATCTTTCTGTCTATCTGGACTAGAGAAAAGGCTGACAGCAGTTAAGTGCATTTCCCACATCCAAAAGAACTGCAACAGGATGACAGCAGGGAACAGAAACAGCCCTGACAAAATAAGGATGCTGTGAAGTGGTGTAAGTATCATAGAATCATAGAATGTTTTGGGTTTCAACCCCTAGTATGGGACTAGATAAGCAGATGCTTTCAAGGCTTAGCAAGAACCATACTCCAGGCTTGTGAGATAAACAGCTGTACGTCTGCAGCTGTTGCTGCGCAGATGTAGGACCCAAATCCAACACCTGCTTGTGTCAGAGGAAAGTTCTTGTTCTTGGTACAGTTTGAACAGGTTAGGAAAATTAATCACAGATACCAAACACTACTTTCTGCAGAATGCCCAGGAAATACATACACTTCTGGTTTTTTTCTGATTTGGGCTTTAGACTAAAAAAAGTGAGGTTAACACAATGGATGTCCTGAACATCAAAAGATGATTTACAGCACAAAATGCATACATCAGCTGCTTTTAATAAAATCAAGCTTTCCTGCTGTTTGCTGCCAACCTCTCGTCACGCTGAAAAATAATAATTAAAAAAGTCAACTGAATGTAGCTACTGTGAAATCACAGTGAAAGTTTCTTTAAAGACCAGAAAGTGTTAAATTAGTTTGTTCCAGGATGAAACTTCATTTTATCTCATTAAAGTTACATCTGAGACTCATGAAAGCTAAAGGCTTACTAGTATGGCTCATCTTTTCTTCTCCTTACATTATGCATGAGACAGTGTAAGTAAATGAAAAGCTTACAGTTCCCCTTAAAATTTCCAAAATTGTCTGTGGGAAGCAGCAGTATTCAAACTATCAGATAAACATGTCTTTGCTGTCCCTAAAGAGCTTCCCTCCAAAAGCTGTCTTATGGTGCAACAATATTCATTGAACTCCATGATTATATTCAGCTTCTCTCTGTTCCTGGGCCTGTCACTCTCACAAGCTTGGCTGCTAAAGTGGGTGGAGTGTCTCCACATAAACATGGTCTCTGTGATCTCATGACACAGCCGATGACCAGTATCTTTTACAACACAACACATGCAAGTGATCACATCATCATTAAAAATGTAAATTTGGATGGCTTCCTACTGTTATTGCTGTCCATTGTCCCCAGTCCTGCTGGCATGTAACAGAAAAAAACAGAATTATCTTCCATAATTTCTCTTCCTGCAAAAAATTATACTTTTAAAGTTGTTACTCTGATGCCACAAGATTTCTCATTTTCATGCACTTTAAAAGAGCCACTTCATTCACCACAAATATTACTAATAGATGGCAACTCTATACAACAGTTGCTAAGATACTTGCATAAAAGGAATTTAGCATAACCAGACACATTCTCATATTCTGCTGTATCAATTGAACAATCCACATTTAGTTTCTAGGATTTACCTTTGTAATCAAAACAATTTGGAGCACCATGTTAACCTAGTGAGTTCTGTATATCCTATATTGCAAGATATATTCCACAACTGAGCATTTCTTCTCTACTCCGGGGCTATCAGCAATTCAATCACAACATATTAATGCAACAGAAAGCAAAATCTGCAAGCAGTACTCTTATCATGCAACAGACTCTCACCAGCCCCCACCCAAACACAAACTGCCACACTCAAATGACCTAGTGGTATCCTCTGCCTGTGAATTTTGACACTGCATAATACCTCTGAAGAGATTAACTTTTCACTATCCCTTCTAGAATATTTAGGTTTTAATTACTTAGCTACATTTACAGGGAATGGCCTGTCTGTTCTCCCTCAGCTGTTATACTGAACTTCTAATATTGTACTAAAGAAAATGTGCAATATCAAGTTTCCCTCAAAGACACAAAGAAAGGTGAAAACTAAAATACAAATCAAATTCTATAGAACACAGTCTAATTAGAAGCTGACCCTAGCATTCAGGAGGTTTGCCATTAAATTAACAAATTAATACCTATTTACTTTGTATAAAAATATAACCGTATCAGTTTCTCTGGAACCTCGTTCAAAGAAAAATACAATTTTGCATAATAAAATCTACTTCAAAGACAGACATCTAATACTTTCAAAGTACAGAACACAAACTCATTCATGTATTTCAAATACATTTCCCCCATACTTGTTAAGGCATCTAAATGCAGAAGATATTTTTTTTTCCCCTCTTTGTAGACTAGGATTTTATAGCTTCCAACTACGATTTTGTTTCCATGCTCCTTTCAGATATGAAAACTTCTCCTACGCCACATCAATAATGTAATTATACCTTAATGTTTCTCTTGTTACAAAGAATTGAAGCATTACACTGCCTTTTACCAGCTTCCTTGCTAGGACAGAATACAGAGGGATGTGTTTTTAGCTACAGTAATTACCTTAATTTTGTAGGAACATAAGATTGCTGTGTAATCGGCTATTACTAATGCAATTACTCTGAAGAAATGGCTCACAAAGAGATGTGTCAGGGGTGGTTCTACATCAGCACAGATTGAAGTAATTTAATAATGAGTCACATTTGGTCTCTGAAGTGGGTAATACTGAATGGCAAATATCCACTCTGTAATGAAGATTTATGAAAGCATTATTTTGGCATGTAGTTACAGGATAGCTACTGGGTTTTGCAAATTAACTATACACCTCTTCTTTTACCAAACATATCATTTCTGCTCTACATGAGACCCTGGCTGGCCTCAGGGTGCCATCCTGTGGGATACCCGGTCAGGACCTGGTATTCTCTATGCTTTTAAAAGCCTGACTCAGAGCTTGTTGAAGTAAATGGAGAGACTTTGGGTGAATTATGGACTCATAAATGACAGACTATAGGAAAACAAGGTGGAGGTAGGGGCCTGTCATCCAACTTCCAAGGGTCCTAACTCAAGAAGGCTCTTGACAACATGATTAACTTTATTTTTCAGCATTCACTCAAATATTTTCTTGAGTCAAAGCCATGGAAATTCAGTGAGTATCTCAAGACCAGCCACTTTAAAATCACAATTTATATCAGCTCATCACTTTCCGCAATATTAATTGCTAAGGTATGCATACAGAAGGCCAGACCTGGCCAGGGTTAACACAACTGGCTGTGAGAAAGAATCAGATACTGCAGACAACAGAAGCCGGCCAAACTTTATGTGGGGCTATACTAATATGACAGTAAAAGGAGAAATTTCTAGATTAAAAATACTGAAAAGGGAGTATCCTGAACTCCCTTTGGGTGAAGACTGAAAAGATTTACTGGACTCTCTGACAAAAGCCTAAAACTGCCAAGCCAGGATGCAACCACCTGCCCTGAAACTCTCCACACAAAAAACCGCCCAAAGCCTAATAAAACAATAAAACTGGGAGTGTTAAAAGTGAAAAATAGGGACGAGCTGTTTATTAGAGAGGAGAGAAAAAAGAGTACCTGCTTTACAGTTTTCTGCCTAATCAGCAGAACCTGGAGCAGCACAACAAACCTGTGGTTCTGACCACACTCTCAGGACTCCAAGGCGCTGACAGACTCTTCAGCCTCATTCCCCCTCCTGGGGGTTTGGCTGTGCCGGAACCCAGCTCTGATAGGGCATCCCTGCACCCTTGGGCCAGCCTCGTGTGAGGAAGAGCCTCAGGAAGCCTTGCTGGTGGCCACCTCCCTTCACTCCAGAGCCGCACTAAGCTCAGGCCTTGCTCCTTCCTGGGCGGCATCACAGATATATCCGCGCCTGGTTACATCCCCCGCTGATCCTCGCCCACCGATCGGAATTCCTGGTTTGACACCACGTTTACCTCATCGCTGTGGACTCGTCTGGCAGCAAGCAGACTGTAGATTGGTCTTATTACAGTAACCAGAGCCCTTCTGCTCTGCCTGCTCAGGTACCATGCAGTTCACTGGTGTGGAATTTAGGCACACAGGGTTGCATCTTCAAAGCCAGCCCCTTACTGACAATAGCAACATCTGTGTCCAGTTGGAAACAAACCACAGAACATCTGCTTCACATTCCCCAAACACTTMCCAGCACTCTCTTGTCTATTTTGCACATGAATCAAGAGATCAGAAACAGTACCATGCCACAGAAAAAAATCAGAAACGGAGAGCATTAACATCCAGTAAATCTTTAAATTGGCAGAACATTAAATAAAAGATGATCCTCACAGAGAATCACCTAAAAAAAATCCTTATCTTGCGGTTGAAAATTCTTTCATGATCTGGAAGTGTACTTGACCAATTCAAGCTTAAGCACTTAAACAGGACTATTCAATATCTTCAGGAAGGTGAACACACGCTGCCTGCATTTTGCCTCAGCATCTGTTAGTGTTCAGTACTTAGGGGTTCTAAGAATGACATACCAAGCAGGAGAAATACTTTTCTGGGTGCCATGGGTGACTAGTAAAAGCCCTGAAGTATGAGATTTCTGAAAGGAAAAATGGCATAATCTATTGTCTTTCCTTTCAGAATCCCTAAGTATACCAATATGTACAGACACCCAAAACCTGGTACCACACATTTATTGTCTGCAGGAAATCTGTCTTAATGGCACAATTTTTGAAGTTCCATTTTTAAATAGTTTAGGCTCACACTATCCTATCTGGAAGAACATTTCAGAACCCTACTCTTTGCTTAGGAAAACTTACTTTCCATTCTAAATTTAAGTGATATGTATCCTTTATCTTTTACAGCTTTTAGCCCTCTTCAACATTTATCTCCCGAATTTAGTTATAAAGAGGAAGCATATATTCTCTCAGACTTAATTTGCCTAAACTAAATCAAACTTCTCTCTACCTCAAGACTCATATTCCATTCTCTCATTTGTCCCAGGAGACTTTGAGGACTGCATCTGTTCCAAATCAAGTTTGTTTTTCTTGAGCATATCCAAACAGAGATTTACCAGCATTTTATAAAAGAATACAAACATCTTCCTTTGTCTACTAAAAATATACTTTTTAATATTCCCTAGAACATTATAAAGCTTTTTCATAGCTATATGATATGAACAAATACTGGTAGCTGAGGGTGACCTTTTGATTCACCATATAATTCACATCTTTCTTTTTGCCCCCTCTTGCCACAAACCAATTCAAAACCAATATAGAATTAGAAGCTATTTCTTATGTCTTGCTCCTTTACTCCAGCTGACACTCCTCCTGAGGTGTCTCTCTCATATTTCCATTTGCTTTCATGTTCCTCTGCATTCTGCTTTTTATTAAAATTTTGGCTCTTTTGACATTTACCCTTTCCTGTCCATACATGTCAGCTTTTCAAATGGCCCGTGTAGTGTAAAAAGGGTTTCCTTGTCAAAGTGTGTTACGATTTTTTATAATCTATGTTGAAAGGGAAATATTTAATCCTTAAGAACCTTAAGTATAGTTGACTAAATTTGATGACACCTGGTCTAATCAAGCAGGGACTAATTCCAAACCTAATAGAGAAGGGATCAAAAAGCAGCTTTCAATTTTTATGTAAATATCTCATGGAGTGGATCACATTTTAATTCTCTGTATTATTTCTTTTAAAGTTTCCCTGTGCTTTTTCCCTCTTTTTTTATTATTTTCCTACTTCTTGACTAGTCAAAATTCTATTATTTTTCTTCCTAATTTTTTCCCCATCATCATTTGAGCTCATCTCTCTTTTGAACTTAATAACTTGGCACTTAATATTATGGCGTCATCCCCTGCTGTGTGTTCTCAAAGATGCATCTGATGATGAGACTGTATTACGTGAAATTCAGTTTTTCAAGAATTCTAAGTTCATCTTACAATGTATTTGCCTTTTTCTACTCCTTGCAATAATTTTAAATTTAATTTTTAATTTATATTTCTAATTTCTATTTTTAATCCATTTTTACGTCACTAGTCCTAGCCCTAATTTCTTGTTGGCTGGTGTTAATCCTACTGAAACTCACCCCTACTGGGAATTTTACTGAGTGGATTTCTGTTCTACACCGAGTAGCTTCTGTTTCTAACAGATTGCTTCTGAATTTTTTCTAATTTATCACATGGAAGACTGTGTTCTCACTACATAATTAAACTATTTTTAACACATACATAACGTTTGTCTTAAAGCACATGTCCTGTCTGTTTGTCCTTTCATCTACGCACTGGTATTAGTATTCATTAAGTGTTGATAAATTCTTACTTACAATTTAAGGCATTGAGATTTTGTGCACTTACATGGTTTCTTAGACTTTTTAGCCCCTAAAACAAAAGATAAGCTACACAGGTTAAAAAAGAGAGAGAAAAAACATATACAAATACCATTAAATTATTCTGTAGTTTTGAAACAATAAATACTGGTTTTGGTTTGGTTTTTTTTACACCAATAGTGGTGCTACTTAAAAAGTCTGCCTCYTACTTAAAAATGATCTGCAATTAATTATTAAAGGAATTCCATTAGTGTTAAAAAGACAGGCTAAACACATGCTAATTAGGTTTAGAGACATATCAATTAAGTAAGATAATGAAATGTTTTTGAGGCAAATGAACAGCATAATTGCATTGATACTGAGAAACCTGAATTTAAAGAAAAATGTGTAAAAAATCCTAATGGAAGAGAATATTCTCCTTCTTTTGGTAAAAGTCAGTGTGCTTTTCTTCACCATAAAAGAGTCTTAAAATGGTTCTCAGAAATAACATGATCTATATAATACCAAAGTCAAAGGTTCACAACTGAAATAAATTTATTTTTCTTATGAAAAACTATTTTTAATTCTACCTTTACTTCTAGCAAATGTTGAAACCAGAAATCTTTATATGAAGAAAGTATACTGACTGCTAGCTAAACTACTTAGAAACTGCATACAATTGTTACTTTCCAGTAACACTGCCTTAACGACCCATTTAAAAAGAGGAAAAGAAGTGTACCTAACATTGTAAGATTACAAGATGAATTTTGAACTTGTATTTAATCCTTTCCCATCTAAGGAAAGGAAAAAAAAAAGGAAACCAAAGGACAACTTAACTCAAAAGCTGAAGAAAATAGTCCCTAGAAACTTTCAATTTCTTGTCTTAATTCTTTTACTTGCTGTGAAGATGAGTAGAACAGAAGAAAGCTCAAGCAGATGAAAACTAAAGAACATATTCCAGCACACTCCTCCTCAGCTTTTTCTTCCCTACACTACAGTAAATGAATGAGAGCTTGAATTTTATAAAGGAACATTACCTTTAACTTGAATGTGCCTGTTTAACTCTTCTGACGGCTTCTGACAAATGTGAGCAAACAGGCCCCATGCCTGGAGCACTTGGAGATGGAGCACTGGAGATGTTCACACTCAGCACCTGCTGCTATTGAGAGCAATATCTGTGCCTGTATGGTGCTTAATATTAAAAGGCTTTGTTTTTCAACTTCCATGAAAATAAAAGACCATATAAAATTATAATAATAAATAAAAAGCATGTAAAAATATTTCGAGGAAGCTATATTTAGCTAAAGAAATGCTTATGTAAATTAAAACTAATACTCAAATACTTTGTTGCTGCTTAAATGAGAATGTGCTACTCCATCTGAATAGTACTAACTTTAGGACGTCAAAAACCAATTTTTTTTTAACGACAGATGGCATTTCAAGCTCACATAACTATCTAAATATTAGTGAGACATTCTGAATCCCCAGGTTAAAGCAAACCCATAGCCCTCAACGCTGATCTTCGTTTATAGAGAAACAGTGTCACTTGGTGGCAAACGAGTGTAAAAGCGTTCAGGGTAAATTGTGCATTGTGCTAAATGTGCTTCATATGGAAAGTAAACTACATTAAAATTTCCAACAATTTCAACATATCCATTACATCATTGTCATCGCACTGGAGTGCCCAGAAATTTTTCAGTTATGAAATAAGTGGTGGTTTTGCAAGGTTTTACCTATCCACAACATGGTGGTATCTCCATTACCTTTGGATCATCTCCCTCTCTTGTTGCTTGAGAACATAAACACATGCAGTTGCAAATTAACAATCTGTGATATATTATTTGACAGTATATTATCTCGACAAATACATCTAAATCTATATAATCTAAAATTATCTAGAGACAATTTTTATTTTTGTTGTACCTGAATTATTTTGGTCATGATACTCAGTAATTACATGAATTAGTTTAAGCTTCTCTGTGCCATAATTGTTTATACACAGTTTATTTGAGTACCAACTTCCAACTGGCAGATAACCTGGAATAAATAACTAATGATTAGTTTTAACCTAGTAAACTGAAATTCTAAGCATAGAGATATAAAGGTTTTCATAAGAGTACCACCTATCCTATAAAGCTTCATAATCACAGACTGGAATCCCTCAAACAAATGGATCACTGTGCATTAAGATGTTTGCTTTTTCATCCTTAATTTTAGTTTATTTTTGGAAGCATCTATTGAGATCTAACACTGTAGCTTTTCAATGTGCCATTGTAACTGTTCGTGTTTCATTTCATTTATTTAGTTGTGATTGATAAATCGAGAGTTTTCCTTTGGATAAAGCAATCTTCACATAGGTTTTATTTTTGTTTCCAGTTGTTAAATAGAAAGCAACATGTTTTATATATATATATATATATAAAATAAATATATATAAAGGCTATGTAAAGTAGCACAATATATATATATATACAAGTAGCACTATAGCTAGATAAAATTTAGATTGTGAGTCCAAAGAAGAGGCTGCCTTATTATTCTTGATACGGCACTTACTAAGTGTGACTTTCCGTGCTAACATGGTACAAATTAGTTAATTTTCTGTAGCATATAATTTTGCTATCAGTTACAGCATATAATTACCACAGGGTTGGAATGATTTGTGTGAACATCTGGATTCTTCTATGCTGTGCAATGCTAATAACTTGCATTCAGACTCAAACATTTGTACTGTGAAGAACTGGTGTGTTTTGGTGATTCTTGATTGGCAGTCAACAATATTAACTGCCTCTCTTACCTCAGCCTGGAATATAAAGTTTTAAATCTTAACAGGCATGCTTTTAAATCTGCTTTAAATCTGAAACAAACACAATAAATTTTATAATTTTTCTGCATAAATCATGGCAGAATGATTTTTGCTTGTATTTCAAGTAAAAATATTCCTAAATAATGACAACGTACAGTACATACTTCACAGTAACAATGGCATTCGGTGTCTCCAGCACCAGGAAGCACCACCTTATTTCTAAATTGCCCTGAAGAAGTTAGACAATAGTCACAATAAATTATGTAAAACAAGACTTAATTTTGAATTATATAAATTGACCGAGGATAATTGGGATTTAGTCCAAGTAAGAAGTGGACTGGACTGGACTGCAAATTCAGCTATACCTATGAATCAGGTTGTTCCAAAATGAACTACTGTGCACTATAGCATTCCATCATAGATGTGGTGCTACTTGCACTTGTTGAAAACCAATTTTTCACCTACCTTGCCAATCCATCAACTCATTAACGGAAGCTGAACATGTGCCAGCAGTGGCCTGACAGCCAGGAGGGCCAACCCTGTCCTGGGGTGCACCAGGCACAGCATCGCCAGCTGGGCAAGGGAGGGGATTGTCCCGCTCTGCTCTGCACTGGGRCGGCCTCATCTTGAGTGCTGGGGGCAGTGTTGGACATCACAATATAAAAATGATATAAAGCCATTAGAGAGTGCCCAAAGGAGGGCCACAAGGATGGTGAAGGATCTGGAGGGGAAGCYGCGTGAGGAGCAGCTGAGGTCACTTGGTCTGTTCAGCCTGGAGAAGAGGAGACTGAGGGGAGACCTCATTGCAGTTACAACTTCCTCATGAGGGGAAGAGGAGGGGCAGAGACTGATCTCTTATCTCTGGTGACCAGTGACAGGACCTGAGGGAATGGCCTGAAGCTCTGTTAGGAGAGGTTTAGATTGGATAGCAGAAAAAAGGTTCTTCACCCAGAGGGTGGTTAGGCACTGGAACAGGCTCCCCAGGGAAGTGGTTACAGCATCAGCCTGACAGAGTTCAAGAAGTGTTTGGACAACACCCTCAAGCACATGCTGTCATTCTTGGGGTGTCTTGTGCAGAGCCAGGAGTTGGACTCCATGATCCTGATGGGTTCCTTCCAACTCAGCATATTCTATGATTCTATGATTCCAGTATCATCTTCACAAAAGTCACACTTCCAGACTGAGCCTTGCCCCTCTCAGTGCACACTTTGAACACTGAATGGAGAACCTTGAAAATCCTGTTTACAAAATTCCAGTACCTTTCAGAAACGTCCTTCATGAAAAACCTGAATTTCTATAACTCTTGCACATACCTTGGAATTTATACTTGAAAAACTCAAGAATTTTAAGAGAATAATTAAGTTGCAAAGAACATCTCTCCATAGGCAGGGAATGCTGTTGTTAGAGCCAGATTTGAATTCTCAGCCCTGTTCCTTTATCTATCCTGCACATGAGAAAAAGGCTCAAATCCTAATCAGCTGCCCAAGGTTATTGGGTGCAGTCCCATTTGGCAGTTTGGGTCTTGGTGGCATTAGGAGAAGAGCCCTTCCTAACTGTCCTCAACTGGAACCAGAATGTGCAAGGGAAAGAGTAGACTTGAGCCTTGGGGAAAAGAAACAGGCAAAAATTCCAGATATTATTTTGCCTTCCTCCACAATGTAGCAGCGTAGGAAATCTATGGAGCAACATTTTTCTTTGCCTCTCTTCTGTGAACAGATCAGATAGGAGAGTGTTGGAAAGTACCTTTTACTCTCCGGCACTTAGAATAAATCCCATTTTAGACATTCAGTGGTTGGACAGATTCTTCCAAAAATCATAAATCCTTGCATGCATAGTTACTGTTTCATCATACACAGAAGCACTAACCTGAGGTAAACCACAGATGTCAGTGAAAGATTCTAGTACATAACATAAACGTTTTGTTTGTAAAATAATGCCTTGTTTACACAAAGATCAGTGTTTTACACCAGGAACTCCCTTGCAGCATCAATAAAAGATTTTGATGTCACTATAGCATTACATTCTTGTGAAATAAATATTTAATATTCTTTTGTAACAGACTTGCTGGGAAAAACAGACAGTTTGGGTATTTGATGCCTTGAAAACAAAAACATTTACTCTTATCCACAAGAGGAGATAGAAATGATATGAACACCCAAAGAATTTTTTACTCATAACTATTTTATGTATTAAATGATTCATTTTTAAAAAGCCAAATGAATAAACAAAAAAACCTGTCACTTTAAAGTGACCTTGAAAATGGGAAGTTATTTACATTTCCATGATATACTAAGGCATATAAATGCTGTGGCCTACTCAGTATTACCAGATACTGTTATATACCTTGAATATTATTTCTGGGCTTTTTTCTGTTCAATGCACAGTTCTGGTTCAGGTGCATTTACAACTATAATAGCATCATATTTCATACCTACATTTGTGTTTTAAAAATAAACCAAACAAACCGAAAATGCAGCAAAGACAGAAAACAACTGTTTTCTAGTTTTAAATCAGAATTGATATTGTTTGAACTCGACAATTTGCGCTCCACCTGTGTGTGCTGTGCTTCCTCTACACAGACAGCAGTTTAGGAAGGTAAGCAAGCAACATAGAAACAAGCAATCAGTTCCATTTCAATAAAATTATTTTTAACCTGATCAGAGTTTCGTTCCAATACCTTCCAGAAATGGGGCAAAAGAAGAAAAACATTCATATTCAGTGTGATAAACTGTAAGGATACTAGGAAGCAAGCAGGTAGGAAAGATTTTTCTAGATCTCATTTTCAGCTCCCGGTACAGAGACTAACAAACTTTCATATTTCATTGTTCAACTTTGAAGCAAGCAATTGTTACACATAATCACATCTTTATTATCTATACAATTGTTCCTTCTGAAGAGAAAATGCTTGAAGTTGGAACACGGAAATTTTCACATGGCATCATACAGAAAAAAGAAAGTGGACAAAATTTGAAGCCAGACAAGGGTGAATCCATATGCTCAGCTTCTTCTGGAAGATTTAACTCACTCCTTGTAGTTGTAATTGTTCATTAACACATTCCCTAATAACTACCAAAACATGTTTAAGTCACCGCTAAAATAAACTGAATAGTTCACTACTACTGTTCCTAAATGGATTTACGAGCAATAGTTTCACAAGTCCAGAAACTACAGCAAGGGAGCTGGGAAGAAGATACAAAAGATATTAAACATTTTACTAAGTAGTGGTAATTGTGAAATTTTATTTCATTTTTTTGAAGTCACAGAAGCAAGTAGAAAATAGAGACAAGGTGTTGGATGTAAATAACCAACAATAGATGTAGAGTAACTAAACAAGACAAAAAAAAATCCCCTAGCTTAAATTAATGTATTTTACATGAGAAAACAATTGGCACAAAGGCTGAATTAGAACCACGATTTTCAAGGTCAGGTACACACTCCCCTAGTCCCTCAAAAGACTCAAGCCTTAAAAGAATATTCAGTTGGGAACAGCATTAATCCTGACCAATGGTACCCTGTAAATGGGCTTAATGCTTTCCTAATTTCTGCTATGAAATAGCTGAAATCATAAATTTGAAAAATGCACATTTGAAGTATATTCCACCAATTCCACACTGCTGTTCAACAAACAGAAAAATTTATTATCACCCAACCTGACTTTTAACCACCTCCTCAACCCTAAGTTTGATCTCTTAAATTGCTAACTGAAAATTAATGATTCAAGGTTTTAGTAACAAATTAGCAGTTTTACTGGAATATGAACATTTTACTTTACAATAAAGTACTGTACTAGAAGGTTCATTCAAATCTAGGTAATTTCAGTTACATTCCTATGGCTTTCAGCAAAAAAACCTCAAGCAGTTTGACTGTATGTACACAATATTGAACATCAAGATTTAAATTATTTATTAATAACCTACATTCACTGTGGATTTCTAAGATTTACATCCAAAAAGCGTATTTTATTTACATGCTGCTGACATTTTAAAGAAAAAGAAATAAAATATTATTTGTTTAGGAATTGTATCTATTCCAAAATTTAAAAAGATACATTTAACACCACAAAACATTTTAAACATTTACAATAAAAACCAGCTTTCTGTGCCAATTATACTTACTCTCCAAGAATGTAAAATTGCATTGATAACTGCACTAACTACAATTAGACTAGAAACACTTAAGACCTGAGAGTCAAATCTAAACCTTTTTTTTTAAAAGAAAATCCTACAAGCTAATATGCCCTTATGTTAATTTAAACACAGACTGGTCAGTGGTCAAAAAAACCAACACCAAAACCAAAAAAACCCCCCCAAAAACCCCAGTGCATTATTTCTGTAGCTCCAAAAATAGATCATTATAAAATTGTTGCAGTAGCTTGATAAGTGCCAGGCTTGCCAGATGCAGTAAGGCTTATTCCAAAGTGTCCCTTCCCACACACTGTACCCTAATCAAATAACAAGTGTCTTTGATCAATTCCTGTGAGAATTCCTACATTTATGCAAGCATGCAGTTGCTTAAGTATGCATCTTGGATTTTTGAGGGTTCCCACCCCAAACATACACAGACAGGYATTTTAATAGCTAGATCAGAGTAAAAATAAACATGAAGAGGCAGAGAAAGTTAGAAATACTGGCCAGAAAACATTCAAAGTCTAATGAGAAGTTTTATATCCACCCCAAGGGTCTTTTAAACTCAGCATAGCTCAGGAACATCATTCACTGTATTAGTAACCATCATGTACCTTGTGTAAAATAATAAAACAAAAAAAATCGTTGTGCTAACGAGTACACTTTACTGCACTGCAGGATGTCAAGAAAAGTTACCACACCTACAAAGCCTGGGGAGGAGAAGCACCATGCAAGAGTTACTCCATTTGGTAGTAGCCATTTTATTTCTGCACTCAGAAACACCATGCTGCTTTTTGAGTGAAATAAATAGCTTTCCCCTCCCTCCTGGTATCCTTTAGAAACTGCTTGACCAAGAGCATCTCCCAGGAGGGGGTTAAGAAGGCCATGGTTTTCCCATTCCAGAGCTATTTTCCAAGGCTTTAACAGTTTGCCCTTCTCAAGCAGATGGYTGGCAGTGTAGCAGTGGTCCTTTCTGGCTGAAAGCAGGCAAATTGCAATCGATCAGCCTACACAGGCAGCCTTGCTTTCCAACACGTTGCATTTAACTCAAYTAACATTTCCTGGGACCCAGAAACTCAAGTGACCACCAATTCCATTCACCAAAACAATCGCATGAATATCTGTGGATCTGAAACAAAGTTAGTCCTGCACTTCCTAAGGACTGACCTTTGCAATTTAAGATGGGAGCATTTCTTTAGAGCTTTAAACCCAACTGCACCATACGGCAACATATTCAAGTCTGCTTATGGCACATCATCCTAACTTGCAATTTGAAAACCAGATCTGCTTTACTGCTACTTCACCTCTTTCACCATTGAAACAACTCCCAGCATGTGCTTTTTTCCTGGGTTAAGGATCTTCATTTTTCTAAGGCACTTGCATGAACAAGCACACAGGTCCATTTATTTATACAGAAATAAAACAGAAATAAAATCAATGTCACAAACATGCTTATAAGCAATAAGAAAAATGTGATACCTGCTAATGAGGTGACACATTTTACTACCCCATGGTTGGGTTTCTTTTTTTTTTTTCCAAACCCATAAAATTTCTACAACTTAGTACGTTAAGGTGGGTTACAGCAGGGATTTTTTTGGTATGTTTTTACAGAATTTACCTCTAAAAAAACCCAAACGAGGCAAACAGCCACAAGTTTTGTCATTCGTTTACATAAAGCAGCAGATACATTGAAGAACATTCTGCTATTAATACACAGTAAATCTAACTTTTTCTAGTATTGAAGTTGGTGTGTTTTATCCCTTTGATTCTGGAAACAAGTAAACTAATTTTAAGTTAAAAAAAAAAGAGCAAGTGTATACAAATTAAGAGAAAACTGCAGAAGTTAGAATATACATGACTTCATACAATGATACTACGCTTCATCCCTAGGAACATACAAGATTTTAAAAGTCATCCTTTGTGGAAATAAGCTCTTCCACACTACTGACAAAAAAAACCAAACAAAAAAGACACATTTAATATACTGCTAAGGTTTTAATTGGTGATCAAGAAGATGTTGACTCAGCTTCTTCTCCAGCTACTCTTGGACAAACCTTGCTCTTGTTCACTGTGCAGAAGAGTTCTCATCCCATCAACAGGAGATTGCTTGGCACCAAGAAAGTGTTACTTTGTACAGTTTTTAATAAGGTTAAATAAACCCATGATGTCAACCATTGCTTTTTGGATGTTTTCTCCAAAACGATGAGAATCCTTTAAAAACAAACAAAACCCCAAAACAAATAATTGTATTGTCACTCAACAGTTATTTTTCAGGCAAAAGAAGAAATCGTTTAACATTTTCTAGTTTTGGAGCTTATGGAAATCTGGCATGTATTTTACCATACAATGGGGAATTTAAATAACAGAAATTTTAACACTATACAAATTAATTCAGGTTTATGCTATTACTGACTAATGAGTTCTTCATTATGCATTTACTTCCCTACAGACAGAACTGAGATCATATCCTTTTGAAATCAGATGCACATATAGCTTTCTGTTACTTTAAAATTGCTGGGTTTTGATTGCTTTTCCAACAAGATTTTGCAAAAGCTCATTTTCAGAAAACAAAGGAATGTTCAGCAAGTGTAAGTCTAATGACCAAGAAGTACTGAAAGAGAAGAAAAATGTTTTTTATTTGATTTCCTATCAGAATGCTGAATCATTTACCACTGAAAAAAAGTATTGAAAATGAAAATAACAAGTTTCTAAGTGCAAACAAAATAGGAACTAATTCTAAGTGCTAGATGAATGGTACAAGAAAGAAATTGAGATTACAAATATAAATCAGTAGCTATATTGCAGGACCTACTACAATGACCCTACTAATATCAAGGCCACATGCATGAAATGCTGCCTTTTCTGTATAGACTTTTGACTTGACTAATAAGTAAAAAGAACAGAGAGAAATTTAAAGTACAAGCTAACAGGCATCTGAAGAACAATTTCAGCTATAAAAAAACAAAGTTGTATTTCCTAATCTTTAATGATTAACCAGAGGCACGAGGATCTCTTGGACAAATGAAGATCAAAAGAGGAAAACTAGGTCAGCTGTGTAACCCTGAACAAACTCAAAATATTTTGTAAATTCATAAAAATATAAAGGGGAAGGATGGATTGAAGCTCACTCAAAGCAGGCCTCCACAACAGCAGGATATTGAACATACGATATCTACTATATTCTAATAATGGATGTTATTTCAATACATTTTTGATTAATTATGTTTCTTGAGCACAGATTATAACTTATGGGTCAGGTTCTTCCAGTATCATTTAAACCAAGAAGGCCTAAATAGGGAGCATACATTTTACTGTCTTTACAACTGCAGCCAGAGACCAATCAAAGCAAAACTGTAATAACAAAAAACAAGAGTTGCCCATCTTACTGTTTAGGGGACACATACGATCATTTTACATGAGCTGCAGGGAACTACACATGAGTAAAGATGACTCTGGGCCACGTTTCCTTTAYGCTTGAAAGCATAAGTGAAATAGAATATGGTATCCTTGCTTCATGAAGCTATTAAATTTATAGAAGTGGAGACAAAAAGCTCCAGCAAAACAGCATATATTGAGAAAGAAAAAACACCTTATAACAGTATGTTGCAAGTTCTACTTTATTTTTTAGACAAGGAGTGGAACAGTTCTATAAGCAGACACCAGAACAGATTTATTAAAGCATAGGAAAGGACTGGCTCTTACCGTCTCAGAACAAGATATTTTGCTGGAGACATGGAAATGGATGGAATTCTCATCCAAGATAATGTAAGAAACACCATAACCATCATCAGCCACCTAAGGGAAGAAAGAAGAGAAAAACAAGTTTTAAACTTCTAACTTTTCCTTCCTTTAAATCAACTTATACATAATTACAGAGTTCTTACAGTTTTTAAAATCAGTTGCAACTTTTCCTCAAGCAAAACTTAAGTCTCCACATTTAATGCATTATTTCTGAAGATTGATTCCACTTAAGAAATAGTTCTAGTCTCATCTGAAATGCATGGAATTACCATTTTCTGAATATTTGTATGTAATATTTCCCAGCTTCAATATTTTGAAATAAAATACTTATTCAAAGAGCTTCTCTTATCAAGGCCTGGTCCTAAGCAGCTATACAGCTTCAGTGCTTAAGCAGAAAGGAATAAAAGAGTCCAGTGGTATACCTAAGCAATCTGTTTCCTGGGATCATTCTGCAGGTGTAAACAAACACAATGTATTATGAAAGCTTGCCCAAAGGCGAAGTCATCTCTGAACACCTGTATCATGAGCAGAGGTCTGGTCCAATTTCAACATTAGTAGCATTAACCGTCCCAAGTTTCARTCTGATGTTATATTCAAACTACGCCTCATAAACACAGATTATCCTGCAGTTGCCCTTTTTCATGTCTTTCCCAACTTTAAGGATCACAGCCTTCCAGCTCTTTGCTGCCACTGCTGCTAATCAGCCTGACAGTCTTCTCGCTGTTAATGCTACAGAGATAAATTCTACAGAATGCTTAAAAAAACCCATTAAAACCAACAACACACACATGCATGGAAAGCTGATGTAATGAATCTCTGGGCTACTTCAGCAAACCAAAGCACGGTTTTTGTAAACAAAAACAAAAGGAAAACAGTGTTAGAAATTCCTGCAGCCAAACCCCTATTCTATTGCCAGACCACTCCCTTTTGGGGATACTGAATACCGACTTTATAATCTGCTGGAGCAAGCCAGTTTCTCAAAAATGAGCATTATTGCAGTAGTTAGGCTTCCTTGATACTGCAATTCAAACTCATTCCAACTTCAAAAACTACTGAAAGCTGTATCAGAAACATGAAYAGATCAATAATAACAACTTAGCCCCCCTCATATGCCAGCTTGACAAACCAGCCAAAATACACTGTCCTCATCATCCCAATTTGTGTGGCAAAGAGCAGTCCTGTGATGCCTCTCATTGTTCTTTCAATAGAAATGCCTTTTGAAAATAGATTAATCTAGTCTCATACCCCCATAAAGGCTGCTTAAGTGATCTTGTTAACACCAATATTATCATCAATGGTCAAGTTCAAATCCCAGTAAAGTATTACAGCAAGTAAGTAGCTTGTCAAATCTCTAACAATACACTGGTTTTTTTGAAAGTCTACAGAGGCCCTAGAACATGGTTGTATTCTTGACTTGGCCACTATTCACACTTAGGAGGACAAGCAGAACAATGTGAGCAGTTTCATCTGAAGGAATGCACGAACACATTCATTAATCAATTAGGAAATATAAAGAACAAGTTAAGTTGAAATACTTTTACAAATCCCAACCTTGACACCTAGTTTAAGTAATAAGGCATTTGTCACAACAGCCTGATATACAGAAGCTCTGGGCACAGGTAATGTGATAAAAGCCCCAGCTTCATCAGATCTCTGCCATGGAGCCCTGTAGCACATTATACAACTGTGTATTTCCTTAACAATAATCCATTCTTGTAGTGGAATACCAGAAAAAGGTGAGGCAGATTTTTCTGAGCACATCTACATCATGGGAAAACATTTAAAAGCAAGAGATGCACCTTTGATGTGCAACATTAAGGGATTACAGATCTGAAATTTTTAGACTGGCATACTGAAAATAAAACTCTTTTTAAATGGGAACTTGTATTCAGCAAACATACCGGTCCAAACCCTCCACCAGAGGATACCATCTCAGGGTTCTTCTTCAGATCAATGTGCTGCTGTGGAGTCTGACTCGTTGACAGCCTCCAAGGTTCTGACAAAACCTTTATTAGATATGAAAGAGATGCAAACAAATATAACACACTGTTTGAGAACATGCAACTTTCTCAAAAACTAGTCAAGTTAGAAAGCACTCCATAAAGCAATATTAAGGATAACTCCAGTTCCCTCTTCAATGGAATGAACAACTAAGAAGCTTAAAAGAAACAGTTCAACTTGTCCTGATATGGAAACCATTAATATATGAAGAAGTGATGTCGATTCCTCAAAGAGAATAAAATAGAATTTCAATAGAAATGCTACTTCAAACAAGATTATTTGGTCTACAGCCTAATAACTTTTGCATAAYGAGTCTTGTTTTAACAAGATCATTATTAGTCATATGCAAATCCCAGTAAGATCCTACATCAAGTTAGAAGCTTGTAAAATCTCTAACAATACACATGTATCTTGAAAGTTTGTGGAAACTGTAGAAAGGTGTTTTATTCTTGACTTAACCACATTCAGGAGAGCAAGCAGACAAATGTGAGTAGCTTAATTTTGAGGCAAGCTGAACACATTTTTTATTAATCAGAAAAAATGAATGAGTGCAATGTAATTATTTGTATAAAATCCAACCTTAAAATCTAGTTTAAGTAATAAAGAATTTGTCACAGTAATAAAAAGTGACATTAATGCCATAAACAGCTCCTTTAACTCCTAGGTACTTAAAAGAAAGTGAATTTGTCACAGCTCGAAAAGAAAATTCTCAGAAAAAAACCACACAGCCTCTGTTGTGCTCCCTTAAAAATATGCAAAACCCACAAGCAAACAATATTTTTTTAATACTGACTATATCTTGCAATTCTTAATAACATGTATTATACCACAAAGCTCACCAGAAGCATTATTATAGATCTATAATAGATGTATACATAAAGCGAAATGAAAACTCGCTTACCATCTATTGGCAGCTGAACTTTTACCTTTTTTCTTAGGAAAACCAGAGCTGCACAAGTATGTCGGGCAGATAACACAAAACACCGACGAAACAAAGGACTATTTACTGTAATGACTAGTTAACAGCAAAAGCCACCTACTTCCTTGAGGAAAGGAGAATCTACAGCGAGGTACTTGGACACGACATAAAGGCAGAAGAGGTGGCGGTCAATGCCAGACCCGGTCATGGCAAGGCGATACAAGAGCTGATGTTTGGAAGCTGCGAGCCGGAAGAACTTCAGCTTATTTTCATTCTAACAAATGAAAAAAAGATTAAAAAAGCATCAGTAAAGTAAACTGGGTCAAGCACAGAGGTGCAGAAACTAAGTTACAGCAATTACTCTCAAGCCTTCAGCACTTAAGGGTCAACTACAAGACAACTAACCCCCAATAGTACCTGACTTTTCAACCTCGTGTATTCAATTTCGGGTATTAGCAAGTGTTCAGCTATTACCTGCTGTAAACTGCATAATGAAAACTGATTTGTATTTTAAACATTATCTAACCCCAGAATCAAACATGATTACAACTCAAGTTTACTGCATTATTTGTATTTTCTGGAGATACTGGTCTTAAAAAGTTATAGAGAGCAAATCTCAATGCGATTTAAGAAAAGCTCAAACTGCCAGGGCTATTTTAGAAGGCAAACTGCCAACACTGAAGGTACAGGGGGCCATAAATGCTGGTCATCGAAATCAACATAGAAGAGCAGCTACTTACTTCYTGTGAATGACTCTTGCTTCCCTCTCAGAAGGGAAAGCCTAACTGGTACGAGATTAGTTGGTCTACAAATCTATGTTTGAGTTTTACACATCACAAGAATTTCACATGTAATCACAGTTTCCTGGAGTTCAGGAACTGTAAATAATGGTACATTTGGTTAAGTTCTGCCATTCTCTTTTGGTATGGCCTAGAATTTCTGCTGTCTTGACACAAAACATGGACAATTACCTTAGGCTGCTCTTCCTTCCTAAAAAACCCAAMAGCATCACTCTAAGTGCTTAAAAACTATTCGAGGACTAATATGGTTGTCTAGCGATAACTCATGTACCTTATGAATTATCACAGAATCACAGATTGGCTGGGTTGGAAGGGACCTTAAAGACCATCTCGTTCCAACCCCTCTGCCACGGACAGGGACACCTTCCACTAAGACCAGGTTGCTCCATCCAGCCTGGGCTTGAACACTTCCAGGGACGGGGCATCCACAGCTTCTCTGGACAACTGGTTCCAGTGTCTCATCACTCTCACAATCAAGAATTTGTTCCTAATATCCAATCCAAACCTACTCTCCCAATTGTATAAGGCACCAACACCATGAACTTACACTTTGAGTTGGGTCTTCCATGGCTTGAACAAAACGACAGGATTCAACAGTGCAGGAACGAACTGTTTCAGTCCTGCCTTCTCGGAACAAGCGTGTCATAGAGGCTTCATATGTTAAAGAAAATTTTCCCATATCCTTGAAAAAGGGAAAAATAAGAACTTAATTGCTTACCCAGACTTAGCCCCCTCTTTCTTAATCAACAGTCCAAGCCAAGCACACAAGCTATGAATTGCTCCACAAACTAAATTCAACATTGTTTTCAGTAGCCCACCATTAGCCCACTCACCTGAAGATAATAAAGGCAAAAATAAGATTAGCAGCAGGATTTGATAAACGTTAATAGAATAACCAAACTAGCAAGGACTACTCGCTGCATTTTACATTCAAACTTCTTCCGTTTATAAGAAGTTTCTGCATATTACAGAAAATGTGAATTAACAGAAGGAAACATAGGTAGGCATTTCTGTTAATCGTGTCAGGGAGTGTCCATGGCTACTGAATTATGTGTAACTCTAATCTAAAAGATAAGTTTAACACCGTTTAGATTATAAACACAGCTACTAGAAGTTTCATATCTTCTTTCAAGTGCAAAATGCCTAGGGATAGACCAACTAAGCAGAAGAGAAAAATCTGCTTGTGTGTCAATATGTGAACCTTCGGAGAACTGATTTCCAAATAGTAATCTGTTTAGGGTTTGTATCAATTTCCATTGAATGTCTTTAATAACCCTGCACAAAGAGTGCAAGATTACTCTCCACAGTCCCATGTTTTAGTCACAGACGTGTTACACCCAATTTAATGAGGTTCTGTAAGCCAGAAACAGCCTGTTCTTACCCGATAGTGAGCCAGCTGCAGGGCAAGTTGCACAAAGGCGTCAGGGCTGGTTTTTGCTTTCTTTATTAGCCCTTTCCCAAAGGTGTCAAAATAAAATGAACAGAACTCCACATCATCTGCTAGAGCTCTGGCAGTGCTCAGAGACTTTTCAATCACTTCTTGGCACTTAAATAAATAAACAAACAAACACCTGTATGTATCACACGTGCATTCATGGCATTTGAGAGAATTATTGAAAAGGTGCAAGTATTTTTAACTGATAAATAGGACATGCTGCCTTTATACAGGCCAGGAACATCTTTACCTAAATAATCTCCCTTTAGAGAAAGAACAGAAGCTATCTTTGCCACAGAGGTAAAATTCAAAAAGGTAATAAAAATGTTTTAAGCCAATACGCATCCCAACATAACACTTAAAAAAACCCACCAGCATTAAAACTCTTCAGGTCAGCAGAATATAAAAGAATGATCTACAGTTATAGAATGGCAATAGTAGTGTGGCTTCCAAGCTGCCACACATGCTTAATTAAATACATCATCAACCATCTTTTTATTTAAAATTAAAATCCAAATACGTGGTGGCAGTTTTTCTTGAACTCGGGCAAAAAAAAGAAATCAAAAAAATCAGATCATATTAGGCAAGTATACAGAACAATGAACATAAAAAAAAGACAGCTAATCTCAAGGAACTATTAGACAAGACTATTTGTTGTGACAACAGTAATAAAACCTCAGCAACTACAACTTGATTTTAATACAGTCACATATTGCCGACCAAGAAAGCTTCTAGTAAAATGTTGGCATTTCCCAGCCAGAATTTTTAAAGATTGATGTTAAAACATCCTGACTTTCTAAGTAAACTAAGTAATGTCTACACATGAAGTACACAATCTACAGGACTCAAAGGAGTTTAAAGCTGATTTATAGGATTGGCAATAATTACATAAATGGTCTGACCACTCAGGAAAAGAGAAGCTTCTTCCTCAAACCACTACATCTTCTGTACTTACTTCTTCCGGAATTTCCCACTGCAGTTTGGTAGGAATAGGAATATTTGGATTGGTATCTCCTTTGCAATGTCCATCTTCCGAATAGCCCAGTTCAAGATACTCAGTTGCCATCACATTCTGCAAAGAATGATACTTCTTCAGAATTGCAACGCACTGCTTATTGCTGTGGAACCAGGATACTGAAAGCAACTGCAAGTGAAGCCCTCAGTTTTACCTCTTACTTGAAGGTATTTTTACTTGTGTTGTGAGTGGGAAAAATACCAGATATGCACCAAACACTTATTCAATTATACTGGTGTATTTTGTTAGATGCTACTGACTTAATCAAAAATGTTTCCATTAAAAACTCACCTCAAACTAAGTAGAAGTAAAAAATAAAACTCAGTTTTAGATTTCAAAATCTTTGTTCAATTTAGGTTCTAGAGAATTCCTTCAAGTTTGTTATCTGTCAAAACTTATTCATTAAGAAATAGTTTATTTCAGAATAAGTTCAAATCCCTGCAAGAATTCAACAGCTTTTAGGACTTGCATCCCCTCCAAAATAGCAGCTTATTTTATAAGTGCCTCAGAGTTCTTTGGTGAGAAAGAAGAATGTTTCCAAGATGAACAGCACAACTTGAGCAAAAGACAGAAAGAGCTCTGTCTTACAAGGTATAAAGCAACATCCTCAATGTAAAAAAACCCCAGAGCCCAACAAAAGAACAAACCCACCAACAAACAAAAAGAATTACCAATAGATGTGAAACTGCTCAATATAGAAAGAAAAAGCTTGACCATTTATTTCTAATCTCTTATTTTAATTTAATTTACTCACTTAGTGGTCAGAACATGACAACTATGAAATAAAGCTGAGTCCATTCTATTCTAAAAATAGACAATCTATAAAGAGCTAACAACAGGTAACTTTCTAGAAAATTAAATCTTATTTTGTTTCAGTCGTCTTAATTCTTAGCAGAAAGTGAGCCAACTAATATTAAGTACAGAGATACAAACGAAAGCATATAACATAATTCATTAAAAGAAAACAAAGTAACCCTCTTTCACTGCGATAGTCTAAACTGCATTGTCAAGTCACTCTCAAATCAGTTGGGCCTTCTTTCTTCCCTCGTTCGAGAATGCAATGAGGATTTCTTTTGTTGTTCTTACACACAGGGAAACACTTCTATAATAAAACTGGAAAATTACTCGGGGGACCAGTCAGACCTAAGGCCCATCTACACAACTATATATGAAATCAGAATTAACTAATGTTTATGAAATAGTTTTGATTGATTTGAGTAACGTAACTGTTTATGGCTTTAAGCTTAAAAAAAAAAAATAGAAAGTAATCAAATAGGATTTCAAGCAATAAACTAAGCACATGATGAACAGCCCTGGAAAAGTGCATTTATTCCTTTCATTGCAAATAAATACAAGAGATAATGTCAACAGCATATCAATCTGCAGCTCATCAAACAACAGCTCAGAGAAAAAGTTAAACTGTACAATTTCTTTAAATTTTGAAAGTAAGCATGGGATTTCATAGCACAAGAAAGCTTAAGTGCTTCAGGAGCATGTATATACAAAAAATATAATGCCATATTAAAGAGGCAACAATCTATAGATTTAAAATATTATAAAGAAGTTAGATGGAGAGCTGTATCACATTTCTATGAAGACATCTAAGCTCACTAAAATGCTGTCCTTCAAAGAACAGCAGCCTTTTAAGCAAGGGTTTGGGATCTTTTTTAAATTCTACAGTTGCTATAGACATAGGCCCCTAATCACTCATGAGCAAAGTGAATACAAGGGACTGAAAGTAGCTGCTGACCTTCAGGACTGCTGCAAGACCATATCACATTATCTCCTGCATTAGCTTTTCGAACTAAACACCTACCTCCCACAGGTGTCCAACAATAGGAGCATCTGCCCAGGAGTGCTCTGCGTTCAGACCCATTCTGCCATTTTTGAATATTATAAGAGTGAATGTCTTATCAAACCACCTACAAAAGAAATTCAGATTTCTTTATGGTTTTGTACATTTCAAAAGCATTTTTATATTGTAACTTCCTCTCTCTCAAAAATTCACATTCAAATGCACTAGTTCTTATCCTTTTTTTTTAAATAATATTTGAATAAACAGACAGAAATTTGAGCCTCATGAAGTTCAACAAGGCCAAATACAAGGCCCTGCACCTGGGTCAGGGCAATGCCCAGTATCAACAGATCGATGGATGAATGGATTGAGCAGCTCTGCAGAGAAGGACTTGGGGATATAAGTGGATGAAAAATTCAACACGAGCTGGCAATGTGTACTTGCAGCCCAGAAAGCCAATCATGTCCTGGGCTGCTCAAGAAGGAGTTTGGCCAGCAGGCTGAAGGAGGTGATTCTCCCCCTCTACTCCTCTACTCCACTCTGGGGAGATCCCATCTGGAGTGCTGCATCCAGCTCTGGGGTCTCCAGTACAAGGCAGAGATGGACCTGTTACAGGAGAGCCATGAAAATGGTAAGAGTGCTGGAGTACTTTTCCCATGAAGAAAGGCTGAGAGTTTCAGTCTGGAGAAGAGAAGGCTCTGGGAACATCTTCTTGCAGCCTTTCAATATATAAACAGGGCTTATAAGAAAAGGTGAGAAAGATTTTTACCATGGCTCATAGTAACAGGACACAGGGCAACAGATACAAACTGAAAGAGGGTAAATTTAGATGTGTCATAAAGGAGAAAGGTTTTTTACGATGGGCTGGTGAGACACTGGAATGGGTTGTCCAGAGAAGCTGTGGATGCCTTGAGATTGGAAGTGTTCAAGGTCAGGTTGGATTGGGCTTTGAGCAACTTGATAAGCGAAAATTGTCCCTTCCTGTTACAAGGAGGGTTGGAACTAGACGATCTTTGAAGATCCCTTCCAACCAAACCATTCTGTGATTCTCTGAAATGTATCAACTTACAATTCATCACTAGTTCTGTTAGCCAAATTCTCAAAAAAGGGAGGTATTTTCCACAGAGTCAATACTGCACCTGTCATAACATCTGCCATGTATTAATGATTTTGCATATGCATCCAGTGACCTCACTGGATCTTCTTTCTTGTAGCCATGCTCGACGTCATCCAACGTCACAAAAAACGCTGCTTTTTCAACAGCGTCTAACGACTGTTTGTTCTTGCCACGGCTAAAATAAGCCTGACGAGCCTTAGCCCATGGTACTCTGTAAAAAAAAATTGGTTTATAGCCAGATTACATAAATTCGTGAATGTTTTATTATCCTTAAAATCACTACGAGACATTCCTTCTACTTTTATGGAATTTGACATAACTACTTTCACTGCATTTAAACTCTGAGAGCTGTGAAAAGTTCTGAAAATACTGATACAGTGTAATCCTCGAACCAATTCAACTCCTCATGACACATGTGCAAAGCTGAATCCTCAGAAATTCAACATTTCTGCACATGCAATACCTACAGCACAGATCATCTACACTCGTAACTAAACAAAAGAAAGTACCTATTATAAGGAAGAAGACAACAGTAAAACCAATGAAAACAATTAACAGATATTAATATCCATCCTTCCAACACCTAAATCTAAAAGTCTGGACCCTTATAAAAATAAGTTCCATGGCAAATGCCTGAAACTAATCTGAAGTAAACGAAGTCCTAATGAATGTAATTTCTATATGGTTGAACCATGTTTATTTATAAATTTATGTGATTTTCCCAATGGAAAAAAAATTATTTGTTTCAAAGCCGAAAGTGAACAAAAGTAAGTATATTAAAAGTAAGTATATTAAAATCCACATCTCTCTCGTCCAGAAACAACTTGACGAACTGAACTAAGTCTGTCACAATTTAATTGCACCCAGTGATCTTACACCTAGAACCAGCTGAGTACACACTGTTTTATTCTGCAGGTGTCAGTCATGAACATGCAGCAACAGTTACTGAATTCTTATTCTCAATCATAGTTTTTAAGATATTCTTTAAAATGCCAATGAATCTCAGAGTAGATACAAAGCTCAAGTAGTTCAATGTGTGTAACACTGCAAAGCTCTCAATGACCACTCTTATGACTACCACAATTAAACCAAGTATATGTAATCCACAATTTTGCTACTGCAAAATTCCTTGATCTCCACACAGTTACAAATGACTGAAGCACCGTGACACATCAACAATATACAAAACCAGCGACCAAGGTACAAACAACTGACTGCAGACTATTTTAGAATGCCAAAGCCAATATTCAATGATTATGTTATGCAACAATTTCTAAATACTAAACTTATTAGTGTAAGTTTACTATAATAGTATAATAGTTTATACTATTATTTATAGTATAAATAGTAAACACCATACCTATCTCCTGCAGTAAGAGCTGCAAGTTTCTCTTCACCAGGCTGAGGTTCTGAATCATCATCAAGAATTCTCTGTATTTGCTGCTCAATCTCTCGGGGTTTCAACAATCTGCCATCATGGTACAGCCACACTTTGAAGTAACGGCCCTTATGATACACCACAATGTGTTTGCTGTCTTTCACATGCTGGAGGGTGTCTAGGATTGCAATCACATTCGTGAACACAAACCTGAAGTCTCAAAACACTAATGCACTAAATAACATCAAATGCCTACTGCATACACTACAAGTTACTTCATCACAAAAATTCCTGCATGAATCAGTCAAATACTCCATCTGATAATTATGTGCATATATAAGACCACCAGTTTCCACACTGGAGGCCAGTATTAAGCGACTAAATCTGTATTTCTGCATCCAAAAAATGAGCACTAGTTGTGTAGTCTGACGAAGCGGTCAGCAAAAGAACATGCTAGATGAGTATGAGGAAAGGTATTTTTAAATCATTCACATTCAAGTGCTAGACAACTTGTGGAGAGTCTTAAGAGACACAAAATTTATACCATAGGCTTTTGTTTACATTTGTCCTGGCAGAGACAGAGCGAATACTCCATATATGGCCAAAATGTGTAATGTTATGCGAAGTAGAAAACTAAGCCATAATTTTTTCCTCATTTTATTATTTATATGGCTTAACTGGGATAAGCCTGAATTTAGTCATGAAGGAGTTGTATCAAACCACAGGTGAAGTGGTTCACCCCATAGTATGTTTTGTTAAAAATCATGAGGATTAAACAACTGCTCAAGTGTCAGGATACAATGTTCATTAAGATTTTACCACCAATTAATATGAAGACATGACACCAATTTTTTCCTCTTTTTTCTTTAGGAACTGCAATATACATAAAATAATTGAGATCGGGGGCAAGAAATCAAGCTGTTCATGAAAACTGTCTTTGTAACCCACACATATACAGAATAACAAAGTTGTTTTTCCTTTAGAAAAACAGAAACATAGAAAAATGGAAAAAGAAAAAATGTGAAGTACTTAGGAGGAAAATAAGGTAATTATTATGATACTGACAGTAGTTTGATTTGAAAGACGGTAAGCAGGAGAAACTGAAGAGAACCATTAGGATGTATTTTAATCAGGTGTTAGAATGAGCCTCTTCTACAGTTTTGTGCAAAACTCATTTTAGATTAAGAGAACACCAAATGCAAAGCTAAATTCAAACTGTTTATACCTTTTGTTTTATTGAGGACAGGGAAGCGGCAAGGGTTGCGCTCTCAGTACTTGAAGTATTCTAAATATCAGTAGCTCGTAGACTACAGTTGACCAATAGAGATTTAAAAACCTGCTTGCCTATGTAAGCTACTGGTTCATGACAGGGAGTAATCACATGAGTGATGTTTTTTTCTTCACTTAGCAGATAAAGCCAGCTGAGGCACAGCAGGAAAAAAATTGCTCAATAATCTGGCAAAGGCCAGCAGCAAAACTGAGAGCAAAGTCCTTATCCGACACATGCACCTACTGCTTTAACCACTACCCAATGCCACTTCTCCCCCTTATCCAACTTCTTACAGTACAGCAAATATCAGACCTCCAGCAGGGAAGAGTGGGAACATCCCTATGTCTGTTAGAAACTCTTTGTTTTGAATTCTGTAGTTGAGTGGGTGTAACATTCAAAGGCGGCTTGAAACGTAAGAGTGACTTAGAGGTCTCAAAGAAAGTAAAAAAAAAAAAATATATATCCTGTCTTCAAGTATCCTGTATGTATCCAGGATACCTGTATGTATCCTGCCCATGCATACATTCCCAATTGAGGTGACTAAACAAGAACTCCTGCAGGTATTTCATTGTGATCCTGCCACAATGATGCAGTGTTGGATAAACATTTGAACTCAATTCTAAGAGGCTCTTCTGCATATGACCAGATCAGAGAAGCCTGGATACAGCTTAAGCTTTTGTAGGAAACATAACAGCACAAGTCTCCACTAGAATATCCTGCGAAATTCTCAAAGATTAAGAAAATGAACAGCAATGTTTTCTTCCCACTGCTGACTACAAATGGTAAGTCCTTCTAGATGCAATCCGACTCCTTTTACAGTGACAAAACAGGAAAAACAAAAAACGCAACAAAAAATGCCACTTTTAATACTAAGACCTCAAAATTCATCTTGAGCTTGGAAAAATGAAGAAAAGTAAAGGTTATTTATAAACTAAAAGAGAGGGCAGACAACAGTTTATTGAAGTTAGTTTTTAATTTAAGGAGAAAGACCACTGAAAAAGCTTCAAAATCTCCCTAAAATGAAAAACATCTATGCAGTCTACAGCAATCCATTATTTCCTGAGTCTTGGAACACAGTATTGATGTATACTTGTGTCAGTCAGACCCTTAYGTGGAAAATCAGAATTTTAGTAGAAAGTACCCCAAGCCCTGAATTCCATTTAGGTGCTCATTCTCCTGGGCTGGCCTTGCTTACCTGATTCCTCTCCTGGGATACGGGAAGTATTAAACATCCTTTCCCACTGAGCTGAGCAAAGTGGAACGGTAGACCCCAAAAGAAGAATCTGTGATGCAAACGTACATTAAAATGTAATTTTGCATATACAACTGGAAAATTAAAAAGTAAAGAAAAAACCCCAGGATCTGGTTAAGCACAGACTTCAGAATAATAAGATTTATAATACATCAATGCAGTGTTGAGTTTTTTCCTCCCTGTTCATGGTCTTTCCTTGAACTACATGTGGAATATTGCACAGACATTCCAGTAGCATTATTTTTCCGTCCTACCAAAAGCTCACCCTTCAGGAGGGAAGACTGAAGCTAGCTAGCATCTGAAATCCAAAGAGCTCTTCGTGGCTGGTCTGAATGCAAAACTTACACCAGCAGCATGCATTAGCCCTTAAATTTCTTCTTTTAAGCTGTTTATGGCAGTGTAGGAACAAAAGTTCACATTTCTCAGGTTTGTAGTTACATACAACTAATCACACCCCTTCCATGACCTTGAACAAAACTAGTTACTTGTTTCCAAAATATTTGTTCGTTACACAGACACTAGAAAGAACAGAAACTCAACTGGGATTTTACCTTGCCTATGTTTGCTACCTAGAAACTAGTGCAGCACAGGATTTTATCATCATCTTCAGCTCCCACTGGCCCAGTCTTGGTGTCAAGTGGCCTCCAGTCCTTTATCCTAACCATCCTGTATCGTATCTATACAATCCTGTATTTTTGATAGTTAGTAGTTTCTGCCTGTGTGCAATTCAAGTGATATCAAGATGACAGGACAACAAAAATGAACAACAATAATACATTCCTCCCCCCTCCCACTCTGAAAACTGATCAACTTCTCACAGACTGCGCTGGGACATCAAAAGCCATTTAAACTGATATACATACTGGCTTGATTTCTTGTCTGTCCAGTTTTTTCCGATAGAGCAGGATGGCATGGATAACATTACCAGCTCTAGCTGCCTGCAGGGTTGTGGGATATAAAGAAAGGAAGTCCTGTAAAGTAGATAAGAATCATAAGTTAATGATTACCAGACTACATTTAAAAAAAACCTCTGATAGTACTTCTCATCCATGTCCTTTAAAGTTTATTCTGGACAATATAGAAAAGGCTTTAAAACGTATCAAGTGCACTAGTGCAGTGAGTTGATGACTTGAAACTTTTCTTCAGCACTCATAATCTCCTTAAACATTATTCATCACTTGAGTAGAAAAGACAATGCTACATAAAACTTGATCCAAGACCATCGTATTTCTTTTTTGCTTTTTATTTTAGAGTCTTTTACAATTTTACTTCCTGTACAGATATTTGCGAGTATGACCACACATCTCCTTGAACTGTGTTACCCATAAAGTTTTACATGGAGCTTTGGAAAGATTGCTTGTTGCAGTAAGCACAAAATTATTTAAGTCATTACTGCATGAGTTTGCCAAAGTGGCAGCTGTGCTAGGGTTGTTATTAAGATAGGTGTACTCAAAGTACTTCAAGTATGTAACATACTTGAAAGTACCTGAAGACACTGGCTGCAGGTTATACTAGAAGAAAGAAAAACAGAGGTTACATACTCAGTGGCAATGGATTTCTAAGCAGAAAGAAACCATGAAGTAAGATACCTGCCAGAAATGCTACAGTGTTTGACACGAGGTGTTTATAGGATTTACCTACCATTGCAAAATAGTTACTATTGACCATAATCGGTCCACGTCCTCTAAGGTAGATATATTCTTCCCACCAATCACTAACCTGCAGCAGGATGGAAAACAAAAGTAGTAAAATCTCATCATTTCCACAGTTTACGTCTTCTATGATGACTCCACAAGACAACATCCCATACAGAAGCAGGAAGGAAACTTAGTTTGCCTCCCTACTTAAAACACAGACAACAACCAGCCTCCCCACACCCCCTGCTAATTTCTATCAAACTTCAGGGAAAACAGGAAAAAAAAAGGGGTGAGAGAACTAAATTAAATTCAGCTATAGCTCTCTGATAAGCTTCCAACGAAGTCATGATCTTCACATACCCTTCAAAATGGATCAGATCTCCTGAAGGCTGTACAGCCTTTGCCAGGATAGCTTAGGCTAACTGGGTACAGCTATGTTAGATAATATATCAAGAAGGAATTGTGTTAACAGTTCTCACTATGATGCTGGGGTTTGAGTTTTCTTTTTGGCAAGAAAAAAAAAGAAAAAAACTAAAACCAGACCGACCAACAACTCTATTGCTTTAATTCTAACTACCTGGGTAGCCAGGTCTGTTGTTGAGTTATCAAGCTCAACAAGCAAATAAACAGACTCCAGAAGCAATCCTAACAGCAAAAGCTAAATCACCTGCTCCAGAACAACAAAACACAATATAAGGATTAATTTTTTCACATTTCATTCACCACACTGTTTACCAAATCACAAAGTCACGTGGTCTCACACGTACTTTAAAAAATATTAAGCAATTTCCTTCTTTTATATTTAAGAAATAATGGAATTTAAGCCAAAAAGAGCACCAGGGAACAAATTATGTATTTTGAACAACTGAGCCTCCTCTTTATCTACTCACATAATTGGTGGCCCACCAGGATTTTAGCTTCAAATACCACTGAAGCCTTGGTCCCAAATTAAATGCAAAGTCTTTGGCAAGACCCTCCATTCTTTTGAACTTTTCATCATCCATAAGTGGCCGAACTGATTCCAGATACTAGAACACAGGAAAAAAATCAGCATCAGTAGAGTACCTAACATGTAGCTTCTCACCATTCCTACATAAAGCATTTTAACAGTAAATTAAGATTATATGTCCTCAACCCATAAGGTCGCAAATACTACATTTTTAAAATAAGAGTATATGCTCTTCTAAATGTCTTCTGCAAACCTCAAAAAATAAGATATTTTTCCAGACACTTGTCAGCAAAACACAAGTGGAAGAGGTAAGTTTTCTAAGGATATRTTTTCCACTCAGAAGGGTGACATGCTGCTTCTTCAGTAGCAGACAGATCTATTTTTTTTTTCTTCTCTAAAAACCAAACCTTCAGTTTCTGTGACATACTGTCATATTTACACACTTTGCTATAATGTTCTGTGTAATAACACACACATTTACCTGTTTAACCTCTGGAACATAACAAAAGTGGTATGCTGCAAAAACCCTGGAAATCACACTTTGTGGCAGTCTTACAACAACAGGCATCATGTACCCAACATGAATAACACTGGCTTCAAATTGTCACCAGTTTCACTGGTTTGTCATAGCCTTTATTTTAATTTCTAGGCAGAAGTTTGAATCTGTTACACCATATTAATACCAGCATGCAATATTTTATAAGACATGGCAAAACCACCAAAAAGGCATCTAAATATGGATTCAGCGTTACTGAAGGAAATAAATTGGTGAATGTACATACCCTATTAACTGTGTCTTTAACGGCTGGAACTGGCAATCGTGGTAAAGATGTCTGGAAACTGTACAACATGGGTTTACGCCCTGAGAAGAGTTTTACAAGGGTCTGAAGAAAAGCAAAAACAAAACACACAACTCAAATTATTAGGTTCAACAAAAGAAAAATGACAGAGTAAAAGTGTAATGTAACTCATAGTCCTTTTCACTGGTAAGTTATACTGTACTAGATTTAGGAAACTACCATATTCATCACTCTTTCACAAATAAAAAAAGGCATTGACAGAAACTAACTTCTCAAAGGTTAAACAACATGTCAGTGGAAGAGAAAGATGGTCATAGTAATTTCTGACTTCCCAGTCAATCTTCCTGTCATAGGCAACATTGCTGTTTATATATGGCACACCTTGATCTCAATACAGTTACTTAGTACTTCTTTTCTTCATATATTTGCCTCYGTAAAGAGTAAAAAGACCAAGTCTACCAGTTGATGTTTTACTATACTACATAGTAGATATTACAAATATGTCTAAATTGTGCTTCAAACCACAATCTTTATCAAGCCTGTGACTCAGCTAAGGTTTCTAGATAACTACGGTCACCTTTAAAAATGATAATTATGCTTTGGTATCATGGTTTAAGGTTTTCCAAAGTTATAGCTCAACATCAATAATAGGATTGATGTTACAGGGAGTTAATTCAAGCATGAATCAATCTCAGGAAGTCTACTGCATGATTTGAACATACCAAACTGTGCAAGCATGCCAGCGTTATACTCAGTGCTTGTGTTACAAAAAAACCCCAGCAACAAAACAAAAAAGCCAGAGACGACTAAGCTTCAGCTATATCAGCATCTCCTGTGTTCCAGAGGTGAGTGAAAACAGAAGCAGCATTTCTGTCTACAACTACTTTTCAGTTGGAGCACACACTAAGCTGAAATTCTAGACCATGCAACTTCTAGGCTACTCATGGAGGGATTTTGACATTGTCACCCTATTTCAGCGTGAAAGTAAGCTCAAGTGTCACACCAACAATCCAGCGGAACCTTTGCTGTAAAAGTATAATCTTGGTCCAATATACAGAATAGTATAAATAAGCCAACAGACAAGACAGAATAAAACAGAGGATGTCATTTCACTACTAAATTCCAAAAACTTCACCTGACAAAACTGCTAAAGTGTTGAGTTTTTCCTCCCTCTCAGTTTCCTGCAGTGTATTACCAGCAACAGAGACCTCCCTGCAAATGGATCGGTATCAGAGCCATCAGATGTACATGGGATGCACCACAGTGATTTGCCCAATAAAATCTAGTTGTGCTTCATGACAAGAAGATTTTGAAACCAGGTTGGAAAGAAAAGGCTCAGCTTTTATATGAAAATCTAATTTCATACTTGGATACAATTTTAGTCCAAAACGCTTAAGCCAGAAAAAGCTAAAATTATCTTCAGACAGTACCTGCTCAACTGACAAAAACTAGCAAACACATTTCACAGTATTTATCTCTTAAGAAAAATTGTAATAGAGAATTTGTAATAGTTTGAGACAATAAAGTGATCTGACAGACACACACACTTCATCACATCTCTGATTTCATATGCAGGCACAGCAAATAACGTCATTCTAGCATACGTTGCATCTGTTCACACGTGATTACTACGTTTTAATTAACTTTTTAAGACTGCAGCTAACATTTGGATTTTTCCCCTAACACTGGTACAGGAAATTTGACTTTACAAGGTGAAATATRTTTCTTAAAAGTGTCACCAAACTTCCAATCCGAAAAATCACTTTGTGCTGTGACTGAAATCAGAGTTCAGGTTTTTGATGTGCATGACTATTTGAAGATACAACAGTATTATAAAAATCTAGAAAGCTAAGGTTGTTGGAGCTGTTTTATTAGTGAAACCAGTCTTCTCTTTGTTGTGTCTAGTTAAATAGACCTTCATAGTAAGTATAGATGAGACACTGTTGGGCGTACACCTTTAGTGCTCTGTATTTTTAACACAYATACACCACAAAATACCTACGCAACATATATGATAGACAAAAAATTATAAATACAATATGCAACAAAGCATGGTAAGTAGCATTACAGTTCATACTGTTTTAAGGTCGATAAGGCAATATTAAGAGCTTTGAAGTATCTATCTGGTAGGACATGCTGAAAACCAAGGCAGCTTCAGCTCCAAGCAATTGACAGAAAGCCTTACCATTCAGAGCCTCTGGACTGTACAAATTCGAGTCATGAGGCTGATACTGCTTCCAGGAGAAACTATCAATTAGAAATTTCATTTGTAATAGACAAACATTAAATTCTACTTTAGTGTACCATTCCAGATACCTGTCCTTGAACATCTCTCACAGTAAATCATGTGCTTAGTTTAACACACGCCCATTAATTTTTGAGGCTGCAGAGACTAATTTTGTCATAGTGTGGTACTTAAACTATTTCTACAACAATACAGGCAAGAGTGAGTTGAAACAACTGAGTCCAAGTAGCAAAATCCCACTTCATCTCTTGCAGCACCTACATCTACATTTCCTCACTTTATACCTATGACACCCTTTAAGAAACCTTTTCTGAAGCACCACAATAATCCACAGGAGACATACCACTCTCACCTTATCCTTATGTGAAAACTGTGTAACAAGCTACCCACACCTTATGCTTCTTCTCTAACTCATTYTGGAGGCATATCAATTAATCAATTGATAGGACACTCAATAGTACTTTCGTCAAGCATAAGAATAATTTTATAGTGGATGACTAGAAATCTTAACATTTCAACAAAGAACTAGGGGAGCACTTTCYGTGAGGACGAGCTTATTTGGTGCTGCAGTCCAAGTTCTTTAAGCTGCAGTTGCACATAGAGAAAAGACAGGTATCRAGTCACGCAGCCCCAAGGCGTTCGCAAATTTAGAAGTTATTTCTCAAGTGTTTACTCTTCCTTCTGTAAGACCACGATGAATACTTTAATTACAGCAGTAGAATTAGCTACCTGACAGCCTCCTGCCCCATGACACAGAAAACACAAGAAAGGAAAAAACTACAAAATTTTCTTTTAGGGCTTTGAATACCGATCAGCTAGAAGTTAAGATGAAACAGGAAGACAACATATCCTTACCATCCAAAATCTGGTGCCAGTAGTAAGTTTGCCATGTTCAGAGAATATCCAGCCATGGTAGGAAAGCAGCATTTTCAGGGAGTAGCGCATTGTGACAATAAGGGCAACCCAAAGCCCTGTGCCAAAAAGTACTCCACTCACGATGTTCTGTGTTTGGTTTGACATATAGCCACTATTTAAAACAAAAGCCAGCATATGCCAGTTAATGTCCATTTAAGTTCCAAAGAGAAGCTGATATTGCAAACGTAATTCCAATGGTACTACAGGCAGGCCTTACACAAGCTTTATGCCTGCTTACCCTGCTTTCATAAGCTCCTTTCCAAACACCTTTTCATGCAGCAACATCAAAGGCCACAGAAGTTGGAAAATGTGCTATCCAGACACCCAGAAAACAATGCAGYAATACTGGTATAACAACCTCTCTATTTCATATCCCCATACATCTGTTTATTTGGCTTATCCTGTCACAAACATACTGTTCCAAAACCGATACATTTTAACAGGTATAGCTTTAAGAGTAGCTGCAAAAAACCCTGATTTCAGTTTAGAGGAACAGTAACTTTTCAGGCTACTTACGTTGTATCAAGTGTCCGGTTGATTTTAGCTATGATTCCTAAGGAAGGATCAATTTTGGCATACATTGTTGACATCACACCCACAACTACAATAAGCCAGCTAGATGGGCTAGCAGGATAAACGCCGGTGATAATTCCATTCTGGAAAGAAAAGCCTTCACATAATTTTTTCATACCAAAGTGGTTGACTTCATAATACCATGGAAAGAAACAAAAATCAACACATTTAAGTCATTTAGTTTTCAACAAGTAGTTAAGATTATCCAACATTTTCTTACATATGCTTATCTCAGGAGGAGGGAATTGATTTAATTAGGATTGACTACTACAGAAAATTATAACAATGTTATCAAGAATGAAACGAACTTTTACATTCTCTTGTAGACATCACTGATCCTGCCGCAAATCTTACAAAAAATGCTGCAACTTACAAACAACCCTAGAACAAAAGACACTTCAATAATTCCAATTTACACTGATTTAGACTTTTCTACATGAAAACATGGCAAAAATATTCTACTGAACAAGCCAGTGAGAACCAGAATCACGGTTTTTTTAATATCATTTAAATGGTCCTTCTAATAGCTTTATAAGAAAATTTTTATAAGACTGCTGTTAATATGCTTATGTTTTTGAATGAGATGTTGAAGATAACCTGCAGATTATGTAGTTTGCTACTAACAAAATAGATAACTTACATTTTTAATCCCATGAACAAAACAATAAATTCACAGCAATCTACATCAAATACCTCATCAGAAACAATACTGCTTAGCCTAACTTGTTTAACATAGATGTTCAGGTAACTTTTTGAAAACAGCAAACCTCCTTAATTTCCAAATTTAATTTTACATGTTCTTTGCCAAAATAAAGAGTGCAGCTGTGTACCTCTAAGAGATATGACACTAAAGATCACAACTAGCCGTATTTTTGATTTCTGCTAAAAGATTACATAATTACGTCGTGCACTATGAAGAGAGTGAAGTCAATTAAAGCTACTGTTAATTTCTACATCTGCTTCATCTTGCTTTCACAGAATAAATCAAAAATATGTACCCTTTCAGTTTTTACAGCATCACCCACTGCCATCTTCCTCAGTACCCCTTGTCTTAACTAAAACCCATGTAAGTCTTTCACAATGAGGAACTTTGAGGACATAAGGACTTCAAGAACATAAAGGAAAAAAAAAACAGTTTTCCCTAACAAAATTTCAATAAATTCATAAAACATTAAACAACCCTGAAGTTTGGTGGACTTGACTAATTCAGCATACCTTGAATCTGATGAACTTCTTCTTCCATGAATAGACACCAGATAGGTAAATTTGTTTGAGCGCCTCATGGCTCATACGCAGGTCAATCCCATCTGGAGTTACTGTAAATTGAAAAGCTACTGCCTGATGAGCTTCCGCCATTTTCAGAGAGAGTTCTGTCGAAAAACAAAGTTAAAAAAAAGTATTTCCTTCTTGTTCAAAGGAACTAGGTGCTAGTCCATTTCTAGCAAGATCTATTCTACACCATAATTTTGGCAAAGATTTCCAAGTATGAAAAATTCACATACAGTACTTGCCTTTTCCTTACAGGCTATGCTTGCACTTCAGTCTGAGTGTCCTGTATGTTAACTAAGGCACCTCTTCCGACCACAACAGCTGAAAACAGAAACAAAACACTCGCATAACTCAGGCGTTCTGGCAGCACCAGAGAGCTGAATACCACGTATACGTGGAGTACACAAAAAAATCAGATCAGAACAGAAAGTAAAAGCCATAATGTTTAGAAAAAGCATATTATGTGCACATAGCATCTCACTCTTAATGATAAAGGAGATTCAGAAAATGTCTTTTTTTCATCATTTTGAAACAAAACGTAGCTAGAATTTTCACCTAAGCTAGAAAAACAAAGCTGCTTCTGGCCATATCTTCCCCTGAAATTTTTTTTGTGTCTTAATTTCAAGCTGATTACTCCCRTCAATAAGAGACTATAATGCCTGTGGCTCCACATTCTGCCTGGTAAATAACTGCAAAAAACAAAATATGCTGAGCTGAGGAAATCAAATCACAACTGTCAGAAAAATGACCTTCCCATAGAAATCCGAAGTTATGATGAAATTTCATTGAATTGCCACTCAGTTTAACCACCCAAACAAATATCAACCATCAGGCCAATATAGACAGCAGACAATTATACTGGGCAACCATAAAAGACTCAAACAAAACCCACTGGAAGTTAAAACAGAAATGTAACCCCAGTGTAGCCCCAAGAATCCCACCACATGCCTGAGAGCATTGTCCAAATGCCTCTCGAACTCTGTCAGGCTTGGGGCTGCAACCATGTCCCTGGGGAGCCTGTTCCAGTGCCCAAATACCCTCTGGGGGAAGAATCTCTTCCTAATAACCAACCTAAACTTCCCCAACAGAGTTTCATGCCGTTCCCTTGGGTCCTCTTGCTGGTCACCACAAAAGAGGTCAGTGCCTGCCCCGCCTCTTCCCCTCATGAGGAAGTTGTAACTGCAATGAGGTCTCCCCTCAGCCTCCTCTTCTCCAGGCTGAACAGACCAAGTGACCTCAGTTGCTCCTTGTATGACTTCCCCTCCAGGCCCTTCACCATCTTCACTGCCCTCGTTTGGACACTCTCTAATAGCTTTATATCTTTTATCACATTGTAGCACCCAAAACTGCCCCCAACACTCAAGGTGAGGTCACCCCAGTGCAGAGCAAAGTGGGACAATCCTCTCCCTTGCCTGCCTGGCGATGCTGTGCCTGATGCCCCCCAGGACAGGGTTGGCCCTCCTGGCTGCCAGGGCACTGCTGACTCACATTCAACTTGCCAGGGGCCAGGACCCCAGGTCCCTTCCTGCGACGCTGCTTTCCAGCATCTCATTCCCCAGTCTGTACCTACACCCAGGGTTGCCTCAATCCAGATACAGAATATGGCACTTGCCCTTGTTAAACTTTGTGCAGTTGATAATTCCATAGCTTTTTTTAGTTTCCTTAACCAGCATTTGTACATGAATACCCTGGAAGTTACTCCTACTAATCATTAATTCAGACTAATGTAGTTTGAGCACTTACAATTAGAACACAGATTTTTGCTGACAGACTGCATGTATAACACTGAAATCGTCCAAACTATGTATTCCTGAGAGACCATCATGATTCCAAAGTCTCTTGTTCACTTTAATTTATTAGCTTACCAAAACTTGCATGCATAACCCTAAAAACAACATTCTCTTAGAAGTATGACAAAAACGTAGTGGAATTTATTATCCCATCTGTAGGTCAGGATTCAAGGGCAAGCTTTAGACTGAAATTTTTGCTGGTACAAAACAGAACGTTATCAATACCAAGTGTTCTAAGGCTGCACTGGCATTTCTATTTAAGCAAAATCAAAGAAAAGTACAACTACTTCACCCTTTTTGAATCCTAAAAGCTAAATTTACCTTTCTTTTGCAAACCCAAAGCTAGTAATTAAATTCTGGTAGACTGTCATCCCCTGTTGAACAGCACATGAGGACTAACCAGTGCAGTTTAGGTGGGCACTTCAAAATCAGTTTATTATGACTGTAGTGCAGCTCCTCTAGTCTGTAAATACTGTGTCAAAGTCGTCTGAAACACAAAGAATGGGTGCAAAGGTGTATGAGTAGACAACCAGGGAATATAAGCACTGGGAATGCAGTAACAATATGCTTAGGCAATAAACACACAATATAGAAAAAGAAGGAGTACTTGGCAGACACTAACAAGGTAAGTTCTGCTGCACATCATCTATTCAGGCTGCTGACCAACAGGCAGGGATTCTTTGCAGTATTTAAAGTGCCTATTCCTGGACCAGCCTACAGTGATCCACCTCTGCAATACAACTACCGCTACAGTGGCTAATGGTAATCCACAGCTCTCCCAAATCCATCAGCCACCGCTCAAGTTTTAGAAGCTGTGTCCTGGGTGAATCACGGCAGCTAAAGCTCACAGTATCCTCCAGATAGTATGCCATTTGAGTTATGTGTGTGCAGCATCTGATTAGAATAACAAAGAAGAACCAATTAGAAGAACCCAAACCAGCTTCGAACACCAGTTTCAAAGGCTYTAAAACAAGCCCTGCGTGCCCTAGTAACAACTCAATTTGTAGTACTTAATGACTGTCACTAACAACTACTCATATGGGCCCTGCTGCAGGCAAGTATGAGGAAGTCAAAGTCAGCTGTCCATTCATTCATTTAAATTGTTTATCACCAGCTGACAAGAGAGCAATAAAACAGGCAGAGGCAGCAGTAATAMATGCTATAACCTGGACTCAACAGGGTTTGCAAAAGGGGAAAGCATTCAAAGTTAAGATTTTATCACATGTTTAGCAGCACTATTAACACTGGGATGAAAAAAACCCAACAAACACATACAAAAACCCCAACCATATCTGCATACAGAGAATCAGTCACCTGGATTTGTCTCAAGAAGGGCCAACAGGTTCTGCTCAGTTCACTTATAGAATTTTGTATCCTGGAATGCCAGTGTCTTAAGTATCAGATCAACCAGTTTCTGYTACCCTTTAACTCCCCTGTGACTTCCCAGCCTGGAAATTTGTAATTAACCTCTTCTTTGTTTCTGAAAAAAAAGAATTTCAGGATTTCTTTCATTTTTAGGCACATGCTTTTTAACAGTTCAAGGCAGAAAAATATTGTAAATARCATTAATAATAAACAGTCAACCTGACATTTTAATGAATTAAAATTTAGCATGCTCATAACATTAAATAAGCTTCGATAAGGAAAATATTCCTTATTCCCGAATGAAAAAAATATTAATCCAGCAACAATTAATCCTGACTCAAGCAAACGAGCCCTGAAAACAAACACAGTCCAGTTCTAGGACTGTACTGCTTGACATTAAGGCGTGAAACAATAAAACAGCTTGTTTCTTTTCATATTCTGTTTCTTTACTTAAGAAAACCATAAGCCTTTAAGGCTGCCCTGAATTATGRTGGCCGAATACCAAAGGCTTCCTGAAGTCCCTTTCTTTGAACACTTGTTTTCCTCCTTAAAGGCCAATTTAATCATAAGCCGCCGTACACTTCCCCTCGCTGCATTCCTGCGCTGCCACGTGCTCGCCAGCAAACTAGGTAAAAGGGCACAGGCGGAGCCTTGGACTTTTAAACTTGACTTGCCACTGTTCCTAAGGCAGCACCCACATCAATCACTGCACCAGCASCGAAACAATAGCTGCTTCTAACTGCGGGCATTTCGGTCTGCAACATATTTCTGCACAGCACACACTAATTAACCTCGTTCCCAACAGAGAGCCGTAAACAACAGCTTTTGACTTTCTCAGCAGCTTGGCCGAGTCTTACTCAAAGGGGGAAAAAAACACCCAGCACAGTAATTTCTAAAAGTAATCTGAAATGGCTATTTTCATCCGTTTCAGTGTTCTCTTGTAATATTAATGTATCTTAAAAAAACACACACTTGCCCCTTAAAATTTGGTTTATTGATTGATTGTGGGTTTTTTCCTTTTATTTAAAGAAGAAAGCTGCCTGTTCCTTGCTCTTATCTGGTTYTACTTAAATTCAAACATTCTRTAACATCTGCAGATGTTTCTCCTCTTCCTTTTTCATACCTCTGCTTGAGCCAAACAAAACTTAGCACAATTTTTTCCCCATTGTTATAAACAAGCACTGCTAGGCTGGATGTCACTTTTAAGTCAAGAAAACACACTGCACACTAAGTGCTGATGGTCTGAAAAATTATGCTGCTACATCCACTACGCATAAAGTCTCCTCAGACTGCTTTTCTTGCCGTTTCGGGGCATTTACACTACAAAGACTGAGATTTAACTCACAGACCTTATGACTTCAGATTGCAGACACTGAACAGTCTGTGTTAGGGCTTACATGTTCCTATAGTCACAAAAGGAGATAAGGGCTTCAGCTCTGGAAAATCTGAAGCWAAGAGAGCTTCCATGTAAGTCAGGCACGCAAGAAGTTACCAGGGGTTAGTGATGTCTCTCTGAAGCACATAATACAGAACACTGATGTCTAAAAGACAGTGAAAGAATTACCATGAGCATTTTAAAAAGCACCAAGCCATGATACAAAAGCTAATTGCATTCCAGTACACTGCACAAAACAAGGTATTAATTCCTGAAGCAGCTACTCTTGGAAATGCTACCAAGTATGAATCTTTTTATGTTTCTGTAGATTTCATAAGCTTTACAGGGATAAAGTGGTAGTGCTAAAAAGAGTAAAGTCACCACCTATACCTCAAAAAAAGCAACTCCTCTGCTTTAAGAGAATGTCACCTCTTTTCTCAGAAGCCACCTTAGACCTTAGACACTTGCTTCCTGTACATTGCTTGGCTCATGCAATCCACTTTTTYCCCCCATTTCCTCTTGAATAGAAAAACCCCTGCCATTTCTCCTTGTCAGGATTCTAAACATCTAACCAAAAGACATATATATATAGTGAAAACTGCATTTAAGTAATATATGTATAGCTCCTTTTCCTGCAAAGGAAGTTAACAAATGCAGAGGAAAACTGAAGAGGTCTTATTCACATGATCCCAAACAGCTAAAACCTTGACGAAAGACTTAATTCTATGACTCTCACTTTCAAGCTACCTCAACAATTTAGTTTGACTCTCTACTCAGATTTTTGACATCTATTTATAGATTAGCTTTTACATGCAGGGCATACGACTGTCAGTAACCAAACCAAGCTCACAAAACAATTCTCTCTAATCATCCTACCTGGACAATCAAAGATTGACAGTTTTCTTCAAAAAGCAATGGCTGCTGCATACAGTTTCTCTGAGGACACGGCTATGTACCACCACACACAGGTTCCATACTCTCAGAGCTCTCAAAGAGATATCTCTGGCACCCAAACCACGGAGTGTTCATAGATGGTGGGTAGACTTGCAGCATTACATGTATGATGGCAGTTCTGAATTCAGAATTACCTGTATCACGGCATTTCTGAATTCAGAATTGCTTGGAAGCCCTCATAACGTCATGCAGATGCAAGGTACTACCAATAAAGCAATGAAAAGCATCTTATCACATAGGATCTGTCTCCTGACTCGGGCCAAGTTCCTACTAGGCAAGCTTAGAAGTAAAATAAAAAAAAAAACACCAACAAAATCCCCAACAAGCCACAACAGAAACTTGACCCTGAAGAATTCTTCATTCCTTTCTCAAAATAAACTTACAACCTCAAATTTTAGTTAGGCAGTCAGGTTTCAAATAGAGACTGGTGAGAAGTGTGATATTAAACCATTTAAAATTACATTGTTTAAGAAAGATTTTGAGATGGCAAGTGGAGAAAAACATCAGATGAAAGTAAATTTAACCCAAATAGTAAACATACTTAGAACTATATTAAAATTTCCATTTAAAGCTAGACATCTTGAATGAAGAACATCTTGGAAAACCAAGTACCCCAAAGTCTTGGTCTGACCCCAAAACACTTTATTTCAAAGAGAAAAGCGGGGGGAAGGGAATCTATTTCTATTAACATGCAAAGCAGTAAGAGTTACTGTTYGAATGTTAAAAGCAGCCACAGAGAACTGGAAAATAACTCTGGAGTTCTCAAAAGTTCTCGTAAAAGACTTAAACTCTGAAATCTYTTTAAATACTGAAAACGCTGAAGAAGTTTTATCCAGTATTTTACTGTCCACATATCACAGATCTCCCTTCAGGAGGTGAGCTTGCTACAGCTTTTAGAAGAAAGTTTTTAGAAGAAAGACCCAAGAAGTTTATTTTGTATGTTTACTTGCTAACATATTTTTACACTTTAGGGTAGATCACTGAATTCTAAGAGTCTGAGGACAGACTTAAAGAAATTGGAGCCAGTATTTCAACACTTGAACATCTGCACTGTTTGTGCTGACACAGTGACCAAATATTTTCTCTCAGTCTAAGCCATCACTATGGAAATTTGCATTTTCTATCTCCCAGAAAGCCAAAATGATGAATGCATTTTGTTCTATACAAATCACTAAGTAACTGCTTATGCTCAGATCTGTTGATTTCATAACAGGTAGTAAATCACAAGAAAGAGAATTGCAAACATTGAGATGTCTATCCAACATCTTCAGGCACTATGCCACATTTCTCTTTCATTTCTGTTATTGATAGTCCTGTCAGTCCAAGCCTTCAGAACCACCTACACAAGGTAATTCAGCTACCCTATGGCAGCTGTCTTTGCCTAGACAGTGCGCTTGCAATGACATGATATATAGTGAAGCACAACAAAGCCAGTGCCAACATCCTCAAATAACTTCCTAGCATGTTACTTTATTTCCACACTTTGCCGCCTACTACAGCTTAGTGGCAACWTTGACCTATACAGCCATCCCAGAAGTGGATGCAATCTACAGAGAATCAAGGTTGTTTGAGGGGTTTTTTGCCTTTGTTGAACAACTCCCACACAAACAAGTTCTCCAAAACAAAAAGTGTATCAGGTACTTACAGCAGAGTCTCTTATTACACAAATATAAAGGGTTAGAGTCTTCCAAAACACTTTTTAAGTGTAGTTGTCTTTGTAACTTCCATCAAGTGTGTCTTCGCCTGTCTGAACTGCGCAGAGGTTCTGAAGTCTATCAGTCTGACACCCTTCCAGATGTTTGCCGCAAAAGTAGTCAAACCTATTCGAAAGCTTGAAGTCAGCAAAAAAATAAAACCAACAAAAAATCCCACCCACTAGAGAAAAAAAAAGAACTCAACTGAAACTGCAGATGATACTGCAGGGACTGAAACTGGGAGCAGTGGCTGATAAACCAAAGGTTTTCACTGCCATCCAGACAGACCTCGACAGGYTAGAGCAACAGGCAGGCTGAAACCTTGTGAAGTTCAACAARGAGAAGTGCAAAGTCCTGCACCTGGGGAGGAGTAGCCCCACACGCCAGTACACACCGGAGACTGACCAGCTGGAAAGCAAAGCTCAGCAAGCTGCACAGGAGCCAGGAAGGTGCCCTTGCAGSAAAGGCTGCAAAGGATTCTAACAGAATCCTGGGGGCCATTAGGAGGGCTGCTGCCACCAGCTTGAGGGAAGTGACTCTTCCCTTCTACTCAGTGCTGGTGAGGCCTYAACTTGAAAACTGTGTCCAGTTCTGGCTCCTCAATCAGAGAAATGGAACTACTGGAGAGAGTCCAGTGAAGAGCCAGTAAGAGGATTAAGGGCTTGAACCATCAATCCTGCTTTTTTATACCGTTGTAACATAGCAGAGATGTTTTAAGAAATTTAATGTAGGAGTTTTCATAAGAGAGATCTGTTTTAAAAAACAAACCTACAGAGCATTAAGGCCTGAACAAGAAATCCTGTGCTTCAATTGCTTTAAATGAACAGCATACCTTGAAATTCAAATTAGTAGTATCAGTCWAATATTCAAAAAGAGCAAGTTTCTGCAACTGACAAAAATGTACTATTAGTCTGGACGATAAAAGAAGCTGGACTTTGCAGCATGAACGTTTCAGAAAATGACTCGTCTCAGTTTTTCAACATTATTCCAGTAACTTTGCCTTCACTAAAAAGCAGCAGTGTGTCATTATGCAAGGTTTCTGAATGCACGTTGGTATTTTAAACACCACTATGTTGTCCAATGAAAGTCTGCCAGTCTTAAGGCAGCAGGTAGATTTCTGGAGCTCACCTTAAGTGCCACGTATATTGCAGGGATACAGCGGGAAACCCYGCAAACTCCTAACAAAAAATAAGCTTGAAATTCAATGTTAAATATATACACCTATCTAGAGAAACATTGACTGTTCCTATCAAATTAAAAATGCCTTTATTATCACTAATAAAACTAACATGACTTCAGTAAAGTGTTTTCATGGAGTTTGCTATAAATACAATAATGTCAGGCACTAAAGTATACACTGTAAAGCAGCATCCAGCACTGACTCAGTAACTCAGGGTCCCAACCACTCTTCTGTCGGGTAGCGGTGGGAGGCAGTCACTCACATAAATGCCAAAATTCTGCCCTAATGCAAGAGGATTGATTAAGTAAGGCAGTTAACCAGAGCACGCCAACAGGATGCCAAAAATGCTTTTACTTGTGTGCACAGTTGAACAAAATTAAAACTAAAGCTATAGAAAAAATATTCAGTTTAACAGAAGTCTAACATCAAATTTGTCTAGAGTTTTATGCCTTTCAAAGGAAATTCAAGTTCTCTAAAATCTTCATTAAACAGTATAAAATATGCAGCTCAAACATTTAAGCATGTGAACAAAAACACTGTCTGGTCTCTCTTGTGTCTGTTTCTTGGATATTCTATTAGCTAATGGCACCTTCCTGCATACTGCAGTTCTGCAAAAAGGTATCAAGATACCAAAGCCTCAAAAAGAGTAGTTTATTGAGTTTATTCTTAGCTCATGGGACATTCCACAAGGTGCTGACTTCTGAACTTACTATAAAGATTAACTAGATGCAGTTATTCGCTTGACAATTTTTATTTCTAAATTGCTTCCTTGCCTACTAACCTTCAATAATATCTAATCATGCTTCAGCATACAGGACAGCACTGATATTTGCTGCTTTCAAATCTTACCAATAACTCAGCTATCTTACAATGACTAATCATCTTTTACAGACACAGAATCTTTACGAGACATATGAGAGGAGTGAAGCCATATCATATCWGTGCAAAAATTAATCGTGGATTAAATTCACTCAGAGCTTGTAAGTTGAATCTAATGACTATGGTATAGAAGTAAGACAGAAACCAAAGAATCACTCTCCTTTAAAAGTTGAATTAACATAACATTCAGTCAATTATCATTTGATCTGATGAAACCAAAGTTAACCTGACAGGTGTTCTCATGACACTTTAGTTGCGACAAGTTCTCATATTTGGTTAATGCTAACCATTGGCTCCAATCCTTCCCACCCTCACCTACACCTGACAGGTGTGGTCTCTTGTAATTGCAAATGTCTTTAAGGACTTCTCACATCTAAAAGATGAACAAATGCTGTGGTTCAAGCCAAGGTGGAGAACTGAATACATGCATTTGCCCAAGTACAGCAACACCGGGACCCACAGCAAACCTCACTCACAGCAGAGAATTTGAAATCAGAACAGCAAAGAAGTCTTCAGTAACTTGCTGTCCCACTGACAGCTTGTGTCCTGACCTCAGCAGTTTTCCAAGATCACCTGTGGGTGAATACATTCATTACCCTCTGCAGATATCTCCTTTGGAATCCTGGGCCAATTTTCTTATTCCCTTCCTAGGTGGTAAACTGGAGCAACAGGTATACAGGGATGGAAAGAGATCATGACAAAGAGACCAATGAATGAAACATAAACATACCCAAACAGCTGTCTTCCTTAAAAGCAGGCTTGAGATCTATTTGTCACACACAAACCTTCTGCCCCAGAAGCTCACTGCAGCTGGGATCCTGAGTAAGTTAGGACACACGGAGAGGCAGACTCATTCCAATGTTCCTAGCTCCTAACAGACACTACACTACAGCAATGGCAAACACTCAGCTGCAGCTCTCAAACAGAAAGCCAAGAAAAGCAGTTTGAGCTTTGATTCACACACAGCTTTTAACTGCTCAGAGGGACTGGGTCAGATTGGAGCCATTTCAGAAAAACTGATGCCAGTGGAGAAAATCATCACAGACAGCAGTTCTGAAACAGTATTTTCCATTACACCGGATGAAACTGTTTACACTGAACTTGTCCAAGATGGTGAGGAATTGTGGAGTGACAGAAAGTTCATCTGCTCCCCACCCAGACATTTCTCAGGGCTCTAGTAGTGACTGCGACAAGCAAGTAGATCTCAGGGGCCAGAATCCAATGCTAGGCTCAGCTTTCAGTTTAAGACATCTAACCAAGTGTTTGTCTGCAGGCTTTAAACTCCCCTTAGACTCAACACAGATGCCATCAAGATTTCTTGGAGAGATGTTCACAGAACAGACTGTTTTCATCAGCACTTCCAGGAGAAAAGCCACAGTCAGTAAGTTGTCTTCTCACCTGATCTGGAAACAGGCAAAGTAGAGGAGATTGGCTATAAGAAACAATATGTTAATTAATTACTAGGCTAACTCTAAGGAATATTAATCCCTACAGTTTCTGGATCACATGATCTCTCTTCCCAACAGCACGCTCCTGTAGAAGATGGTTCCAAAATGTACACTTCAACAAATAAACAAACACCCCCCCAAAACCCCCAACAAACACAAATCAACATTTTCCAGATCAGAACAGAAACTTTTACAACTGTTGGATTATTTCTAGGGACTTTTTTCCTTATACAGGACACACTATATTGTTTCTAAGCCTCTTAGATCATTCTAGYCTCTATTGCAATACATGTTATATTGTACACATCCCAGCAAGCTACATCCTCTGACCTTCAAAAATCCAGAATAATCTTACTGAGTAAGAGAGAAGCATATTCTGCTTAAACACTGCACAGTTATCATACCACGTAAAAACCTCCCCCATCCCACAAAAACTAGGCTCTAGACCTGGCTATTTCTTTTTCACTCCTATAAAAGACATACCCAGGCATTTAGATTATACAAGTTTATCCGTCCTCTCTCCCTTTGARCTTAATGAGCTTCTGTGCACTTGCAATAAACAAGAATTATTATCTTCTCCACAACAACAAATATTTCTGGAATGGCAGGACTTCTACRAGACGTACAAGATGTCACATTTTAGGACTTGGGAGATCCTGKAAGATGGACAACGTGTGGTGATCAAAAGCAAACTGAATTAATTGCTCTCACAGTAGTTCAATGACCATTTACCGCATAAGATTGAAAGACTAAAGAACTGGTTCCAACTCTTTTGCAAAAATATTTAAATTGACCATTCATATTAAAGTTAACCTAGACTTGAAAGTGTTCAGTCATTTGGMTCTTGTTTTCCCGAACATGTGGAGTTTGGGACTATGATACAGCATGCTGCAGGACAAAGACAATGGGTCTGGAATATTAAAAAAAAGCACACAGTTTTGGAGTTTTGTTGACTCGTTGGGGTTTTATTTATGGATTTTTTTTGGGGGGGGGGCGATAGCGGTGTTATTTGTTTGTCTTTTTAATACAAACATTTACTTAAGTCGCCTTTCACCCAAAGATTTGCAAGAGGAGACTCGGGATTGCCCATCCTGCCGGGAGCGCATCGCGCCGCCGATGGCCCCAGAGCCGATGCTTGGCTGCGGCTGCTCCACGTCCAACCCCCCCTATCCCACCGCGGACGGCGGGGAGCCGGGGCCGTTCCCAGCGCTGCGGGCGCGCCCCCGCCCCCGGCGCGCCCCCGCCGCCCCGCCCCGCCCCGCCCGGGCACGCTCACGTGACCGCGCCCGAGAAGTGGGTGAAAGGTCGCGCCGCCGCGGCCCCGCCCCGCGCCGCCCGCGCGCCCCCGGCCGCTCCAGGCCTTTCCACGCGCGCCGGGAAGGCGCTGCCAAACAAAAGTTCCCACAGAAAAGGACCGCAAGCGACGAGAGAAGCCAAGCGCATCTCACGGCGAGGAGGGGAAAAAAGGGCGTGCTCAGCTCGTGCAGCCCAGCGGCTTCTGCTGCGGTTCCCAGCGCTAAAAAGCCTCAGTTGTTCAAGGTTACAGGTTTCTTTAACCAGGAATACTGACTTCTTCCTGGAGAAGCTCTWCAGTCAGGGCTGAAACACCCCAAAATTTTAAAGAACACTCAGATCAACTTATCTTTCAAACTAAGTCACGGCTGTGACAGAGCCCGATACCTGTGTAACCATGGAAAGCTACATTTCCTAGGCTAACAGAGATCCACACACCACCACCTGTGCTCTTGTAAACTGGCAACGATTAATTTACATCGATATGCTTGCAACAGGAAGAGAACCTGCTAATTACCACTGAAGCCCACAATACTTGTTTTATATAACATCCATTCCTGATGGTAAGAAAAAGCATAAAGGAGTTTGCAGATCTGGAAATTCAACATGTCAGGCACTCGGGAAAACGTAAGGAAAGAAGAATGAAGGCATTAGATCTCCATTTTCAATGCTGCTCCCCTACACACACGTGAAAAGGAAACTAGCAGTTTTCTGTACTGTAATTTCCTCTAGACTGCAGATTGTCCTCTAAATGCTGACAAACTGCCAGGTTAAGGGGAAGAATGAGACATTTGTCTTGATCCTGCTTTGCACTTTTCTCTTTCCAAAGAAGGTGCTTCCTGTTACAGTTTCATCAGCACTAGTACAGATCTATTTTAACTGGATTACAGCTGAAGTAATATTTTAGGTTGAGTTTTGTACTTTAAACCAGAGAACATAGCACAAGAGACCAAACTTGTGCGAATACGAGGCGAGAAAATAATTCCGAGATGCTGCAAGAATCTTGATCTAGCCTTTACGAGAAGTCTAATTAGCATTCTCATGCAGTAAACCTGTCACGCCTTGAACAAGATATTACATTTTCTGTGTGTATCTCAAAGGCAGTTTGCAGTGACTACGGTCTTTATAGGTTTTACAGGCTGGAATCCTACGGGCGTAAAGACTAGTCTCTCTCTCTCTCTCTCTCTCTCTCTCTCTCACTCACACACACACACACAATAAATTCGTTTCCGCACTTGAAAACGCCCCGCCGATGCCACGCCGCACGCACACTTCCACGGACGTGAAACTGCTCCCGGTTACGGGTCAAACCCACGAAGTTGCGGGTCACCAGTGTTACCTTTGTTTAGGCGGCGGCACAGATTCAGCGAATCTCCCGGTGTACCTGTGTCACACCGCTCCTCTGCCCCCATCCCCTCCCTTATCGGCAGCACTAAGGCACTACTCCTCAGACCGGGGCAAATCGCGAGCACGATGCCAAGGACATCGCGCCTTTCCAGGACTCTCCAGCGCCCGCCAGCACCGCGCCCACCACCCTTCCCTGCGTTTCCACCCTTTTCTCCAGCAAGGACAAGCCCCGCTTAGGAAGCAGCGCCCGGCGCACTCGCACATGCACCACGGAACTTCGTGCTCGACCTAATGGGAACAATAATTAGGCTAAAACCGGACCGAGCGAGCCCGTCCGGCCGACCGCGATGCTGCCCTTGCTCAGCCCCAAGGAAGGCGGCCGGCGGCGCGCTGCGGGCGCGTCCCGGCTGAAGGGGGAGGGGAGCGGCTGCCCGCGGTGAATCAGCCGGACGCGGCGGGCACACGGCCCCGCCGCCCCCTCCCCGGCCCCGGAGCCCGAGCCCCGCGCCGCTCACCTGCAGAGACCGGCGGCGACGGGCGGTGACCGGGCTGGGCGGGCGGGCCGGGCGCCGCGGCGGCCGCTCGGGAAGCAGCGATGGGACGGCGGCCGCTCCCCTGCACGCCCCGCGGAGGCGGAGCACAGCTGGGCGGGGAGGTGCCGCCGGAGGGATGGCATGGGATGGACTGGGCTGGGCTGGGCGGTAGGCGCGAGGCGGGACACAGGAAGGCACCGCCACACCTCGGGRGGGAAGTCTGGGCAGGAGGTCCTGGGGTTGTAGCAGGAACCGGGAAACACGGTCCCTGTGGTCTCACAACCGTCCACGGGAAGGAAGCTCCGGAGATTGCGAGAAGAGGATCTGGGGTGTAAACGTGGAGAGGAGAAGCGTGCACTTTGGAGCAGGATTGGGCGTGGGAGACCTGTTTGGTGGTGAAGGGACTGCCAAGGAAAATCGAGATTTCGAACCCTCCAGCCCCTTCTGTGAGCCCAAGGCAATGGCTCTCCTGGGCTCTGGCAAGAATGAGGGTTAGATCTTACGGCAAGAGCAGGCTGGGGTGTGAAGGAGCTTCCAGGGGAAGGCGCAGGCCAGCAACAGCTCTCCCGCCTGGTTCCTTCTGCTCGGGAGCCCTGTCTGGAGGGGCTCTCTTTTGAACCCGGGCTCAGGTTAGGGTAAGGGAGTAGGTGATATAGAAGAGCAGGCGCAAAGGGCCACTATTTGCGGTGCTGTGAAGGGACTGCCAAGGAAAATTGCAAGTTACAAACAGTTTTAGCTCTGACTCCTGTGTGGCAAATATCACGGGAGGTTTTCTTCTTTGGCCCATGGCCATGCCTAGAGTTAGGCAGTAAGGTCCTTGGGAGGCCACACAAGCACAGAGTGGCAGTGTGGGCGGACTGTGAATGGGAAACCAAGGTGAGGACCACCAAGAGCTCTCCTTCTATGTCCCTGTGTGGGCACCCTCAGTGCCCGTGTCCTCTTTTGAGCCTGGCTTCTGACTGGACTGAGGCATTACCTGAGTGAAATCCCTACAAGACAGCATGAGTGCAGAGCCCCTGTAAGGGTCAGCAAGAGCTTTCAGTCCTGGCCCCTTCTGTGTGGGAGCCTTAGCCTGCAGCCAAGATAGCCCCACTGGGAAGGACCAGCCAGCCCACTCTGCTCCAGCAGATGCTGGGATTTGAGGGAAATAAGTACACTCAATACATCTCAAGAAAARTGACTACGTTCTTTTAAAAATGCAAAATCAGGAAAGTAATGAAAATGAAAGCAAAGGTGCTAATCTCGGCAGAATGGCACTCAGTTTGAAGATGACTACTTTTCGAATTTGTAATGGACTTGTCACTTTCATGAGCTTGGATATCAGATGCTTTGTTTGATTTCAGCATGATAACAGGTGGAAGACTGCTCTGTCCCAAAAGGAGGTCATGGCCTGTCTGACTACAGTGGGGTCAGCATGTAGTCTCTCCTCTGAACTGCTAAGAGCTGGGATTCCTGCATTCTTCCCTTGTGGGCACACCCACCCAGCCATGCACTCCTTCCTGCTGCAGTTTCCAGGATRTGGCTGAAAGCTTCTAAATACACAAACGTGACCAAATCCAGAAGCATGGACACTACAGGCTAAATCTTTCCCTTCATGCAGTGTCAATGAAAAGAAAACCCCACTTCTGATCAGAATTTTCCCTTCTGGTGTTGAATGCCTAATGATGCAATTCAAAGATATCATTCTTTATGAAGGAAACATAAAGCCTAGAAAGAAACAAGGAGAGGAGAAGAAAAAGAAGAGGCATTTGGATCTATTAACATTAGCAAAGGGAGAAAGAAAAAAAAAGAATAAATCATCAGCTACTCCCATCAGCAGCACTCGTATCTACATACTTTTAGCTATAGCAGATGGGAATGAAATGTGGACAGTTAAAATAAAAGAATTACTACCTTGGGAAAAATCATCTGTGTGTTTTTCATTATGCATATTTCATTATGCGTTGTGCAACCTAATCTTGGATAATGTCTTGTTAGGCTTTTATTTATTTATCATGCAGGTGCCTTTTACTATCAAAATATTTATATAAAAAATAAGAACAAATCGGCTTCTGTTCATTCCACTAGTACGTTTGTACATATCTTAGTCTGCAGTCAACATTTTCATCTACACACAAAATCAGGACAGTATCAGTCAGCTGACAATATATGTTTGATGCTAATTATTTTGTTCTCCAAATAATTGTGCAAGCTATCATGAATTAGGAAGCACCAAGACAGAGTGTTTACTTTCACATGATTAAGCCCCCTGAAGATAACCTTAGTAAAGACATGAAAAGTATTGCATTACGTAAAGCTATCATGATGGCAACTTAGCTAAACCTGACTTGGCTCTGTTTAGCTGGCAAGTGCAAACCTCACAGATAATCCTGTGAGTAATTGACACTGGTCCTGACACAGATGTCTAGGTCATGCGCTGTTCACCCATTAACCCACAGAAGCAAGTTTGGCTCTTCTGTAAGAACAACCTAATCAACATTTTGTGCCTTTTATCGTGGCAGCAGACACTGCTGAGATTCTCTATCTCCTCTGCTAACTGTGTTTCTTCATCTAAGAAGGTGATAACGTATAAGGTGATTCTCCCTCCTGTGGCTGCAGCTGCAGTTGTCTGCATGCCTGCAGCCTGGCCTGTGCTTCTGCAGCAACCTTGCACTGCTCAGCAAAGATAACTCCATTTCYCCCCATAACTTACTTTTTTTTAATTTCTAAAAAAATTATGAATATCATCAGCACAGACCACATGTGTTTGGTGCTGTAAGACTTTTAGTAATTAATTCTGATCCTTGTAATCCAACTTGTAATCAAAAAAAATAATCGACAGGTCACATTTATCTGTGTCTTGTCAGACTGAAATAATATTAGTTTACCACAATGACTGTAGTTCTTGACCCAAATATATTTGATTATCTTACCCCAGCCSTTCAAGACTTGTGGCATGACTTCTTTGCAGCAGCTTTTCTTACTCAGTGTACCTATCTTCCGTTATTTTTACTTTTGCCTATTTTTTAAGACATGGCAAAGTGCTATACCCCAAGCCTGGATGTGGCCTGGAAGTGTGGCTATCTCCAGTACAATTTTGTGTTTCTCTGTCCTGGTGTATTTTTTTTWAAATTACTTCAGTTTCTCAAGTTGCTATATCAAGCAGTTTTGATATAGATAAGCAATTCTCTTCACTGTCTTGAAACAGAATTAGTCTGCTTGTTGGAACTGAATTATTCAAGACCTTCAGAGTACAAATTTATTGGGTGCGGTCTCAGTTGCTTGAGCAGGTATTTTTCCAATTTGCTTGCTAGTGAAAACACCATTGCAGTTTCATTTTAAACAGGACGAAGACCACTTGGATTTCTTTTTCCATCTCATGTTATCTCCCATGGTATCTAGAAATGAAGGTTTCCCTAGTTAGGATGTAAGCACAGGTAAGTCAATGTTCCACAGCCACTGATAGCCTGAGTGGCAACACAAGTTGGTAGAAAGTGAAATGAAGAACAGCTCAAAAGTGTAACTTTGTAACTTTGTGTAGATAGATAAGTGTATACGTGTTTGTATGCCAGGAGCCAAGGGTGAGGGCAAAGCAGGCCAGGCAGGACCATCCCTGACCAGGGCATCTTCCCATGGCATGTGGGCAAGACGAGCCTGACCAGGTCCTGTGACAGCAAACAGGGCTGGCCAGATCATTTGACAAATCTCCAGCGATGGGGCAAGTCCAAGGTTGTCAAGGTGGAAAACAGCCAGGTGCAAGTCAACTGCAGGAGGGCACTGAGGATGAGACCCTGCGCTTTAAAGCTGCTCCCAAGCTAAGCAGGGAGCACCACTGGGGCCCTGCAGAGCAGATTCTCCCAACAGCTCGTTTCAAGACCAGACAACTGCACCCTTTGTCTAAGGAGGCCCAGAGGTCTGGCAGCCAAAAGCCTGGCAGGGGTGGAGGGAGAATATCCTCAGAGCCCTGACAATGTACACACATACATGAGTGCAGTCACATTTACCTTTCATGAGATGATTTAGGAAAAGTGTTAATTTATTTGTTCTCCAAATAATTGTGCRAATTGGAAGAACTGTTGACTCCCTGGAGGGCAGAGAGGCCCTGCAGAGACCTTGACCAATTAGAGCAAAGGTCAATCTCCAACCATGTGAAGTTTAACAAGGGCAAGTGCCGGATTCTGCACCTGAGACAGGGCAATCCTGGTTGGGTGTATAGATTAGGAAATGAGAGGCTGTAGAGCAGTGCTGTGGAAAAGGACCTGGGCATCCTGGTCCCTGGCAAGCTGAATATGAGCCAACAGTGCCCTGAYAGCCAGGAGGGCCAACCCTGTCCTGGGGTGCACCAGGCACAGCATAGCCAGSYGGGCAAGGGAGGGGATTGTCCAGCTCTGCTCTGCACTGGGGCGACCTCACCTTGAGTGCTGGGGGCAGTGCTGGACATCACAATATAAAAATGATATAAAGCCATTAGAGAGTGCTCAAAGGAGAACCATGAGAATGGTGAAGGGCCTTGAGGGGAAGCCATGTGAGGAGTCGCTGAGGTCACTTGGTCTGTTCAGCCTGGAGAAGAGGAGGCTGAGGGGAGACCTCRTTGCAGTCCACAACTTCCTCGTGAGGGGAAGAGGAGAGGCAGGCACTGACCTCTTCTCTATGTGGTGACCAGTGACAGGACTCGAGGAAACAGCATGAAGCTGAGTTGGGCGAAGTTTAGGTTGGATGTTTGGAAAAGGTTCTTCCCCCAGAGGGTGGTTGGGCACTGGAACAGGCTCCCCAGGGAAGTGGTCACAGCACCAGCCTGACAGAGTTCAAGAAGTGTCTGGACAATGTTCTCAGGCACACGGTGTGATTCTTGGAGTGACCTACACAGGGCCAAGAGTTGGACTCGATGACCTTGATGAGTCCCTTCCAATTCAGCATATTTTATGCTTCTGTGACTGTCCTTACAAAATGCAATGTCCAAAAGGAACAAGATGTTTTGTCAGGTACAAAACGTTGCAAAACTGTGTAGTGCACATTACTGACCAGTGAAAATCATTGAGCGATTTCATGTACCACAAATACTGCCCATGCCTTGCCACATCCTCCTTTTCTTATGTGTTCCAGACCACTCCTGTGTCCCAAGTCCTCATTGGTATGAATCAACCATCTCATCCAYTGTTGTTACACTGAGTAACACCAACCTCTGCCACCACAGTAATATCTCAGACTTTGAGCTGGCTTCATCTTTTTCCTTTCTTAAATACTTTCTTATGAAGATACACCAACAATTCAACAGATATTTAAGCAGAACAGAGTGTCTTGCACTGCTTTTTTTAACCAGAACTAACCTCACTCGTCTGAGTTGTCAACAGGGTTATCAGACTACCCTGTGACAGTCAGATCTAGCACAGAACATATGGTGTGTATCTGTGATTGCGACAACAGAAAGAYGTTTTGGAAAAATAAATATGCCCCTCTTCTCCTAAACAAGATCCTTTTTAGAACACTTTTAGTTTATTCATTTTCTTGAGTGAGACAAGCATTTTGTTTATAAGGAATGGCAAAGTGATCGCTCAGAACATGTCACAGGTTTTGACTGGAGTTTATAAATCCAGAACAAGTGTGGAGTGCTCTGTCAAACTAACTAGACTTTGCAGTCTGCCTGGAAAGTGAACACTTGCCAGTGCCATTGAACCAGTAAGAAATACATTATTGCTTTAGAAATGAAATCCCCTCCAATAACTCTCCATGGCCATGGTTATGTTCCCGGTGTCTGGTGTTACTATGTTGAACAACTGAGATAGTCTCACCTACTGTAACAATATCTCCAAAGACATGACTGGGGGACCAAGTGAACACAAGCACTAATCAATATCCGTTGCAAAATGGGCAAGTACAGGTCTGATATGCTACTGACCAAAATGTCCATTAACTTAGCAGGTACCTAAGTTTTTTAGGGAAGTTTAAATTTTTAATTAAGTGAGTAGAACTCCATTGAGATTTCCTAGAAGTGCCTGAGCATCATTTGCAGAACAGTGAAAAAGAAATTAAGTGACATCTGCATACTCTATGTTCCAAGCAATTCACTGTCTCTCCACGTTATTTTTCATACTTATTGACCAGCAAAACTGGAATGAAAGCACTGCTGTGGAACACAGGAGAGAGAGCCCTTCTGGGCAAGTTCGTAGGGGATCCACCCAGAAAAATGGGTCAAGAGGTTATTTGGTAGGAACATCTGCAGCAAGTGGCAGATCTGCATCACATGCAGATTTTTAGATCTCATGGTTTTCATTTCTCTCCTTCTGATATTTCACTTCTTATCTCTCACCTTGCATGTTTATGGCTCCTGACTTTGTCCTTCACAGTCGCATTGGGCGAGGAATACGGATTTCCTGATACCATCCTGGATGTGAGAAGATGGATGGCATCCCAGGTATAAAGAGCATTACCTACAAGCCTGACAACATGTGCCTAAGGTTATGTCAATAGCAGCAAAATGGAACCTGGCCAAGCTTGGAAAAGAAAGTATGTAGCTGAAAGTTTTCTAAGGTAAGGGAACAAGTCAAAAATACAATACTAAAGGTTACTGGGTATTAGAAAAAGCCGCTGCGAATGTTGCAACCTAATGGTGGTTGTGTTTGTCACACTCCCTAAACTCTGCAAAACTTTGAGAAAGAAAACTCTCTAGCCTGAAACTACACATCATCATTTCTGGGAAAGACTAGAGGTGTATTTAGAGATTATTTTGAAAGTTATTTAGAGGTTTGTTTTTCAGATTGGAGGATCTGGCAGATACTTTTGGAAAGACATTGTTGTGTCAACTCATAAAATATTTAAAATAATCCACTGTCAATAGAAAATCTGCTGCTCAGACTAACAGTCACTCTGAAACTGATAGCATAGTTTCCTTAAGAGTTTCAAATGCCAGCCGAAACTGAAGGGCTTTGTACTGCAGAAATTTTTGCTCATTGGTCCACGGGTACTGTATGTACTATTTTCTACTGCAATTCCTGGATGGAAGCAGAGCTGTTTGCTACCCACCTAGGTCTGTAAGGAAAATAGTACTAATTATTCGTGACTTTTTGTTTGATTTCTGGTATACCAATTATGTGCCTTCCAGTATTTCTCAGAGTGGTTCCAGAGGTTGAAGTAGATTGAACTGCTGCTAAGAGATGAAACTTTAAATGAAGGAAGTGAGTTCAATTCCTTGCTACTCTAATTTACAGTCAAAGAGTATCCACTGACTTCCTCATTTAGTTCAAGTTAARCAGAGAACGTAGGAAGGCTGTGCAAAACCTGATCTGTGCAGGTGGGGAGTCAGGAGGAGAAATGTCCTTTTGTTTCCCCTGGCTTCACCATTTTAGACAGAGCGAGAAATGCACAGGATAGCACTACATGCTGAGTGGATTAAAAGATTTAAAATGGATCCTTCCACTTTCCTCACAGTTTTTGAAGAAATAAAATGTCAAAGCCTTTCAACACTCACTAGGTTACTCACTGTTGGTTACACAGTGTTGCTGTGTCACTGCAGCACAGTGTTTCCCTTCAAATGTCAGCAGTTCATCCCTACCTRACTGAAGCACATCCACACATCATTATGGCATTTTCCTTATTAACTGTCATTCTCACTCAGGTATGCCTTCTTTAGTGAGGAGTACAGCTGTGTGAGGACATACTCATCCATTCTGCTTAGAGCTTTGTGAGTTTTTTGCTCTACATTTCAGAATATCTCCCAGAAAATACAGGAAGTTTTGATCACATCAACTCTGCTCCCATCAAGCTTCTCTTGGCATCTAGTATCTGTGCCAGAGCTATTTCCAAACTCAGATGAAATATCCAGTATTGAGCACCATAGTTACAGCAGTCAAACTAAGATCCACAGTGCTACTCTTTATAAAAACGGTTCCCAACCACTGTTTCAGGAAAGATAAAGTTATTCCAATTTTTAGCTTTCTTTCAGGGCTTATTTTCATTAAAATGTTCATCCTAAAGTAAAAACCCCCTATGCTGTAGTTTCTCCCAAATCACACCAGTAGATTTCCATAAACAGGCTGCAATGTGAGCTCAATTCCTTAGACTTTGTTTCAGATGTATAATGCATAACCAACAGATTTTAAGGTCCTGTAGATTTGCAGTGTATGCAAGTCTCATCTTCAGTCAAAGCTGAGTGTATACATATGATTAAAATCCACCTTTGTACCTTTTCTATTGAATTTCCTTATCTTTTTATATTTGCAGCCATAATAAAGCATAATTTAGTTGTGATATGTTTCCTTTAACTTCTATAGTACCACTAAGTCAAGCAAAGCAGAGTGCTGAGTGAGTAAAAAGAAGGAAAMGTCCTTCAGAAATTGGGACAGGACACTAGAAAACATTCCTCCCCTTCAGCTTCTGTTGTGTTCTGTTGCCTTTGATGTCCCTGATGACATGTTGAAACTTCTTGTATCCTTACCAGGAAAAGAGGAAATGTGTGGCTGCCAGACCAGTATCTTGGTTAATGCTCATAAATGTTTAAATTAGAAGCCCAAATCTTCCATACTTCTGACATGGAATCTCTGACACCAAGCAAGATGGGATTTTTGCCTTTTTTTCTCCTCCTCAGAAACTGACACTAACACCAACAGAACCAATGGCTAGTTTTACCACCAAGGCATTAATTAGTGAGCAAAATTGTTTAAAGGCTGAGGAATTGGTTCAAAAGTTACTTTGGGTGTCGGGTTTTTTTGCTCACTAGTTGTCTCTTGTGCTGTTGGTATTTATTACCCTTCCTTAAGCAATTTTCTTCCAGAGCACACAATTTATCCTGTTGGTCTTGCTTCCTCACTTAATTGGCAAAATATATTACCTTTATATTTTTATAATTTAATATTTCCTGAGCACTTTGATGTATCTACATATATAAAAGCAAAGCAAGTCTGGAAAAAGTGGTTTGTGCTGGGCGCAGAAGCAGTGAATTTTGTGGTAGTCTTCACCTAAACATAGGCAGGTGAAAGATTGGCTCTGTGGGTAAATAGCTTAGAAGAGCACCATAATATTTTTCAGTATCTGGAGAAATTGAAGTATTTAGTCATGTTTAACGACCCTGTGTTGATCAAACTGCCCCAATGAGTCATAAAAGTTGTCACAGAAAGCAAAATGTTTGACTAACATGAAGTTCAGCTCATATSAAGATGGACAGCAGAAAGTAAACCAAATGCACAAGTCCTTTGCTGCTGTTTGGCGGGTGTCTTTGAAGTGACGTAAGCATCCAGTGGACTTTGTTCGTATTTATGACTGAACAGTTTGAGTTTGTGTAGTTCTGCTCAGTTTTGTGGTCGTACATGAAGCACAAATTCTGCCCACATGCATGTAAAACACGTCTTGTAACCACATAAAGAGCTGAGAACAGATAAGTAAAAGTGACCGGAAGCACAGATCATTAACATGTTTCACAAAAAATTTTTCCAGGACATAAAGAATTATAATATACCCATCTCTGGGGGGTATTTACTAACCTGTAGGCAGGTCAGCTCCCTGGATAAACCATATCTGCCAGGCTACTGGTCAAAATACTATCAGACAGGGACTGACTATTGCAAACCCCCATGTTCTCCCTGCTGGAGCTTCACACTCCATGTTTATGAGAACAAGTCTAGTTTGCATTTGTGCCTGGGAAACTAATGAATTTAAGAATCACACAGATGATCTGCTGGATGACTGAAATACCACCTGCAGTTTAGGATCAAAGGGAGAATGGCTAAGATAAGAAAGGCAGGAGTATGTGGAATTATTAAAAGCAAAGGCTGAGAAGTTTGTCATCTTCTAGATAAGAAACTGAATTGGTCAGAGAAAGGATTGCTGTTGCATCTCTCCTTCAAAGACTATATGTTTTTTAATGGTTTAAAATGAAGAATAGTGGAGAAAATCAATATTGTGAAACATCACAGAATGCAAGGAAAGATTGCTTTCTATCAAAGCTCATGAAAATAGTGGAGTGCTGTCGCTCAGGGTATCTTGGGCAGGCCTAGTATTTGTGGCAAAGTGAGAATGACTCCACCAGTGACTAATTTTATGTGGCTTCTAGGAAGATAATATGTTTTGGATAATGAATTTGATGCAGGCAGATTTTGAGTTTAGAAACAATTACATGAAAATTACTTCAGAAATAATGCATGGGGGAAAGTTGCATACTCTAGAAAAAAGGCATTTCAAAAAGGCCATAGTGCTATGTCCCTGAACGTACTTGTCTTCATGAATCCTGAATTTGATACAGGATTTCAAAGTGATCCTCACTTTGAAAACTTGGTGAGGTACTGCACTGTGTCACATTAGGTCTTTAGAGTGCAAGTATCAACTGCATATGTTATTGAACAAGCACTTTGTGGAACATGTTCGGTAGAAAATAGGTCATACTGCCGTCATGTGGCTGTCGCTAAAAAAAAAATAAATAAAGGCCTTGGAAAGTGTACGCTTCAGGGTTTAATCCAACATAACTACCAAGAAGATGTACTCACAAAACATAGACTGCACATTTTTCTCATTGTGAAACATTTTCTTCTTGCCTTTGAAGCAGCTGCTTTCAAGGAGGAGATGACCCATTGCTCTTATGTTGTCTGACCTTTACCTTTTCCTGGACTTTTCTAAATTTGAGGACGTATTTCAGCTCTTGTTTGGAGACAGGAAGGAAATTACGGATTCGTTTTTTCACCCTATAATTTTTTGTGACTGATCTTTTTTTATTTCATTATTTTCTCAGTAGCATAGGATTGCCTGCAGTGAGGTCAATATTCTTCTTGAAAACTCAGCATGAGATGTGTTTAAATAGTTTTGGATTACTGCACTTCAGAAATTAGCTAAGTGCAGGGTTACTCTGCTCTCATACTTTTTCAGAGTGTACTTCTACAAAGCCACTTTGAAAGCTGAAGGGGTTTGCTTGTTTGTTCATTTTTATCTTGGTAAAAAGTCCCACACAATGCAAGCTTCTTGCAGATATCTGCAGTTCTCACCACTCTCATGGGATTTGAGTTGGACATGACTTTCAGAGATAAAAGTGTACAGTTTTACTGGGCTTCTTGTGATAGTTGTGCAAATGGCGTGAATATTGATGCAAATATGATTGGACTGTTTGGAGATTAGTTAACGTCCCTCACCACCTTTCATCACTAGATTTCTGTAGAGGGACTTCTGGCTGTATCCATCACCACTTTTCAGAAGCTATAATAATAACAATTATRATAATGATGATGCAACAGAGATGAGCTTGCAAAATCTCCATTTTKTTTCACAGGGTGCATGCCTTCATAATCATCCTCTAACACCTGATGATTACATTGATAACACTATTAGCCCTCTGAGCTCATGATTTACCTTCCACATTGTACCTGCAGCCTTCCAGGGAAAATGTCACCCTCTAAGGTAATGGGATTCCAGCATTCCATGAAGGGCCACTACCCACCAAAGATGTCCTTGCCTGGAGTGTCATGCATAGGATGCTGTCATCGGACATGCTCCTTACCTGAACCAGGCATGTTAAGTAATGGATAATACAGCATGTGCAGGTGCACATGTGCTATGTCTATGTCACTATATCTGTAGGGTTAATAGGTTAATAGCAGGTATAAGACAGGGCTTTACTGGGAAAATTTAGGCATGTTCTCCATTCCTGCCCCTCCCTCACATGATTCTCGTAGCAGTCAAGAGAGAGTAGAGACCTTGGAATCAGCCTTTAAAAACAAATGGTAAGGACAAATAGAGGGAGTCTTTCTCAAACAGCCTGTTTTTTCAAAGGAAGGCCACAGGCACAGAAACACTTGGCACCCTTGCCCAAAATGGACTCTTGAACTGGACTAGATACATGGTTTGAGGTTTAGCAACTTATTTATTTCTCTCTCTGTAAATACTGGTGCTAGGACACTATCGCCTACGCTGGTGTTTACATTTCAGCCTGCTGACAGGCAAGGTGGACAAGTGTGGCTCAATCACACCTTGTTCAGCAAAATCTCACCAAATACCAACCAGACATGGTGGAAGTGGTTTAACAACTGCTCAAGTTGTTCACAGAAGTTAAAAGAAAAAGAAAATTAATAGAGAAAACTGGGAAAATTAATAGAGAAAACATCATTGCTGGTGGCACAGCTCTCAGGGGCTGTCCAGGGTGGCACAGGTTTCTCTCATGGTCCCAGATCCTGGGCTGCAGTGGTTAAGCAGGGCACTGATGCTTTCATGTATGTGGGGAGTTTATGATTTCTGCCACAGGAGGAGAAAGCACAGTTTATTCAGGAGGCTAAAGTGGGAAACTTCCCACTTTAGAAAGGGAGGGTATGTAAAGCCAAGGTGTTTTTTAGGCCAAGCAACCTGGCTTAGTGAAAATCTTTCATCGTCCAGGCACTTGCCCCAATCCGCCATCATGACAGAGTTTTTCTTACCTCGTGATAGCTCTCTGATGCTTAATTCACTAAATCTGATCTCAGGGCCCTCTGTGAGTAGTGGCAACATATTCTCTCCCAGGCAGCTGGAACATGCTCTACAGGTATTGCAATGGCTCTCCAGGGCTAAGAGAAGAGCCCACAACACTTATCATACACTTCACAATCGATTCTTAGACACCTAAAATTAAGTGAGATGGATTCTTTCGCAAATAATTTGGTCCAGGAATGTTTACTTATGGCCAGATACTGCCTGTCTACTCCCTCTGATGACTGCAGAGCAGTTAACTCAATTACTTCCAGTGTGAGTGAAGTATTTCGCTGTGGGTGTTAGAGCTACAGATTTGGGCTTCTGACGATAATCTGTGTTGTATCCATATTGCAACTGAAATAATGAAACATTTACTTAGAAGAGGAAGTGATTCATAACATCAATTTTAAAGCAAAATGTTTTGCCATAATGAAGCAAGAAAGTTGCGGTGACTCATTTTATCTTCAATTAAATGACAGGGCATCCCAAGCAATACCTGCAATTTGAGGGAGTCTCCTTTGAAATCCAGCCCCGTATACTTATTTCTCTTAGCCAGAGATGCAGAGTGGCAAGGCTTGGGAGCCTGGGGTGAACTTTCCACATGACACTCTGTGAAAGGCACTGGCTTGCTGGGTTAAGAAACTCTGCTGTAGAAAGATTTACACCCACACTGCAAGACTGCTAACTTAGCCTGCTGAGATCCTGGTCAGACAGCTGATAGTCTTGACTATGCCAAGTAACACGTTCAGGCACATCCATACTCTCCTAGGCTACAGCTCATAGTGCACACACAGCCTAAAMCCAGCATATTGTTAATTGTACTCACTGCACCTGCATCCTGGTGACATTTAGAAAAGCATGGAACTTTCTGACTCCTGGGGGAGGTCCTCTCCTTTTGTAGTGATGGGTTCTTACCAAGGACAAAACCAAAATCGGTTGCAGATCCTCCATCTTCCCAAGAGAAGTCCATACTGTGAGATGTTGAGTCCCTGGCTTCAATCCAGCAAAGCATTCAAATCATTCACATGTGCATTTTGTGTCAGTGTTCATGTGCTTGGAGATGAGGCTCCATTTTGATCGCTGCTGCAGAGGAGACCAAGTCATTTACGTGCCGTGTGATGTGTAAAAGCAAGTGCAGCATTAACCCAAAACATGGTATTTGAACTTCTCACTTTCAAGATTTTCAGACCTTCCATCTGAGTGACATCCATGCTCAAACAACTGCTTTCAGCAGTGGTTTTTATATTAAAATCTGCTTTTATGCTTTTATGTCTAGATTTCTCTGCAATCATAGAGAGTGGGACCTGGGCTTCAACTTACAAGACCATCAAACCCACTAACAGAAGTGACAAGTAAGACAGAAAGTCAAAGAATGTGAGGGTTTGGTATATGTCTGGTATTTGAAATACTTTTCTCTGCTAGATGCCACCACCTGTTAATTTTCAGAAATAATTTTCACCAATATAGAGGGATAAGAAGCAAAACAGTGTGAGGTACAGAAAAAGTTGCTGTGAGACACGCAGACTCAGCTCCAAAGGCAAAAAATTGTGCAAGGGTTTCCTGTAACTGATGACTTATTAATCTAAGGTGTGTTTATGGACTACAGGAACTTGCTGGTTATCTACTTCCTGGAAGTACTTTAGTGTTGCCAGGAACATTTAATTCACTTTAACTGAACAAAGTCAACTATATCACAGAAAAATCCCACAGGTTAAAAACAAAACCTGTCAAGCTTTAAAAGAGGGAAGAGCAAAACTGGCATGTGCCACAAACCACTAAAGCCAGCTCTTGTGGCAGTCTTAAGCTGTTGTAATTTACTTGCTGCATTCCTGGGGTGTGTCTTCCCAAGCAGCCCTATCTCCTMGCGCTTTCTGTTCGACAACCTTGTCCTAGGAAATGCTGAATGAGGATCCTGGGTCACACAGAAAAGCACTCAGAGCCCCTGGGATGCACAGAAAATCACTTGGGAAGCAATGAATTGCACTGGGAGGTCCCTGATGTGCACCAGGAGGCACACAGAGGTCTCACTGAGATGCACACAGTGGCCCCTGAGGCACACAGAGAGGCCATGAAGGGCTCATGGGTCTAACTGAAAGGCTTTTGGAGGCCCTGGGGCTACAAAGAAAAGTACTTGGAAGCCTCAGAGGTGCCCTAAAACACACTCAAAGTTCCCCAGAAAGCACAGAAATACATGTCCCCTGGACAGCAGGAGGCCCCTAGGGCTGCAGAGAAGGTGCCATTGAGGAGCAGAGGTTGTCAGAAAGGCTCTTGAAGGACCCTGGGCCCCTCAGGAAGCTCTGGAGGCCCCAGATACACAGAAAGACTCTCAGAAGAGCCTAGCTAAAAACGGAAAACCTCCAGGGACTGCTCCTACACAAACGGTACCAAGACACAAAGGTGTTGCTCACCTCCTCTTTACCTTTGCAGCCTATGAACTACACCACTACCACTGTGGCTAAGAACCTTCCTTCCCAAGGAAATACATAATCACATAATTTTACACTCCACAGAGCCCATATCCAAAATTAAAAACTTTCAAGCACTGCTCTCACAGAAAAAGTACCAGGACAGAAAGCTGCTGCTGGCTTCTACCTTGCCCCTGTTGCCCACCCACARTGCTGGTAGATGGGGATAAGCAGCTGGCTAACAAACTTAGTGTTCCATGGCAGTGTCTAACCTACAACTGCAGCTCCAAAATTGAGTATGTTTGGCAACTGTTCACACACAAGAGGTATCTGGAAAGAAAGCGGTTGCAGGCCTTCAATTTTGCATTGCAGCCTATAAACTATACATCCAATGCTGTGTGTTTCCTTTTCCATCTCAATATACCATGGCATTATTTACTTGCAGCGGATTCCAGCACAAAAMCTGAAAACATCCAGCATCCGCTGCGAAGAAAAAGCAGAAGTGGCAGGACAGAAAGCTGTTCATATCCTTCTCTTTCTCTGTACAGCCTATAAACTGTACTTCAAATGCTGGGGCTATATGTGCTTTCCACATCTTGTACAGCTGCCTGTGATGTCCTTGCTGAACACAATAGCTGCTTGCATATGAATGGAAATCCTGGGTTTGTCAGGTGTTTGCAGTGTCACTGGTGGCTCTGTTGCAATCATACAAGAACAGAAAGCAGRGTTCTGCAGCTTTTGATGATGGCATTGGTGGCTGAGTAGACGGCACTGGTGTGAATYGGGTTATGCTGATGCCAGGTATTGAGGAGAAGGAGTAAAAAAGGCAAGGTACTGTATGTTGCAGAGGGGATGAGCTAGAAGATGTGCAAATGTTAGTTCCCTCCTTTCCACACTATAACATTGGGGCAGGGACAGATAAAGAGGATGTGATTTATTATGCAAGTTAAATGCTCAAATAACTTTCTCTTCACAGTTGCAGATCCCACAAGAAAAGGCATGGAAGTCTGAATTCTGTTAATGAATGAACTGCACCTTGAAGGAACCTGAGCATGGCATCCTGGACATGTATTGAACGCAGCTTAGAGATTGTCAACCCAAATTAAATACTTCTATATTACCAGTAAAGAAGGCTCATTCTCAGGAGCATAGGCTGGCACAGGATTTAAGAACAAGAAATCAAATCAAATAAAATCAAATAAAACCCAAATAAATAATAAGCAAGTACTTATTTGACTGTTTTGGATTTAGAAGATGCTTTCCTTTGCGTTCTGGTGGATGAGCAGAGATCCAACAATGGGAAGAAAGATGCAGCTATGCTGGACTGTACTACCACAGGGATTAAGAAACAACTCTACTCTGTTTGATAATGTATTTGCAACAGAACTGGAACAATGGTTAGGTAACAATAACAACACAATTCCTTGCCAATATAGGAATGAAAGAAGATTGAGAATACTGGCAGAAGGCAGAAATACYGAGACATTCAAAAGAGAAAAAAATTTCTGAGGATTGGTGGATAACTTTGTGTTGGGAGGAAAGGTGTTAAAAGTGGAACACTGGCAAGGAGGATTGTCATAGCTTGAGTGACTTTGCAGCTGGGAATAACCCTTGGTAAAGCAGAGTGAACAGCAGGCCGGTGATCCTCTAGCATGGACAAGTTTAGCACTGCCTGTGTGTGCCTCTGCCCGGGTCTTGCTTTGGGGATACCCCAGGYAGTGAGATGACAGAAATAGATTTACTCTTTGTGTGTTAAGTGTGGGTTTGTGGTTATTATGGCTGGCTGCCTGTGAACTTTGAATCACACACTTTGAATCAACAAATTCTCACAACCACCAGAAAATCAATCTGCTGTGTAAATAATCCTAAAATCCTCAGAAAACCCCTGTCGGAGTGGTAAAAAGGGGAATAACTCCAGGGRAATACCAGCAAATAAATTCCTCTGAGTTATCTAAATGTGGGTGTTATAAGGATCTGACAGTYCTAGTTGATACTTTTTCAGGATGTCCAGAGGCTTTCCATTGCTTCACCAGTTGAGCCAGGGAGGTTGTTAAAAATTTTACTAAAAGAAATTATTCCTAGATTTGGAATTCCAGAGGATTTGTCTTCAGACAATGGACTGCATTTCATCAAAGAGTTGGTTCAAGGAGTGACTAAATTCCTTCAGTTTAAATGGGATTTGCATACCCCTTGGAGAAAACAATCTAGTGAAAAAGTAGAAAGGTTGAATCAGACTATCAAGACAAATTGTCAAATTTTAGGTAGATGTATAACCTATTGCTTTAATGAGAATCCAAATCACTCCACGTGCTAGAGAGGGAGTAAACCCCTTTGAAATTCTGTATGGCAGATTGAATCCAGTTAATACTGTGGTGACGAAAGGTGATCAAATGCATGTGAAAAAAGATGATATGTCGAGAAATTATCTGTTATCTCTCTCCTGGGTTTTGTCCTCTTTGCATAGGTATCTTAACCAGTGGACCTTCCCTTCCTTTGGATGTGGCTGTCCACAGCTTTCAACGAGCAGACATATCCAGCCCTGGAAGGATGAGATGCTGGTGGGAAGGAAAGTGTTTAGCTCCAGCGTTGGTGATGCAATTTATAGGCTGCAATGGGAAGGCAGAGGTCAGGAACATCTTTCTGTCCTGGCTCCTTTTGTGGGGGAACATTTGCCGTACTTATTGAATTTTGGAGCTGCACTTGGGCTCGGTGAAAAAGCGTCAGGGTACATTTAGTTTGTCAGGCAGATGCATGCCACCATCTAGTGGTGTTGTTGAACGGCATCGGGGGAAGGGAAAAGCCAGCTCTTGCTGAACTGCGCTTTCTCATGGCGCCTCCTAAACTGTACCACCAGTTCTGGGGCTATGCACTCTCCTTCCCCCAAAAAATGTACCATCACATTCTTACACTCCAGGCCAAGCCCAGCTGAAAACTGAAAAAGTCCAGCGGCTCCTCCCACACAAAAGATGCCAGGACAGAAAGCTGATGCTCACCTTCTTTTTCCCCATGCAGCCTATAAACTGAACTAGGGACTCTGGGGACATATGCTTTACTTCCCACCTAAATATTACCRTCACATTATTTACTCTCAGCAGATTCCCTCTCAAAAATTGCAAACATCCAGGGACTGCTCCCATACAAACGTTGCCACAACAGAAAGACATTGCTGGCATTCACTTTCTCCTTGCAGACTGTCGACTGCACCACCAACACCATGGGCTATGTGCTTTCCTTGCCAACTCAATCATCACATATGATCACTCTGGAGAGAGACCATCTTGAAAACAGAAAATGTAGCATGACTACTCCCACACAAAACGTTGAAGGACAGAAAGCTGTTGCTGGACTTCACTTTGCCCCRCAGCCCATAAATTGCACTATAAACACTGTGGTTATGCACCCTCCTTCCCACCTAAATGTACTGTTGAGGAAACTTTCGTGTTTGCCCAGGAGCCACTCCAGCAATCACACTCCCACCTCCAGAAACTTTAATTGCTGGGACTGAAGCCCCTTCACAGTGAGCAGCTCAGTGACACCATGGATGCCCCTTTTGACTTCCTGCACAYCCCACACTCACACAGTCAGACAAGCTTTCCTTGCTGGATCACCGCTGCATTTCCCACAGCAGAGTCTCGAATATCTGGATCCTCTAACTAATTTAATCCCGGGCACAGCAACAGAATAACAGCTCGCACTGGTGCCTCCAGTGACAGACCATCAATAAAGGAATCCCCAGAATTTTGTACCCTCACAGTCTGTGCCTCAGATAGTCTGGGGTCTTCCTGCTGAGTTATCAGCTCCTGCTGTATCCAAGAGCCCTGGCCAATGCCACAGGTCCCCGGGCCCTTTGCTTTACAAAGGGTCAGCACCAGGTCACAGCCCCTTTTCTAGGGCTCCCAAAACTTCCCTTGCCAGGGCACAACCTGCAGCTCACACTGCAGCTGCACACCCAGTACTTGCTCTAAATCATGTACCTGTATTTCAGGTGAGGTGGGCTGATACTATTGAACATTCTTTCCCCACTCCTCAAACTCTTTCTGCATGTATGTATATACATARATATAAAACATACTGGGTCAAGCGTTCACTGAGGGCAGGGTGGGGGCACAAGGAGCACAGCCAGGTGTGTGTTGTGGGCATTACAAGTGGAAAAGGAAGGCCAGCAACTTTCTGTCCTGTCACCTTTGCTGTGGGAGCAGTCACCAAACATTTTCAATTTCAGAGCTGGGCTCTAGAGTGAGAGTATGTGGTGGTAGTATGAGGGTGGGAAGGAAGGGATATAGTCCCAGTGTTGGTGGGACATTTCATTTAGAAAACAATTCTGGAAATAGTGGACTTGCCCAGCCAACTAAACGTACAATGACACTCTAAATCACCACAAGCGTAGCTCCTAAATTGAAAACCTCCAGTGACTGCTCCTGCACAAAAGTTGCCCAGACAAAAAGTTGTTGCTTTACCTTCACCTTCCCCTTGCAGCCTATAAACTGCACGACCAACATCGGGCTTTCCTTCCCACCTAAATGTACTATCACATTATTTATTCCCAGCAAGCCCAGCTCCAAAATCGATAACGCCCAGGCACTGCTCCCACATAGAGTTTGTCAGGTCGGAACAGATCTTGCTGTCCCTGTTCCACAGCACCACTAGATGGGGCGATGCACTTGCCTATCAGACTAAATCCCTGGCACCCAGTCAAATCAAATACAGCTCCAGAAAGGAAAATGTCACACGACTGCTCCCACAATTAAAGGGTCCAGGACAGAGAGCTGTTGCTGGCTCTGGGTCTGCACAGAAAGTGATCTAAGGGATGAAAAGTGAACAAAAGTGTACACGAGGGTCCCTGGGCTGTGCAGAAGGGCACTCCGACGACCGTGGGGTACACAGGATGGCACTTGGTTCCTAAACACACAGAAAGGGACACTGAAGGGTAAGGGATGAACACGYGGTGGTGTCATTCCCTCCTGCCCCCCCATTCTCCACCTCTTGCCCTCCACATCCCCCTTACCTCTCTAATATGAGTTTTGCAACATTTGATGGGTAGAGATGAAGCCAGRACGTGATGCAGGTGTACAGTCAGTAAGTCATCCCAGCCATTGCTTGCTAATCCTGTGTAGTACGGCACCAATCTAAAATGTTATTTCAGCAGCACTTCATTTGATAATTCCAGTTCTTAAACCAAATGCTTTCTGTAAAACACAATTGCTATTGCAGGCATGGCCATAGCATTCTGATTTTCAAGAACAAAACTTTTAGGGCTAGAGAACAGAGGAACTCAACACTGAACTGAGATTCTGTGGAATAACATTCTGCAAAGATGTCCACTGGAAAGCAAGATCAGAGCCCTGAAAGGTGTTYGTGGTTTGCCTAAAATTGTTGACGGATTTACAGTTGTTGCTTTAATTTGTAGTKTGTAAAAGCCAGTGTCCATAAAAACTACCAAAGACCTGTGATGCTTTCAAAAAACACGATTGAATTTCATATATCATGCTTCATTCTAACCAATTTACTTATTGTGAACTTTAGGTAGGGAGCAGCTGAGAGCACTTACTGCACATTAATTGTTACTGGTATATGTAAAACTGTATGTCATAGATTGCTTTGAAGAATTAAACCTATGGTTGTATAGATGTGGGTAAAAGTTCTAGCGAAACTTTGCCACAAATAGTAATTTGCATTTCAAAATGCTTATAGCCTTTCCAGAACTGCTTCGTCCAAAGGCAAAGGTTACTTGAATTCACCTTCATGAGGGTTAATAGAAGAAAAATTCAAACTTCCATGCATGAGAAATCATAGAAAGTGAACTTGGATTTCACAGAAGTGAACGTTTTCCCTCAAAATTCTTTTTCATAGAAATTGGATTCATTCTGCSATATAACAGAATTGATATAATGTGAAACATTGCAACTCACCAATACAGCACAAAGAACAGTGAAAAATAATTGCAATGAGCTCTATTTTTKTGGCTCAAAAAACTAAATATACCGGGTATATATGTATTAATATATTTGCATCGATTGGATTATTAGGCAAGGAAGGTAAGTGCTTGATAAATARTTCAGAATAGAGTCTTTTTTCTTTGTTTACTTGATTGACTGGACATATTCAAGCCAGACAAATAGAGAGGACTGAATCRTTCATTTTGGACAACATACTGAATTCTAGCATATTTGAGAAATGCAGTGTTTTAGGGTACAGTGGATCAGAAAAGTGTTTTTCTATGAAGTGAAAGAAAATTTTCTCTGTTATTCCAAAGTATAGGAACCTAACTGGGAAATGTAGCTAAACAATTTCTTTTAAATGGCGGTGAAACTAGGCAGAATTTAATGCTTTCCAGTGGAAATACTGGCTAAGACAGAGAGAGSCAGGGGGTTTTAAAATATCAACATTAATCCTCATCTCTTGTGCAGCAGCAAAGGGGTATGAGGAGATAAAGCTTGGCAGAAATCACAAAGGGGGAAACAACTCCAAATTTCAAGTGCTGTTTTTGTTTTTCTAGTCTGTCTCTTGGAGGAGACTGCAATGAGTTCAACCAGACTGGCAGAGGAGAKAGAGGGAGCAGAAAAACTCTCCCCCAAGTATCCATTGCAGCTGTATAACTCGGGCTGAGGCACGTTCTGTGCTGAGAAGGAAGAACAAGGCAGTTCACATCTTGTTCTGCCATCCACAGGCATGCTTTCCAAACTTGTACACCAGCCTTCTGTCCACCCATTCAAAAATGCCAGTTTTATAATAATAACTGCATGGGAAAACCAGAAAAGAAAGAATGGACAAAGTAGTAGCAGAAGTCCCACTAGACAAGTTTTTTGTATGGACTTCGTGACAGCAGAACAGTACAAGTCACTGTGTTCTTTAAAGCCAGACAGCTCCTCTCTTTCTGTTAAATTGCTCTTGAGACTTTAAAACAACAGCTTTAAACTTTCCCATGTGCCCTGGAGTATGCCTTCCACTGTTTGAAAGATACAAGGATTACAAAGAATTGCGTTCTTCACGTGGTTGTACTTTTCCACTGAGGTTATCACCGTTCAGAAGAAACCATCAGAGTTACTGGTGCAGCAAAAAGAGTAGTTTTGGGGGCATTGTTAGGCAAACACAGTGTAAAATTCTCAAGGGAGATAAAGTGTGCTAATTTTGTTGTCATCAGTAGTTACAACTCTGTACTGCTTTACACTTAGCCCTACGGATATTTTAGAAGCAAAGGAGACCAGGTGCTATCTCATGACCTAGAGAAAAAACACGAAGAAAATAACCACCCACCCAATCCTTCCCCCCAACGCCCAAGTTTTTAGGACAGTTATGAAAAATGGGTGCTGGAGTGGAAGCCAAATGAAACGAGGGACACTGCTCCCTGTTAACTCACCGGAGCCCTCTGTTCAATTTTTCATATGTCATTCTGTCATTTTTCTTCCTTTGTTCCCACATCTTTGCCAGAGCTTCTGATTTAACGACAGGAAAAATGCCTTATTTCCGGTCTTCCCATTTCAGAATGCCACCGTTTTCTTCAGGAGAAAGGAGCAGATCCCTTACAAATTCCCACAAATGAGAATCCTGTAGGTCTTAAACAGGAAGAAGACGTCTATTTAGTAGATGTTTTCTTCTGCATGCCAAACTACTGGAGCTCTGAGCAACCTGATCTAGTGCATGGCATCCCTGCCCATGGCAGGGGGGATGCAGTGGGATGATTTGTAAGGTCCCATCCAACCCTGACCAGTCTATGATTCTATGATTTTAAGTGAATAATTAACATGCAACTGTATGCACTACAGCACAACAAAACGTGGTTTTTTCCTCAAGGTTCTGTTCAAAATGCTTGACGTGCAGACACGTGGAATTTGGCTCATGGTGTGCATGGATCAAATGTAGCCTTCCATTATGTGCAGCTCAATGATTTCTTGGCTTAGTGCTCTGCTTCTAGAAAGTTGAAACAGTTTCAGCATTAAAGAACATTAAAGAAGAAGCAAAAGGTCTTTTTAAAAATTAGTTTTAGAAATTTTTTCATCTGCTACATACTGCTGATGTTTGAATATAGTGTTTCCTGTTAAATAGAGCTTATTACGTACAAACAAGTTTACTTACAGTCCTTATTTGATGCTTTTGTTACTTCTGCATCAGCAAAAAAGGAAATACCTAAAAAGGAAAAATATACCCAATATTCAGTTATTTTCTTCACAAGAATAACTTCTGAAATCTAAAGCCAAGTCCTGGTCTCCTGCACCACTGCTTGTGAATATACCTCAGAATAGATGTAGAAAATGCGGGCTGCAAAACCATAAAAAAATTTTTTAACTTATTTGCTGTAAGAATGATTTATCCTTCCCAATGTGACTATGTCTGTGGTTTAGGTTTGTTGGTTTTTTTAACTTTTGAGGTATTTTTCTTAACCTTTGCATTGTGTCTGTATAACACTGTTCATATGATTCATGTGTATTGTTTCTTTTCCCTTGCACTTCATTTTTGCTGTCATCTCTATCACAGTTTCTCTCCCTTTCTTTACACTCAGATTAGTCCTTTCTCATTCAGATCCTTCTCCCTTGAAAACTCAGTCTTCTCTCCCACCTTTCCCTAAATAAAAATAATTTCTACTGCTGAAAATCAGATCTTCACAGGGCTGGAACTTGTCTGAATTATTAGGACAGTATCACCTTCTAAAAGTATTTACATTCACAAAACATAAATAAGTACACCTCATATACGCATCTGCATTCAAGGAACTTGTGTTGTGAGTGTGGCAGACAAAATTGGGAAAAGCAAGAATTAAGCCTGCTTGGGTAGCCCTAGTTTGGTCCATTGATTATGTTGTGGTAAGGTCTGGCATTGCTGGACCACAAACTGTCTTTCCTCACAGGCCTTATGCTATTTCTAAGGTGCATATTCGTGAGCTGTTGTATTTCGTTTACTGCCAAGAGTTCAGTCTCTCTACTGACTATAAAAAGTTCATTTTCTTAATGAGGTTTTCTTCACAGCTCTGTATTCCTTAATTCCCTTAATAACATCCTTATCTCCTGCGCTTAATAATTACCTTCAGAATGGCCTCTCTGACATGATATGTGAACACTGACTGGGTGGAAGAAAGTGATGACYGTCAGTCCCACAGCAGTGCCAACCTAAGCACAGGGCTGTTTTGTGCTTGTGACAGTCTCTAGTCTTGCTCACCTCTCCCAGTCTTACCTATCCTATTGACAACAGTCTCCATCACTCCGCAAACCTGCTTCATTTTGATAAATCTTTTTTCTTTTTTATTTCCTTGTCTCTGGTCTTCCCAGTCTCCCAGTGATCCTCCTTCAGCTTCAGCCTGTCCTTCCCTCTTTGCTGTGCACTAAGGTCACCCTGTATGGCTGCATTTTGCCTTGCCAGCCTCTCTCCCCACCAGGTTCAAAGGTGGGTAGTGGACCAGTGAGGGATGGGTAAATTCCAGCTCATTGTGACTAAGCAGGTGCTCACCACTGGGAGCCACTGGCGGTGTCAGCTCCCACGAGATCCTCCAGGACTTGCATGCCTAAGCCTTTAATCCTTTTCCAGCAGTCATATAACTCCAGTTTGGTCAAACACTCCCCTAAGCCAGAGAAGGCTTCAGCTGTTGAGGGCTTTGAGCAACAAATATGCTTCTCAGATCCTCATTGCTAGGGCACAGGGAAATGACCCTCTGAAATTCCCTGCTTAGTGGAATCTCTTTTGTTCATGTCACCACAAAGGAGCTGGGTAGAATTGCCAACTCCTGGCATGCACACTAATTGATCTTTGGCAGGAGTGAATAGCAAGAAAGGCTATCTGCAGCAGCAATTGCACTTCTATTTCACTTACACTGAACTATCAGTAGCTTAGATTTTGAATCTCAGCTCATTTAAGTAGTAATAAATCTTCCAAGACAAGGTTGAAAATAGTAAATTAAAAACATTTTCATTCAAGTGCATCATTAAGCATACTACTAATGAGGTGGATTATCAGTGCATACTGCACTGGTAACAACCCCATCACACAAAACTTCTTTACTCTTTAAGAAGCAGACCAATCTTCACTACTTCGAGTTACAGGAATAACAACGTATTGTGTCTTTCTATATCCTGTCAGAATGCAAATGTCCCTTGGATCATTCAGGTTGACCACTTTGAGCAGAAAACCAAAGGAAAGAGCAGAGAATGTCCCTTTGGAGATTTGACTGGTCCACAAAGATGAGCTTGGGCTGTGTGTGATTGTGAGGYCGAAGGCTGCAGTGAGATTGTCGTCCGCCTGCCCTATTTCTGTGTGCTCCTCATGCCGTATCTAAGTAGCCTCTGTATTTTGCCTTTTTTCAGTGCTCGGGAATGTGGATCTCACATTTTCCATTAAACTCACACAAAAWTGCAATGCTTTATGTTCTGAGTTTGATTTCTGGAACACTAACCRTGCATCCTGATATTCTGTAAGATGAAATAAAAGTATTCTCCACAAGGGACTGCAGCATCCACAAACTCTTCCTGGGTCATGTTGCTCAACTGCAAACCATTGATATTAAAGTGAGAAAAGGAAATGCATTTGGCACCTAGTTTGTATTGGTCACAGCAAAACTGCAACCACTCACAGATGTTATGCTCACTCCAGTATCCTGGGTGGATGGATGTCCAGAAAAAATTAGAATCTGTAACATATTTGACAAGAAAGATCAACATTGCAATGAAAAATTCAGGGTGCACTTCATTTTAATAAACATATTTCAAGCAAAACTAATCCTTTTGCTTTCTCCTGACTGCAATTCCTTCCTTATTCCACCAGAACACATGAAGCCCTATGTTCTGCATTTTTCTGCTTTCTATTGTACAGTCTTTTGCATTTCATCTTGTGTGAGACATTTCAAGAGAAAGTGTTTTCACGTGCAAAAAAGAAGAAAAACTTCCTCTTAAAACTTCAATCAAAAAAAATTTAAAAAGGTCAAAGTAGAGAACTTGTGAAAATTTAGAACTCTGTAATAAAAAGCAGTGATGTGGTTCATTTCCCTAGACTGAAATGACTTGACTCTCAGATGGAAGAGTACTCAGTCAAAGCCACCTAGCTACACTCTATGGCAGATAGATAACTAACATTCATTTATTACATTTTTTCATATAATTCCAGCAAGTTCTTTCACTCATTTMATCTAAAATAATGTTAATATCATCATAGGGAATATTTTTTTGTTAGATTAGACAATGAAAAGTATTTTACTCTCAACACACATACACTGGACAAAGARCTTCCAAGTAAACCTGCCAGGCAGTTATAACCTAAAAGTACTTTGCCAATTACATTCCAAATTTTTTAACAGGCTTCTCTCCTCAGCAATGCAGTTACCAGGAAAATGTGTAGAAATATGAATATATTTGTAATAAATKTTTTTTTGTCTAGAAAAACATTTTTTAACTGCTACTGGTATAAAATCTAGGCCTGGTATGATATACATACTGCAGCTAACAAGCATAATTTGTGACCCAAGCACTTTTTTTCCTCCTAGAATCAAAACACAGGCTCTTGTTATTGAATCAGCTTGGGTATGGTGATGGGCACACTCTTTAAAAAAGTCTGCTTTTTCTGTCTGTGAACTAGACTGCTACACAACAGCCAAAGGTCTAATCTAGTCCTCTTCTGCTGGATGTCTGTGTATGTGCAGCTACCTTTTTTGTGTGATTGGAAGAATTAGAGCCAWTGGCAAGGATATGCCCTTTCTGTGTTCATTCATATAACATTTAGCAAAAGAAGAATTCAAATCTGCATCTTAGAATCATTATTTTCATTCATTCATTATTAGTTTTCTTCTATTATTTTTAACTTTTTAAGGATGACTGGTAGTTTCTCTCAGTTTTGATTCTTCAGCACTTACAGGAATCCAAAACTTGAGAAATTATTGCTTTAGGAGCTTTAAGGAYTCTCAATTAATTTTGAATATATTATCTAAGAAGAGGAAGCTCAGGGGAGACCTTATCACTCTACAACTACCTGAAAGGAGGCTGGAGCCAGGTGGGGATTGGTCTCTTCTCCCGGGTAACCAGCGACAGGACAAGAGGACACAGCCTCAAGCTGCGCCAGGGGACGTTTAGGCTGGACATTAGGAAGAAATTCTTCACAGAAAGAGCGATTGGGCGTTGGAATCGGCTGCCCAGGAAGGTGTTGGAGTCACCGTCCCTGCAGGTGTTTGAGGAAAGACTGGACATGGCACTCAGTGCCATGGTCTTGTTGACAGGGTGGTGTTTGGTCATGGGTTGGACTCATTGATCTCAAAGGTCTTTTCCAACCTAATTGATTCTGGGGTTCTGTAATATTTATTGTGTCACTGGAGTGGAGCAGTTGCAGAACAGTAAATAGCAAAAGAAAGTCAATCAAGGATGTGAATGAAAGTATTGTAAAGAAATCTGAAGATGTTTAGTTCATTTTCTCATCTCACAGCACCTACACTTGACCTGTATTTCAGAGTTTCTTAGTCCARTCATCCATTACTCACTATATCATTTTCAAATGAATCCAGAACCTCTGATTTTAGGCATTGCTTATATTAAATTRTAATTCAAAATGGGTTATGGTAGCACTGCAAGTCTAAAAAGTCAAGTGAAGAGTATCTGTCTAGACACCAAGTTCAGGGTGCAAAATGATGCAAATAGGCTGGAGGAGTTTCCAGAGTAAAATTAATTCAAAGGRCTTGAAATTGTGACAGAATAACTGTAATATGGATCTTGCATCCTACATAGTTTCTGTAAAGTAATTAATACTTCTAATTATTTTAATTACAACTCCTAAAGGTTTACAGAGGAATCTGTGGTTGCTTTCATGAATCATTCCCATGCTATAAATATCTTCATATGTATGCACATATGGAATTAATGTAATGCCACATGCTGTGTTTTAAACCCTGAGATGCTACTGCAACATTGTAGCAAAGCCAAGAGGTGGRCAGAAGCTCTGGGTCTGACTTTCACGACCCATACCTTGAGGATATTTGAATATTGGGTTTTATTCACCTCCTTATTTAAAAGGAAAATCAGATGAGCTTGACATTGGATCAGCTTTATAAGCCCTGCAGACTGAACACACCTGGCTATGTCAGAGTCTGAAGGCTTCTGTGGGGGAGAATGGGAGTGCTGGCGGCACCAAGCTCACAGGCCTTCTGCCAGGGGGAAAAAAAAGCTTTAAAATTAGGCTTTAACTCTACAGGAATCCCAACTTCAGAGGCTGCTCAAGAAAAGCAGAAGGCTGAATCGATCCCTTTCTGAATCAGGCATACTTTTTTTTTAAAATCCTCTTCCAACAGCCTCCAGCCCCCCTTAGGAAAACTGGAACATCRTCAAGTCCTCAACTAGACAGATTTAGAGGAGATGAGCATCGCTGTGGGGCTGGGCATGAATCCAGCCCTGTGTTTCATGATCTGCCCTGTGAGCTGCTGCCACAGGCCAGTCCAGACCCTTTCCCTGTATCTGTGTGCAATATGCAGCCCAGTGAAAACTTCATGGTGTTGATTTCTATCTACAAGAGCGTTGGGTTGCTCATTTTTCTTCTATCTATAGGCAATATGAAAGAAAAGCAGAAGTATTTAGTCTGCCAATCCATGGGAACAGTGAATAACCTTGAAATACTTTGTCCATTGGGCTTGGAACTTTGACCTGTTTTTGATAAATATCATCTTCTCTGGCAGTATTTGTACTGTCATACAAATGACACAACATGTTTCATTCATGGAACAACTCTCATCTGGTCCAGTTTCTGTCTTTGCTTTGGTTTTGGAAAGACTCAGAACATTCTTTTTAAATATTCCACAGCCTTTTGTGGTAATGTTGTATTTGATGAGCATTTTAAAGGTGCTGACACCAAGACCTCGTCTTCACATGTGCTCATACCTCTTATATCTTGCATCAGAGTAAAGAATTCAGGGGCCTTTCTTGTCTTGCATATAATGAACATGATCAAGGTATCATGCCACTGAGGAGTGAAAGGTCAGCCAAAGACACAGGGTCTATGAAARATTTCAGGATTTTTTTAGAGAAAAAGGAAGGGTCAGCTAGAATTTTATACCACCATACAGAAACAYGAGGGCCAGTACATTCCCTTTGACAGGAACATGCCAGAATTGTGCCTAAAAGCACAGCTTGATGTGTGTGGGAAGACACCTGGCAGGATGATGGTGAATAGCTGAGGGTGGAGAAGAAAGCATAGAATTCAGACCTTTCCCATTCCACCATTTTAAGATGATTTTCCCCTTTTCAACAAGTGCTGGAAAACAAAGAGAAGAAATGAAAAACTGCACAATATTTTTGGTGTCACAAATTTTAACGTCCTACACTTTGAATTAGAAAAAGATTCCTTCAARTATAAATGGTGATATATTCTGATTGTCAGAAGATAAAAGCATTAAAATTACCAATGCRCGAACAGAAAGTCAAACCCTGTAGTTCTTCCCATAGCAACATGGGGGTGGCTGCAATGTCCCAGATGACAGTTCTTGTAAGCCAGGGTCCTGTCTCCGATCAGGTTTGCCAGAACTATTCCACATTTTTGAAAAAAATATTTTAGAAATACTTTGGGCTCATACATTAAAATACCAGTGTGCTTTCCAGAAGGAGCTGAGRCCAGCAATAGCCTGTAAATCAGTGGTCTTCATCTGTTTCTTTCCAGGCAGTCTCACCACCACAGTTTCATCTCTGCTAATTGAGCTTCTAGTTTGTTTCTACCAAGTACAAAACAGGTTTTCAAAAGACATTGGGATCACAATCCTTAAGCCTATTACTGCCACCGGAAGAAAGTGTAGGTCGAATGTTATTATGGTGACCTACATTCTTCTCTGGCTCCACAGCAAAGTGCTTTTCTGTCCAAGGGCTGCTTGCGCAATGCTGGTGGCACTGCAGTAGTGGCTTTATCTGTGTGTGCTCGACAAGTCAGGTGTACTCCTTGACTACTGAGGAAGAAATGATAAGAGAATCTACAGGCTGGTTCAAATTTCATTCAGGAGAGAAATTACTGTAACCAGGAAGGACTCCTAGAAAGCCTAAAAGCATCAAGAATTGAGCAATGGAAAACATGTGGAGGAAGAAACATAGTTTCTACCTTGGTCAGAAAAGGCTAATTATTTCCTCAGCTCATCTTTGCTTAGCAAAAGGTAGTCTGACCTGATTGTTGTGTAAAGCTGTGTGTCTTAAGAGCTGGGGGAGCTTACACTCACCTGCAAGTGGAGTTCATTTTAACATAAGTGCTGGGGTATAGATGTTGCACCACYGTTCACCTGCATGAATTCAGAGCTGTGCAGGTGTAGCATCACAGACCTTACACTGTTAACAAGTAACAGACTGCAGTTAAGTTAGAAATYGTCAAAATGCCTCAGATGGGCTGCTCTGCCTTTGGCAAATGCYGATCTGCTGATACAGCAAGTTCCCTAGGGATTATTTCAATTTCAGTGTTGTTTTGTATTTGGGTGGTTTTTGTTTGTTTGTTTAAAAAAAGCAGAAGAAGTTTTAATAACAGGCAAATGTTTAATAAAAATCAAGGCAAAATAGAAGAATTCATCTGAGATATCCAAATTTAACTTTGAATGAATCGCATCAGGTATTTAAAAATACATGTTTTAATTTTAGAACAGAATACTTTCTATGATTTCTGTAATTTCAAATGAAATTTAGAACTGTATTCTAAGACGGAATGAACACTAACAGTAAAACAACATGATTTAAAAAAATCAATTCCTGTAGGTCTTTAAATATAACCATTTTGTTGAAGCAAAAAGACTTGTATTCAACCTCACATATCGAACGTAGCAATATAGAAACAAAACACAAGATCAGTGRTCTTGGAATAGCACCACCAGAAGCCACATGGAAATTGCTGTTACTCAAACCGTGTCCTGGTGGGCAAGGTCTTTTCCATAAGACCAGCAGCGTTGTCTTGTGAAAGGACGAAAATAGCTTTGGAAGAGAAAAATGTTGCCTACACCCATAATTTTTTCCTGGTTCTCACCAAAAGTTTGGCTCATTAACATGAGTGGGTTGTACTACTTTCCTTTTCAGAACCTGTTGAATGATTCAGCCTCAGTGCAGAGAAGAATATCAGGACTATTCGGGAATTTAACCCAACTGGGTAGAAGGCAGAAGATTTCTAACAAGCAGTGCTTACTTAAGCTTCTGAACAGGGATCTGACCTGACACCAGAACATTTGGAAAGAATTCCTTCAAACAGAGTTGTTGTTCCCCACATCAGATGCACGGCCTGGTAAAGTCTAGGGTTTCCACATGCACAGTTACAGTATGGCTCACTTAACATTACCAATTCTGTAGTGGACAACTCTTGCTTTGTTACAGATGCATTTCTCTGGTGCCTTTCAGAATCTTTGTTCTTGCCAGCTTAGTGTGTATTCACTTGGTCACTGCTATTCATTATGGAATAGCAGAGCATCGAGGAGATAAATCTCACACTCCTTCAGTTATATAGCTGGAGTAGTGTATTGYGGGAATGTTTCCAGTGTCAAATGCTGAATTCCAAGCAGATGGAGTAAAGAAAATGAGTAAAGAATCTGAGGCCATAGTTGCCTGCCCCTCATAATGAACCGTGCTGGACTTTGGAAGTTTCTGCTTGTATCACGTTTTCAAATGRGAGGGGAAAGCATCAGTTCAACTCAACACATAACCAAAACAGAGCAGCTACTCATCCTGTGCACCTTTGACTGGCATGGCTGGTGATATGCTTCAAAAGGTCAGTAAGACTAGAAAAGAGGATGCATATAACAGAAGGCTTAGCAGCAGGTTCASAATCCACAGCCTGTTTGCTGCATGATTTGTCTAGAATGAATTAAATTCAAATCACTCTTCAGTTTTTGACATTGTACCGTTTTTTTCTATTGAAGTCTATCTGCATACCTCTTTGATGATCACAGGTGGTATAGACATCTTCAGTTGTCCCAAATAACTCTGTCAAAGACATCAGGGCATCATCAACTGTTGTGTCTGACAGAAATGTGCTCTGAGTCACTGACTCCAGCATCACCTTAAGATTAGTTGAAGATGGAAGGATAATACTAAGGAGCAAAGTTTTAAGGCTACAGGCATTATTCCCTTGCTGTGTGTGTATAAATCTATGAGTACCATTGCCCACAATCATTTAATCTTTAGCTTAAGCTAATGATGATCTTCCGAAAACTGCAGTGAAGGAACGGAGAAATTCAGGATGAAGGCAGGTGATTAATATACCACAGGTAGATTTGCAGTAAAAATGATTGTAATGACACATTCCAAGGAACTTGACAATGAAATTCATGGATAGAAAAATGAGAGTGAGGAATAAACCATAAAATAACTAGAAACATGTAGATGATATTAACATTATGGTTTCATGAGTTCATTGGTAAAAATTTTTTTATCAAGTTCCCATACAAATGTATGAGAAAACATTATTCTGGCCATAACGATACTCACTTTGTCTGTAAGACACTGTCACAGTTGTCATCCACACCAGAGTGTGAGGAGATTAACAAAGTCTGAGGAAAAAAAAAGTGTATACAACAGCAATTAGAAACTAAGAATTTATTCAGAAAAATGGTTGTTTGCTTTTGGGAAGAAGCTTTTTGCATAAAAAGTGAGATGACTGAAGAATAAAGTAGTTGAGAACTGGTGATATTTCAGTGAAAGAAACGAATGGCTGAGGAAAAACATGATCTATGACAGGAGCTAGAGTATGTACAGAAGAAAATTTTTGCTCATGGCATTTCCTTATACATACATCACATTTGTACACATGAATTAATTTCCCTGTTTTTCGTGACTAAGACTCATGATGCCTGAGACCCTAGACCTCCCAAAGGAAATTTAGTAGAAATGTTGTTTATTTGGGAGACTTGGAGGAAAGAATTAAGTGGAATTTCAACCCATGGTCCTTTGTGGTCTAGTTCACGCCTGTTTTCCTGGTTGGGAGAGATTGGAATGGACATGGACTTCCTGCTGTTGAATACATACATGGATTGGATTGTAGTTCTGGCCTCTGACTTCACAGAAAACTACTCAAGCCTGTTTTGGGTCTTTTTTTCAGACCTAAGATGCTTCTGCCTGTCATAAATAATTCCATCCTGGGTAATCTGTAGCAGAAAGACACCKGAAGTGTTTGGTAGAATAGCAAGATCTTATAGATCAATGTTTAAAATTGTTATAAAGTCAAAAATTGTTCAAATAGCTGTGTTTAGTGAGGAAATAGGAGGGATTCAGAAGTTTTCATGGATTGCAAAATTGAAAGAAAACACCAGCTGTAGCCTAAATGAAGCAATGGTGAGATATGGAACATGGAAACATTTGGGAGTGTCCTGAAATCCTTTGATACAGTAGAATTCATATATAGGGCAAGGTAATATTTCAGAACATCACATTTCCACCTAGTCATATTATTATGAATGGAACATGTGAGAAAATAGTTAAAGATCTAGCCAATATGGTCAAAACATCCATTCTCCATGCATTTCTGCCAAAGGATTTAGTGTAGAACACCTCATGCATATATATGTGTGCAAATGTGGTTTTGGAAGGACACTGTCCATTCAGTGAACAACTCAGAATTTACAGAATTCATACAAGGTGAATATGAACCTACAAGGTCTCAGACACAAGCAGATTACCAGAATTGAAGTTTGTGATAGTCCCAATCTTCTTTTTTCCTTCATTCCTCTGACTGAGTAGCCCTCACAAAGCAAGATTCCCAATGTCATATGTATTTACAAACAATTTAGAAAGTCAAAACAACTGCATTTTTACCCATTCCAAATTGCTGCAGAATGTAATCCAAAGCTAAATAAATAAAAAATGTTTATTTATTTTTTTCATGCAGTTATTTTAGTGCTTAGTTCTAATACTTTAATGACATGATACAGGCTTACTCTGCCCAGAGTTCTGAAGTTCACAGGACCAGGTAGAAGGAAGACAACTGTTCTTTACTACAATGCAATTGTATTTACTCAAGTATCTCTGAAAACCAGTGAATGAGAAACCTACTCATGCTTATCATCTGAAAAATTATAAAATCAGAAAACAATTGTTCGCCAAAAAGGAAAAACAATTTCGTCCCTCTTGAAAGTAGTGGGAATTCTTTCAACAAAAGTAATTATCCACTCATGAATCGCCAAGAGGTGTCAGGACAAAGATGTGCAGAACAGCTGGAGAGAAAGTCACAGAAGAACAGGGAGAACGACAAGTTACAGCCAGCACACATCGGCAACGACAGGGCATTGCCAGACATGTGCCTACATTTGTGCAGTAGATAACTCCAAATTAGCACATCTGAAATAGGTAGAGACCTTCAGGATGTGTGGTGACCATAATCTTCCCAACCATACACTCTGCAACCATTGTACTCAGTTTCCCGTCCCTGTCCTCCCCACGGTGACACGAGCAGCCCACTCTGATCATATCCTGCTGCCAACACTGCGGGCGGAAATAAACAGCTGAAAGCCAATTGCCCTCTTGGAGAGAACAGAATATCTCCACAGATTGTTGGAGAGACACGATTTAAGAATGATTGCAAAGACAACCTGCTCAAAGTATCTCCCCCACTCTCTATACCTGCCTCCCAATATGTAAGATTTCCCACAAATAAATGTCTGGAATGAAATCCAGAATCCATGAACCACAGAAAGTAGATATCCTCAAGGTGAAATAATATCTGGGATAATGGATGAACTGTTACAAGCATAAGGTGTGAAAAAAATCCAAAGCCACTGGATTTAAAAAGAAAGAACTAGGCATGTGCTTGATTTTGCAGTTATTGTGAGGACAATTTATTTYTCCAAGCTGGGAAATTAAGTCTGTGAAGTGGAGTAGCAGCCTCAGTCCCTGCTGAGGACTAGATTCAAGCTCACAGGTGTGGAGTAAATCTGCCAGCTTCAAATCCTATCAACAGGTTTGTCCACATGCCTTACAGGCAGCAAAAGCTATTTGGGAAGGAAAAATCCTGTTTTACCTATAYGCAATTTATACTGGTACTCCCATATAGAGGTATGGATGTTCCAGAAATTAATGGTAATTATTAATATAATTAGCAAATATAATACATTTTCATGTATTTTATGCAAACAGGATATTGGTTTGGGTCACATTGAATGGTATCTCACCATTAGCTGGTGCTGCTTATGTATGCACATATCTGCTTAAGTACACTTAGGGGACACAGAAAGTGGAAGAATCAGGCAGGTTTTTTTCAAACAAACAAGAGCTTTACAGCTCTTAGTTTTACTGCATTTGGTGCTGTGTTCACGGAATTTATAAATTAGCTTTCACATTACAAACAATCTCTTTTGATTTAGTGAAACAGGCCTAGATTGTTCATTTATCAAAAAGTGTTAAGGCTCATGCTTGTCGCCACCATTAATTCATTAAAACAAAGTCAGTTGTTTATCATTGAGAAAAGTGGTGATGCAGAAATGAGAATGGCAGGCAGTACATCAGCTGAGTGCCTGATAAAATCATCACAGCAAAACCATTTTGGCAGCCTACAGCTCTTTTATAAACAATGACTTAGTAAAGAAAAGGAGCTTACTTTTAGGTAGGTGATTACTCCTGATGCAGCAGTTAAGTCCAGAAGAAGGTCTTGGGAGCAAGAGGGAGCAGGAGGCTTCAACAACAGCACAGCCCAGCACATTAGAAATAAAGCTACCTGCAGGACTGTGATCTATGGAACAACTTAGAGACAGGCTGGTTTGGTTTTTCAAGTTCTTATACGCACTCCTTTTGATGACAGTGATAATATATAGCATAACATAGCCAGAGACAGGGGGAGAAACATTCTCAAGTACAGAAACTTTACCTTTATCCTGTATTGCTTTTTTTCCTCTTTCCCTAAAAGTGTTGATTTATGCAAGCATGACTTACAGACCACCTAAGCAAACCTGCTATGTTTAAGCACTTAACTAAGGACAGTCTCACTCCTTCTTTTGTGACCTTACCATATAAGAAGGGCTATCAAATTTTGTTCAGAGCTCTCAAAGCCCAGGAAGTGGTGTTCTCACTGTTTGCATCTGGCAAAGACCAAGATGCAGAAAAGAGACTGGCTTAAAGTCATGCAGCAAACTACTGTGGGTGTTAGAGAAAGGACAGTGCTCACCTGAGGTCAGGTGACATCTCTGTCTGCCTCAGCACTGTGCCTCTTAGACCCACAAAAACCTGCTGCATTCTACCCCAGATACAGCTGCTTTTAGGTGTGAAATGATCATTGAAAGATTTGAATGTCCATGGATAGGATGCTTGGCCTGATTAGAAGCAACAGATCAGAGACACCAGAGGTAGCGAGAACAAAGTGAGGAATGAAATGTGTACATCTAATGTAATATGATACTTTTCAAAGAAACATAAATCAGGAATAGTTTTGATCAGAGTAGATTGAAATATTTTTGTGCCCCAGAGCTCCACCTTAATTAGCAGTCTCTTGAGGATGCCTGCATAAACAGCAAGAGTTAAAAATTTAGGTGCATGTGACACCTCAACTCTCCTGAGACATACTATTTCCAGTACTGGAAATACATGTCTTTAATACATTTTAGGTGGGCTTTGTACTAACATTTTCTTGTCTTCTGAAACTTGCCAATCAGAATTGTCTTTTGGGATGGGGGGAATGGGGGAGAGAGGATTAATTAAAAGAGACAAGTAACAGAGGCAGAAGCTTGCAGGATCCCTTTGGTTAATTCCTTTTCTTTTCCTTTGTGCTCTCACCAAGTGGAGGCATTTCTTTGCTCCATTGCTGTGCTGACAGGGTGCCTCATGAGCTTCACCATGCTACTGTCATGTGCATCTCACGCTGGTGGTGTGACATGGCTGTAGGGAGAAGCAACTCTGACGCAAGGTGATGTTGCATGGTGTGAGTACAAGGAGAGGTGACTCAGAGGGAGTGCCACACTTTATGTTCCCAGCACAATAGGAGCCATACTGAGAAACCCTGCTAATGGGGCTGGTCAAGGGCCACCCGGGTGCAGTGTCCCGGSCAGCCATTTCAAAGCAGCACATGGCCCCAGGAGAATTATCCTCAGTTATACGAGATGATGGCTGACAAACATGAGTGAGGCCGGTAGGTCCCCATTTCGTAAAGCCTTAGCCCTAGTGGACCCCTCCTTCCCCCTCCCCACTGCACTCTCCTTGCTCTCCTTTAACTAACTGAATTCTCTCTCCACTCCTTGTTTCTTTTTCAACTTCCTTCTCTGCTTACCTTTCTTCTATCTTTCTCTCTTCACATTTCTTTTGAAATGGTGGAATGATGGGGTTTGCTTCTATCAATGGGGAAAATGTGTATGTGCTGTGGCACTCCTATTGCAGAAAGATCTTTCCAGAAACCCAGTCCGCAGTGTGTGAGACCAAACACATAAGGTTGTGCAACAACTTATCACGTTGTCCAAAGCAACAGTCTGATTTCCTGCTTGTGCATTGATAAAGCAGCATATAAACTGTGGAATAATCCAGACAGGAAATTGTTGGTAATCTTGTAAACATSAATAACTATATAAATAAGGAGTTGCCGCACTGTACAGAAGGGATCCTAAAGACCATATGAACACAATGTCATAGATATAGCCCTAAGAAATGATCCACAAAAAAACCAATTTACTCTCCTTTCTCTGCTACTCAACGAAGATATTTAAATAAAATCCTCCCTTCTCAAGGATGTAGGAGAAGACTTCTCTTTTGATAGTCTTGTAGACATGCTTCTGCACTTGTGAATTCACAGGTCAGCCCCAGTCCCTGCTGCGTATTTGGTTTTGCACAGAAGCACATGAGCCTTAGTGCTCAGCTCATGAACAAAGGTCTAAATTACATAAAATTGACTAAACTCTAGAGATTAGCAGGAAGAAGTTATTATTGGATTAGTCCATGACACCATCTTTCAGAGTTTTTAATAAAATTGTCCATCACAGAGCTCTTCAGGCTGATTAGAGAAGTACTGCTGGGGAGTGCAAATGGACACTGAAGAATTCCACAGTGAGATGTTTCTGATTCAGATACATCTCTGATTTTGACCAGCTAAAATGGACTTTGTTCACAGCCTATTAAACTGTCTGCATCTAATATTTCCTCAGTTTACAACCTCTTATTATTTTTTATTGCTTACCATCATCAGAGTGACCCGAAAGAGACTTTGACTTGTATGATGTGGAAAGTGTTGGGATGATAATACCGTAAATGCTAATCTAGATTTTTTTTTCAGCTGCTGAAGCAGAGAAACCTGATTAACTCTGTTGCCTCCATCCAGAACTGACCAACAGCAAACAACTCAAGGTCAATCATAGCAGAGCATGTTATGAACACACTGTATCTTCACCCCTGCACATGTAAATCCTCTAAATAAGAATCATGCCACACTCAGCACTTACCAACACAATGAATAGTTAGTTATCCAGGCTTTTGCTGAGTTTTGTAGCAGCTACTTCCAGAAGTTTTCTGTCTCTTGAAAAGGTACAGATTTTCCATTGGGGTTTTTTTGTGTAACCCCACACAGAGCTACTGACTAGAGACAGGAGAGTCCATAAGTAAAAACAAAAATAGGAACATGTATGGACAAGGCTGCAGCATAGCACAAGTTCCCAGTAACTCTTCTGAGATACCATTCCCTTGCATCCTAGAGATTGTCTGCACCAGACAGGGCGGGGTTTGAGAATGACATTCTACACTGACATTCTCCTTGGCTTTATGTGGAATGATCACTATATGTTAAAGATTCACATGCTGCATGTTTTCTGCCCTAAGAAATTTTTGTGGGAAGAGTGTTGGATGTTTTTAGTATTAGAATTGAAACCGGTGACAGAAAGAAAGACTGAGAAAAAACAGTCTGACTAGAGCTTAGGTGGTGAAGAATAGGTAGCACTTGAGCTTTTTGAGCTTGTCTGGCAACAGCTGCTTACCTCTGTAGCTGGGGATGGATCAGAAAGAAAACATGGGTTCACCAGCCAGCCCAACAGCATGGTTTTGACTTTTCTATAGAAAAGGCTGCTTTGCTGGATTCACTTTGGTGCCAAAAACCCTTGTGCACTTTTGAACTCTAGAAACTGGATTTACTATGATATGGGAGAACTTGTTTTCTCTCTTGCCTTCCACTTGACAGAAAAGAAGCAGTGCCATTGACTTCCCACAGGCACTGGTCTCTTAACCTGAAATCTAGTTCACTAGGATGGTGAAATGGTTCTACTTTTAGATCCTTCTCTTCTTCTAACTCCATTAGCCACCTCCCCGTTTTAGATGCTATGAGTGGGCAGTTGCTCCAACAAACAAGAGTATGTAGAAACATCTCTGCTAAGGAACTTCAGGTGGAGTGACAGTCATTTTTCTCATGTCACCAGAAATGAGGGTCAAAATGCTTTACACAACTTTCTGTCATTTTTTAAAGGGAAGAAAAATTAAGGGTGTGTCTTTGACCTTTGAAATATGAGGGAAACTCCCCTACAGACTAAGGTCAGAGGAGTTAGGAAACAATAGGGTTGATCAATCTGAGACAGCTCAAGGGTTAGAAAACAGCAGGAGAGATCAATTTAGTGCTATAAAAATTATCACCATTTCAAAATACCTTTCATCTCTTAATTTACAAGGCCCATAAAAAAGGCAAAATAAAAGTGCCTACTTTGCTCAGAAGTCTAGATGGCCAATATTCATGAGGAGGTCTGTCTACACAGGAGATCACAGAATTATTTAGGTTGGAAAAGACCTCTAAGATCGTCAAGTCCAACTGTCAACCCAGCACTGCCAAGTCCTGCACTAAACCATGTCCCTAAACCACATCTACAGGTCTTATAAATACCTCCAGGAATGGTGATACAACCATGTACCTGGGCAGCCTGTTCCAATTCTTCACAGCCAGTGAAGAAAATCTCAGAGAAGAAATTTTTCCTAATATCCAATCTAAACCTTCCTTGGTGCAATTTGAGGTCTTTTCTTCTTGTCCTGTCACTTGTTTCTTGGGAGAAGAGACTGACACCCACCTCACTACGATCTTTACATGAAAGTAAGGATCTTGAGTAAAAGCAGGTAGAGCAAGGATCCAAAGGTAAAGAATCTCAAATTTATTCTAACCTGGGGACCATCATCTGTATGCACTTGGTGCTACACATCATTTGATGCTCCCTGAAAATTTTTTTCACTTTTCTGTTTAAAAACGGTGGGACATTATGAAAGGTTGATTTAAAGACATGTATATACACTATAGGTTTCTTGGTTTAATGAATTTGTCTGTATCTTGGAACAATATATTTAATCGTTCTTAGGTAGAGGCCAATTATTTTGTTCTTACTCACAGAAGCCTAGAAGGGCTTAATGCATTAAAATGGGGCTTTAGGTAAGTCTGAACAAAGCTATACCTTTCTTCACACCTTGCAGATTCTGTAGCTTTGTAAGCTTGAGTGCCCCTTGTTGTAAAGTCGATGTCCCCATTCCTTCAAATGTTCAAGGCTATGCTGGATGGGGCCCTGAGCAACCTGTATATTGGAAGGTGTTCCTGCCTGGGGTGAGGAGTGGGTGGGTGTGGAACAAGGTGGTCTTTAAGGTCCCTTCCAACCCAAACCATTCCATGATTAATGCAATCCTCCTTATGCTTTGACTGGGCAAATTGTTGCAGCTTAATGAATTAGTCCATGCCATGTGAAATTCCATTAATTAGACTAATTATAAGAATGCCAGCTGGCAGCATGCTTGTCTCACCAGCAATAAAGGGCGTGGGGTCTTTAGGTGGAGAGAGCATTCGAATGTCAAATGCATCCAGCTCCCTRGACTGACGAGCATCTTGCCCTGTGGCAGGTTTGCTGAAGCCCTCTCTGCCAGGCAAGTTTTGGAGAAATTGGTGGGTTTGCATGCCTCCAGCATGGTCCATGAGAACGAATGACTCTGGGTCCTAGTGAGGCTGAGCAGCATACTTGGAAATATTTTGATGGCTGGAAAATACATCTGGAAGAAATCGTGGTGTGCTGCCCACAGGCTTATCCCTACTGATTCTGATATTATCCCCTCCCCTCTTCAAATCTGGTTTACCTGATAACTCCTGAGCAAAGATCCTTTTTTTTCTGTCTGTTGCCAGAAAACTCGGTGTGGTGTACTGTCATGGAGTGACTTTATGATGCTATATATCCCAATCGCCTGCTTAATGAAAAGTATTAACTCTGTGTCTTTAAGCTGGCTCGAGAAGCCAGGAGCTATACTGGGTGGGGAATCTTTCAAAAATTGGGAGCAGCACTTAGCAAAGGCCACCTGGTTAGTTAACACCTGAGGTTCCACCAACCAAGCAGGCCCTGCCCAATCTGAATCTCTGCATWCAGTAGATGGAGATAAGGTACCAGCAGTACATGTTAAAAGACTGTTAGGAAAGACTGTTTGGATTACTTCTGCCTCGAGTACAGACAAACCCATCCGTGGGGTTGTCTTTGCTCAAGGACCAAGTCATACATGGTGGGTGATGCAGAGAGATGGAACAACATGTTGTGTGCCACAGGGAGATCTAATGTTGGGTGAGAACTACGTGTAAATACCACTGTTTGCTGAATGTCACTGTCATTATTTGTATATAGCTGTATATATAGATGTATATATAGATGTATATGTAATTGTGTATGTGTAGAGTTAGATATATGTTAGTTTGGGCATTAAGCCAAYGATATGGGATAAGGGGTGGAATGTCATGGAGTGACTTTATGATGCTATATATTCCAACTGCCTGCTTAATGAAAAGTATTAACTCTGTGTCTTTAAGATGGCTCGAGAAGCCAGGAGCTGTTTTGGTTTTCTTCGAAGGCTATTTACATTCTTTCACCTTTATCAGCTTGCTCTGTTATGATTCTGAGGAGAGAACATCTCGCCAGTTGCTTTCTATAGTTGGAGGTGAAGGGACATTTTTTACCTTTACCTTTTTTTCTTGTGAGCTTTCGCCTGGTTTTTACTCAGCTGAGGGATATTTGGACGGAGTTAAAACTTGCTTTTGGTTTTTTCCCTCCTCTGCTTGAGGCAAGGGAAGAAGACAGTTTCTTTTTCCTGGGACTGTATTTTCTTTTTCTTCTTCCTTTGGAACTGTACAACAGACAGCTGGGCTCTGTTCTACAYACCATCTCTCCGGGGCCTACACCCCCCGGGCCTGGACAGGGCCTACTCCGTACTCCAGCAGCTAGCTAGAGACAGAGCAGAAGACCACACCTGCCAAGGACTCAGGACTTTGATTCATTCAGGTTATCCTCCTCATGAGAGGTTTATTATCTAACATTATTCATTTTTATTTTTATTTCTTTTCCCTTCCCCTGGTGCCTGCGTGCACCCCCCAGCAGCTGGGTTTTGCTAAATAAACAGGTTTTTTTCACTTTCCTCCGAGGAATTCTTAAGGAGAGGGGAAGGGAGTTTCGAACCCTATCTTTTGCAGAGGAAGCTCTTCGAGTCTTCCTCCTAAGTTTGTCCAGACCATGACATGTACACTGATCTGTGATCAAAAATTCTGCTGGTAACACCAGGCTCAGAGCCAGGTGAGGCTGTAAGCATCTGTGTGATTTTCCTGTTTCTACCCCCATCATTCCCTGCAACTGGCAGGATAGAGGAGAACACCATTTGTGCTCCAGATCCTTCAACCAGGCCATGAGATCCCTCTTGATTGACCTCATACTTCTTGTTGGGACTTCATCACTGCCCACCTGAAAAGACAGTAGTGGACAATAGCCGGAGGGCTGGAACAGGCTGGGGAGTTTCTTGGTACGATTTTGTATGTTAGCTCAGGAGCATTCAGGCCCAGTAACAAAAYATGCAAAGCTAAAATGAGCTACCATGAATGTGATCAGCCTCATGGAGAGTTCATGTGCATCCTTCCTGAACACAYACACACACACACACCCTCCCACACCTCCCAAATAGTGAGAAGCAGCTGGAAAATCTGTAACAAAACTCCAAGATGCATCATCACCGACAGCCTCAGGTTTAAACAATAGGTCAATATAGCTCTCAAGTGAGAAACTTGAGATTAAAATATAAACATGAGTGAGAAATGGTGCCAAGATTGGAGGGATTAAGGGATTCAATGAAAAATGAAACTTCAGAAAGTGTTTGAGCCTGTTTCAAAATCCTTGAAACTCAAAGGCACAAAAAAGTAACCTCTTAGTTGCTACACACTTGTGCATGCCTTTGCCACTGCCTGCAAAAATAGCTCATATGTTTTAGTGACCAGAAAGGCGAACATCTCTCAACCACAGACCTGTAAACAGTTCTAGTTAAATAAACTCTGACCTCTGTCCATGTATGAGAAACACAAGGTCTCTCTTACAAGGACGAAATCTTTTTTAGGCTTTTCTCTTGATGCCAATCTAACTTCAAGAGATGTTCGTGACTTGAGGCACAAGAGAGTGGAAATACTCATGACAGCTTTAGCTGGAAAACTCCATTATGAGGATTATTAAATCCTGCAAGACTCTGTGATCACCAAGGGACTTGCAAGTGAATGGGACCAACCAAGTAACTAGCTGTATTTCTACAAATTTTTGGTCACCTTCCTTGGTACAACGTAGAAGGGCAAAATGTTCCCTGATTCTGATTGAAATTCAGCTGGAGGATACAACAGGAAAAGAGCAATGGTTCTGCCCAGATTACGCTGTCTAGATGGTGGGTCTCTTTCCACTGGAAGACTTTCTTCTTTCTAAACCAGTACACCATAAATACCACACAGTAGTTTCTTGGCAGAAAGTGCTGCTTCAAAAGCCCTTTGAAACTATGTTTAGGGAGCTCAGAGGGCTGTGTATTTCCTTCAGAACACACTGAAGGACAGCTTGAAGTACAGCCCGGGAAGTACGGAGAGCAGCTAGTAACAAGGACACCCGCACTTGACTTTTTGTCTTGTCATGCATTTCTATGTAGAAATGCACATTTGACCTTTTGCTTCAGTTTAATTCTGAACATAGGGGTAGCAGTAATTTGTTCTGTACGGAAGCATGGTGGGAGTCCATCACTATTTGGAAAGGTCACTTAGGGCTGTTTTTGTGTCTTACTTTGTTGAATTCATCCATGAAATGACCTTGTAAGCTATCAGTGTAGCAGTCAGGTGAAACTAACCCTTAACTAGACAGCTTCCAGGAAGAAATGAAAATTTCTGTGTCTGCTGTTTCTCAGGAATGCTGGGCAGTACAGAAAGCTTAATGCTGCCAATGTTGTTGGCTCAAACAGTGCTTTTGACATTTCAGGAATCAAGCATGAAGGATTAACGGATAAATGGCACATTGTTATGCATGAAGAACAATCCTTAACTCTTCACACATTGCAGAAGAATATATGCATGGTCTGGGTGGGCAGTGAAGAGGCACTGGGGAAAGGGCATTTGGCTTTCCTTTTGTCATCCACATTTGAATTTCCTCATTCCCCTCACATTCTGAAAGGACCGGAACCAGGAGTGTATGACTAGAGCTCTGCAAMAATTTGACAGATGATAGAATGAAATCTAGGGTAGGATAAAATATCCCTGCTAAAAGAAAGCTAAATATCATAATTTTACTCTTGAGAATTAGGCTATGGTGATTTAAGTCTACATGAGAGCACTGAGGTCTACCTTGCTTTAGGATATATATATATCAACTTCACACAYTTAACTAATTCATGTCCACTTTCCTGAATACAGAGGAGGCAGTCAAAGGTCAGCCAGAAACCCAGGGAGCTGAACTGGGAGCTAGCAAGTACAGTGTTAGTTCCTGCAACAGTGGCTCTGTTTTTCTTTTCATATGAACTCAGCTAGGATTACACATGCTATACTCCTCCTATTACCATCCATTAATTTTCTGTTCTGSTGGCTTGCAGATCTCTCCCAAACCAACTCTTAGTGAGGTTTAGAAGGCATGTCCTCACTGCACATTGAATTCCTTCTACAACACTGAAATACTGTCAGGTCTTAACACGCTCAGGCTGTGCCAAGGCCAAGGCAGATAGTAATCAGTTGTCGTGCTTGGAGAACATTTGCTCTAATATGTGTCTGTACATTTCTGTAAGGGAAGAGCTGCCAGGGAGGTGCCCTGGGAGAGCAGAGGCAGGGAGCAATGTGGAGCTGCCATCCTGCCTGTGTGCCAAACCCCTACAAAATGAGGAAAGTGTGTGCCTACACTTTTATTGTTGGGGTCTGCAATGGTGTTTTCACCATTCAGTGACTTCACTTCAGTTTTTCTTTTGGGATAACCAAGAGTCTGCTCTATAACAGCATTAGCTGTCCCACAGATTAGACAGCATATGAGAGTGGGATACAGTTGTTATCAGATAGTGCTTCTGCAATGACCAAGTGTAAATCTGTAAAGGGTAAGCTTTTCAGCCACAAGGACCACTCAYCCTTCTTGCTTCATTTTTTAGTCAGTAGTTAATATTATCCTTTGTGCTAGCTCTTTTTTTTTCATGTAAAGCTTTGAACGTCACCTTTTGGAAGGAATGTCTAGCATTTAATGGACTTTTAATAGGCATTTCAGTTTTCAAATAGGAACAGTCCCTTTATTCGTAAATTGTGCCTAGAAAAAGTCTTTAGTGCCTAGTCTGGTGGCAATCCTCCTTCACCTAGATACATGATGAGGTAAATTTTAGAGTGTGATTGCCATTAGGATAAATCAACTCCTCTGAGATACATACAAGATTAAATATAGGAAGGTAGGTACCATCTAAGTGGTTCATCTGTCATTGCAATATTTTTCTTAAAATGAATATGGTAACCATCCATAACCTATAATTTTCAGAGGAGAATATGTTTGTAAATGTCAACAGAACGCAGGTTTAGATAGTTCAATGTGCTCAAAAGTCCTGTTTAGGATCATCTATAGAACAAGGATGAGGAGAATTATCAATGGCAAAGGCTGCCTTCTGCTCATTCAGGATGTTGTAGAGTGTTCTAGAGCTCCAAGAGTTTGAATATAATTTCATTAAAATTCTRTCTATCTATCTATCTGCCAATCTGTGTAACTACTTCACAAAATGGAACTCTGATCTGAAACTTGCCATACATCTTAATCGATTATCTTCAAATGGCATCAACTGACTATCTGCAGTAGCCTTACATGAAACCTATAGACTCATTTTGCAACCATCCCTCTTATTAACTCACTGGTGAAAAAAAATTCCCAAACAACAAGCAGAAGAATAAGAGTGTGATCAAGGAAAGAATTATATATCTTGTGGCACTGAGAAATCTCAAACTGACTTCAGGCAGAGAATTTTCGATAAAGAACATAATTTGCAAGTAGTCAGTATTCATCTAGATCATGACATTGTTACACAGAAATCTCGAAGCCTGAAGTTCTAAATCAAAATGCGGTTATCTTTAACTCATGAAGCCTTTTTGCTTGACTGCAGAGCGGAAAAAGGTGGTTCCTTGTTTAAATTCTATTTCCATTAAAAAAAAAATTTAAAAACCAGAATGTCTCTTTTGGGAGGACACACATATCTCAAATCCATAATTATAGGCAAAAGAGTAAAATTACCACATTAAAAGAACACAGGCAGGCATGGCTTCCAGGCTGCAACAAGGAGCAGGGTGGACTGATCAAATAGATTCAGCAAGTGAGTCAAATTTTTTCTTCTCTTAGCATTGGGTCCAGGTCTGAGTTCACTATTACCTGGAAATTTCTCCTTGGAATAAGCAGCTACTGCTTGGCTGACGTAGTGTAAGCTACATGGGCAAGTGTAAGGGCTGTGTGTCCTGCCTTCCCAAGCAGGTCAGGGCTGTCAGTGAGGAATGCAGCTCATGGGTTAACCACCTTCTTTATGACTGCTTGTGGAGACACAAGTTCTAAGTTCCTAGGCAGAGGTTAGGAATTATTTTTTTTTTAGATACTTACTGCAATTTTTTCATAAGTACTTGAATGCAGTGCTGGCGAGGAATCTGCCAAGGCAGTTTTTTTTTCTGCCAGAAAATTCCCTTTTTTCAAAATTTGAAATATTTTGTGAAAATATATCCATTTCAAAGCAATATTATGTGAAATGATGTTCTTGGCCCAGTCAGACAGAGACAAATTCTACCTGGTTCAAATATGTGAAGCTATGTGGTGATAGCAGGATGGGTACACAGTTTCTTAGAGCAAAAGATGTGCAAGATTAAAATCCAGGTAAGAGAATACTCCATTCATTGAACTGTGATTTGCTAGTTAAAAAAAACCCCAAAAAGCACAACAAAAACCCAAAAAACAGAGGTCTTGATTTTTTAGTGAAGGCATACACAAGTGCAAAAGAAACATCCCTAGATTGAATTAGAGGGTGGATTTTAAAAGACTGCAGATGTCTGTTGCTAGAAATGTGAAAACACAGAGGTGTTGTTTCCTTGTGCAATTGTTACTATTSTGTAAGTGGTCCCCAGCATGGTAAACAGCAAAGGTAAGATGGTGAGATACAGATAGCTTGGAGAAACATGTATTTATTTGTCAACACCGTTTTGGTGACTGTAACCACAAATAGATTGGATATTGTATGTGCAGTGTTGTATATCAGTAACATTTATAGGCAAATCCAACAGTGTGTAGCACCATCAGTCCTTTTACCAAAGACAAACTTAATCACTCTGTATTTGACTAAATATTGTCTGTGTAATATTGTATTATAGCTGAAAGAGCACTGTGTTGGTTTGGGCTGGGATAGAGTTAATTTTATTCCTAGTAGCTGGCATGGGACTAGTTTTGGATTTGTGCTGGAAACAGTTGTGACAACACAGGGATGTTTTCCTTACTGCTGAGCAGTGCTTACACAGGGCCAAGGCCTTTTCTGCTTCTCACCTAACCCCACYCAAAAGTGGTCTGAGGGGGCACAAGCAGTTGGGAGAGAACACAGCTAGCACCCCACCTTTGGTCGTGTTCCATATCATATGACATCATGCTCAGTACATAAATCCGGGGGAAGATGAAGGAAGGGGGGCATGTTCAGAGTTATAGTATTTGTCTTCCCAAGTAGCTGTTACACAACCCTCCTTTCTTGGGAATGGCTGAGCACCTGCCCGTGGATAGGAAGTGGTGAATGAATTCCTTGTTTTATTTTGCTTGCATGTGCAGCTTTTGCTTTACCTATTAAACTGTGTTTATTGCATCCGATGAGTTTTCTCACTTTTCACACTGAGGGGGAGTAAGCAAGTGGCTGGACAGAGTACAAGACAGCTAAATGCTGTTAAAATCAAAGTGAGGAAAAGAAACTGACCCCGGTTGAGGAAACAATTTAAGAGACTTGGTACAGTCTGCTTCTAATGTAATTTGCAAAGCTGCTGATTTTGAAGTTTCTTTTCAGGTGACCCTTGGATCTTAGCTATTGCAGAAACTTTAAATGGTGTTTGCTCAATATTAAACTCTGAAACTACTGCTAGATGTTTCTTCTTTTCCAAATTACAGAATCATTGCAATTGACCTGAATTCTAACTAATTCCCTTAATTCTAATGAATGTTGCACTTAATTCTTCTGAATTGTGTACCAAATAGCTGCTGGATATCTTTCTCCTGCTATGTTGAATACTCTTGTAGAAATACTCTGCAATCACTAGACTGAGATCCATTCATTGCAAAACMATCAGATGAGCTAATGGCTCACATTTGGCTTCTTCTCTTTGCAGTCTCATTTCCTAAGAAAGCTTGTGTGTGTCTAAGTTCGTGTGCATCTTTCCTGTCTGCCTCCTTGGATCTTTTTCAGCTATTGGCCACTTTTAACTACATTTGACACGAGTAGGAGTCCCAAGGACACCACAGGTTCAATGGAAATGGTCAAGTGAGAAAAAAGAGGAGACAACTTTTTTTTTAAAGCATGTCATACCTGGATCTTATTCTGCTCAAGAATTCAAGTGAAAACCGTCCTAAAACTTCAAGTTTCCCCAGACTCACAGACCCCTTTTTCCGTTGTGTGATGAGCTGCACAGATTAAGCATATATCAGGGTTTCCCAGAGTTGTGCAAGGTGACTTAGAGGCAATAGCAGTTCCTTTGTTCTTTGCCAGGTGATGATAAAGAAAAGATCAGGAGAATCGCTGCTTTTAATTTTGACCTGTTTTCCACCAGATGGTGCTCCTTCMCTTGTCCTGAGGTTGTTCTTCCTGTCGAGTAATACCTATCCCTATCAGACCCTCTGCATCTGTCTGTCTGTCTCTGCCCACCCCGTGTACCTGGATGCATTGCTCTGGGTGGCTGCCTCTGGCCTGCGCCTCTCTCACAGCTCTGACCTGCAGCTGTGCTTCACAGGATGTTTGGGGTCTGCTTGGTTCTTCAAAACCTTCTGCATTATGAAACTGTGATATTGCAGCCGAGTCCAACCCCATTGCATCAATACAGCCCAATGCTTTGTTACCACCATATGTATTCACCTTTGTGGCCCTGTCTGAGACAAGGAAACCAAGAAATGGGTGCAATTCCACACACCAGAGTGACTGTTAGAGGCCACGATGTATTAATCAAGCGTGGGATTATGACCTGTGATGGAATGTGTTAGCTCTTTGGAAATCACAGATTGGTTTCTCCAGACTAGGTCTGTATAAGTGTAAACAAGTGGATGACAATACCAAATTAACAACAAAGGCTGAGTCAAGCAGGAAACAACACTGATTTTACAGTGTCTGCACCCTGTGTTTTCCAGAGCAGTTGCTGCACTTCGCTTGACACTGTTCTCTGCGGAGGGTTTGATCTTGCACCAGCCAGAGCCAAGGCACTTTGGCTCACCCAGAGCAGATCACCAAAGTGCTCTTGTAACTTCCACTTTTATCTAGTACCAGGCAGGCAGCCAGGCAAGGATGTTGTAAAGGCGTCTTTATCTCTACTAAAATTATAAAAAGTTAACACTATGTCCCATGACTTTTTCTCTGCCATTTTAGATGTATGAGTGACACTGCACAGAATAGTAAAGGCACTGACCTACAAATAGCATTGCTGGGACCTGACAAGCCTCCAGCCACTGGATGATTTGTGGACACAGCAAAGCCGGCTGCAGCCCTGTCCTTCAGCCATGAGTATCCTCAACCTCCTCACAGCCCTCCATAGCCCTCAATTCTGCCTTTTTCATGGATCTTCTACTAAGAAAACTCCTGAAATAACCAAGCATATATTTTGCTGTAAGGTTTTCCCTTAATTTCTGTCTCCCTCTCCGTATATTTAGCCTGCTGTCAGTCCCTACCCTACCTCCCACTCCCCCATGACGGTGCATTACTGGTCTTGTGGAAGAGATACACTTACCAGATGTGTCAGGAAGGGATGGGTGGGAGTTCCAACATCTGATATAAATAGAGGGTGAGCAGTAGGAGTCGCTCTTCTGCAGGACTTTTGTGCTTTGCACTTACTAGGTTACTGGGCTAGGAAAGAGGCTCATAAGAGATTCTAGTGACAGGGCTACTCCTTTTCATAGGAAGGTCTTGAAGTGTTTTATGAGACTGACAACTATCACTCCCCCATTCACCTCTTCCTGAACTGAGACAGATACTTGCCCAAGCTGCACAGTGAGTCACTGTTGAATGCCTGGGCTTTAGCTTGCAACTCTATAATGCATTCTAGAGAGTCTGTAACAAGAGTAAAAGAGAATTAAAATGAGTAAAGAAAACACCAGTGAGCCTACAACAAACCTAAGAGCTGTAAATGCTCTGTCCTATTCTCTCCTGTTGGAGGTTGCTAATTCCCATAGGTCCTTCCATCCCTAGATCAAGAGCCATCTTTAAAACAGTTAGGACTTTTGCTAAAAGCTGAACTAAAATTCCATTCTACTTCTTTCCTTTCCCCCCCCCATTGTTTAGTGGAAAAAAAAAGTTTTCAATTGTGAAAAATTTCTGTTTCCTTTTTTTTTTAAGATGGCATGTTTTTTCATTACCTGTTTGCATTATTTATGTGCAATTGTGGATATTTAATTTTAATAGTAAAAAGCATTATACTTTACTCACTGTCAAGCAGCAGAGTCCTAAAAACAGCTTCTTCACAGACAGCCCCTGTGCAGGAATGGTGACCGATTGCACAGACCTTGAGACTCATCCTGAGCTTAATTTTCCTTGATGCCTTGGTGATGCATCAGATCATGTGATCTGTTGTGAGGTCTGTATGCCCTGCCTTTCCAAATGCCTAGGTGCCAAAACCTCCATGGATAGATCCACTCTTAAGCAAAAAGGAGCAAAAAATATACTCCCACAGTTGTGATTACAGTGATAGAACCATTGCATGTGTTTGTACCAAATAATTCAAGGATTAATCACAGTAAATGTTATGGTTCAAGATCTGTGTATTAGTATGGATTGGAAGCTCTATTTCAGTTTGGTCTTTTCAACTGAGAAGTTTGCTTCATTTCAGGAGCAATTCATAGGAGTGTTCTCATCTTCACTCTCCAGCTACCTTAATAGTAGGGTGAATTTGTAGGAGATGGAAAATTTTGAGAAGAATTTGAGCTCTCATCTGATTCACTACCCAAGAGAAAAAAAAAACTTCAGAGTATTTGTGGCTAAATGTATTCCTTCTATCCCATACAGAACTGTTTGATTCACAGGTCTCTGGGAATGATTTTTGCCAGAGGACTAGTTGAGCATTGACTGGTCAGTGTGAAAATTGATTTAGAAACAGTCACAATTTTGATGAGGTTTGGACAATAGGGCTGCAAGAAATACTTGTTTGTGACGCAAGAATGCAAATTGTACAGTGTGCGTGCAGAGGAGTTAATCCAACAAAAAGTGGTTTTATCTCAAGACGCACTTTAAGTCTGTGCTGCCCTTCCTTAGACATTTTAATTGCAGGTGGAGAGAGATAAGCTAGCACTCAGAGACAGCAAGCTAATACACTGCTTTGTATTGAGAGCAAAGGAATGAATGGCTTTCTCATTATCAATTTCAGGCATGGGCAGGCAGAAGAAAAGGTAATGTTAGGGTTTGGACAGGTCTAGAGAACCTTCTTCCTCCCTACACCAGCCTACTGGGGACAGTGGAAGCATAGCTCCATTGCTAGGCTGGAGCAATTTGGACCCTTGATGCTTAGTGATTATTAATGGGCTAAAAGTTACAGGGAGCAGCTGTTTTTGACGTTTCATAGACTCACATAATATAATGAATATAGTCTTGCACTGACAAAGATAGTGGTACATTAACGTAACATCTTAGTTCTACCTCAACTTTGAAATTCTCAATTCAACTTCTCAACAGGCTACAAAAGCTATTGCTGGAGGGGGGTGAAGCAGGGCTCTCTGTGGAAGGAGAGGACTCTGCCTCCCAAAGGTTAGCAAGGAACACCTGTGATTCAGAGCTGAAGTGACAGAAGAAGAATGTGCTTTCCTTAAAGTCTCCAGGTATTCGGCTCAGAGGGGCAGTGCTCCTGGCATGGAGCCATGGTATCGATTGCTGGTGTCCTTGAAGCTGATGGCATGCATCTTCTGACTTTGCCCCCTGCATTTAGACTTGTGTGTTGGGTGTTGGGAGGCTCTTTTTTTGCTCTTCTTTTTTTTTTCCTCCTTCTTTTCCTTCTTTTTCTTCATAGACACTATAGTAAACATCCTGATTTTTACTAAAAAGAGCTCACTGTCTAAACCAAGTTCTCATTCACCACTAAAATCCTCTTGAAACACTTCCAAAGACAGTGTATGAGGCGCTCTGCAGCACTGGCACTGGCAGTGACAGTGCCCCTTGGCACCCACTGGGACATTGTAGCTCCCACAGTTGGCACATCCTTTTAAAGGCTGTGAGCATTTCCTGGGGAAATGCATCTAGCTGAGGGTCTCCCAGCCACATCCCTTTTTCTCTCGAGGACATAAGAAGAGCACAACAAAACTGTTCTGTACAGCTCCTACCCATTAGTGAAGCAATGATGAGTTTCTCTGTGTCTTTCTCAAGGGAACTTTGAAGTAATTCAAAGAGCTTTGGGAATGTATATTTTAATAACAACCCGGGACCGTACTTGCTGGTCTTTGCATTTGTCTTTGCCATTTTGTTTACTGTAGTGTTTGTGAAATAGGGACAAGCCATAAACATCCATCTAGCTGCACTTCTGCAATGACATGCTCTGACATGCACGAGTATTTTCAGTGGAAGTGTTCCTGCAGCCTTCTTCTTTGTGGGTTTTCAAGTCATCCAGTTAGGGAGTAAAACAACCATAACATGTTACTGAGGTCACAGATGAATAAGACATTATGAATAGTCATGCTGGAAACAAAAGCTTTGGTGAATACTCGGTGAGAACTGTGGGGGTTGACAAAAGTTTGCACAGCAATTCAAATTAATGAAGCACTTGGAAAAATGTTACCTTGTGGATGATTTCCAGGCGAAAAGTTTTTGACTAAACTGTTCGATGTTGGGATTTCACTGGCCCTTATTTTCATCTGAGTTGTGAATCATCCGATCATCATCTTGAAGGTAAATCATTAAGTAAAAAAATTTAGGAGGCAGGGGAGAGGGGGTGGCAATCAATGTATCAGGGTTACCCTATGTCCCAGAGCAGTAAATAATTGCTTTCTGTCGCTGTAGCAACTGATGGCTTAATGCCTAAGCTTAAACTTCTCCCCACCAGTGTCAGAATGGGTCATAAATAAACGTGAATATATATATATATAATTTTTGCATCAGAAACTTTGCCAACAGATAAAATACCTTTCTTTCTTATGCCATTTTAAAAGAGAGCGTATTCTAACTTGCCCACATAATAACTTGTCCATTTGTGAAAAAGCTTTGCTCCATATCACATCTTACTGCCAACAGTAAGAGTCAACAACTTCCTTCATGATCTGCTGCAATTTTATCTGGAAGTTTCAATCAGATGTGTGTTTGTAAGCTTTTCGGAACTATAGATTGTGAATATTTATACATTTATTCTCCCAGCAGCTGTGTAAAATGATACAGTGCTTTACAGCTCTGGACCTGAAAGATAAAAATCATATCACCTGCCTATAGTGTTGCAGAAAGTCTACAGTAGAAAGAGAAATACACTCCAGATTTCCTAAGATGAACTCCAGAGCCTTAAGTATACAATTTCCCAAGCTAAACATCAACTCTGTGGTCATGGGTTCAGACATATCTGTCCCTAATATGATAAATGGCAGGAACATGCTGGCACAAAAAGATGGGGTGAAGTTGAGTGTTAGAATATTTACTTTTCTCAATCTTACGTAATCTTAGCATGTTAATCTGTTTTTCCTACCTCTGAGGTAGATTTTGCAGATTTTTCTGAAGTCATGCAACATACTTCAAGTTAACTTTGGTCATTCAGTCACTTACTTCCCCTTTCTTCCATGAAATAAGAGAAGGTTTACCACCTGTCCGGAAATTTCCAGTGAAAGGACAGAATTGGTAGAAGTAATCAGCTGAAAGTAAGAATGTGCTTATTACATGAAAGTGCATGCTTAGCAATTAAAATTTTCTAAAATAACATTGTAGCTGTTTTTGTGCTTTATATCCAGTATTAAAAATAAAATACTCTACCACATGTAATTTATGAAAGCAGCTAATAATGAGTTCATTATTGCATAGCAAGACAATGTTGCAGTCGTGGTTATAGGCCTAGCCAAAGTCTTTGATCTTCTGGTTCATTAATGTATAAATGAAAAGACTTTAGCTAATTATCTCAGTAACTGGTCTCACTCAGGTCTCAGTCAGTTCTTATTCAAGGGCTTACCCTTTCATTTTGCATCCTCTATGCAGGGAGTGAGTCACCTGAGTCATGATTTATTGTCCTTTCATATAAGAGATTTGTTATTTTCATAGCTCTGTCCAAGGGATTAATCTGTCTATAGAATTTGCAGTTGAAACAATTTGAAAAATGCCAGGTGATATAGCTATTTGCAGTGACACCACTGGATATTAGTAAAGAGGAGCTGATTTTAAATAGGAAAATGCAGCACTTCAGAGTTCAGTCAGCCCCAGGGCTGCACTGAGTATCATCAGAGCATTGCTGCACTCTTTGGGCTCCTTCCTCTGCTCCCAGTCAATCAGGTTGTGAAACCCACGACTGGGAATGAGAATCCATGTTAACTGGGCATTAAAAAAAATCCAATGAAGGTGAATTCTTGAATCTGCTAGCCTGGCTATTAACAGCGCACTCTATTAGAAATGAATAGCAAATAATTTTCTCTATCAGCTCTTGGGTCTCTACACAAGAACATGGTGTAGTTTAAAGCTTTTGTTCACTTTCAAATATTGCAAATGGTCACTTCTATTCAAGTAAATTTCAGTCAAAATTATATATATATATATATAGATATACATGTATATGTACATGTATATATATTAAAAATATATATAAAAATACTTGTATTTATAAATAAATAAATAAATAAATAATCATTCCAAATTCTAAATGATTGAAATCTGATCTTGATGGTGATTCTAAAATGTGGTCTTCATTTGATACACAGATCGTGGTTTTCAACTTGCATCTCAAAGAATAGTAATAGTCAGCAGATGGTACTTAATAGATCATTGCCAGTTTCTCTCTCCTTCTTGCCCCATCTTTTTTAATATTTTAATAATGACAATTCAAAGACAGCAAATAAAAAGATTACATTCCTGACTTAGAAGTTGCATACCAAATCATTTTATGATAGGATACTAGGACACACATCCTGTGTTTCTTATTACTATGAACAAATCACATTTCTTGAAGAATTATGTCATTAGAAACTCACATCAAATTCGTATGTTACAGTATTAATATGATGATGAAATGGTAAGACTGCTGATATGCCTTCAAGTTCTAATATAATTTCTTTTTTGTTGTATCTTTTAATGAATCCATGTATGAACATACCATGGCTTACCTGCCTTGACTGCCATTGATTTTCCAGGGATGAGACCTGGTGCTGGGAATGGAATCTGTTTTATGCAACTATGCTATGTGGAGAAAAATGCTGAAGGTAATATTTAACAATGATTGGACTCACATATAATTAACCATTATTTTCAGGGGAATTTGCTTCTGTTGTTTTTTTACTATGTGCAATTGCTCATGAACAGGTGGCTGCTTTCCTTCAACTCGTATCCTTACGGACAGTGGACTGCAGGGTGCCTCAGTGCCTCTACACACAGCATTACTGGAGATGTGAAAAAAGATTCCGTTTAGAAGATGAAGTGACATGGTGAAAGGAATATGACAGTGGATTATAACTGGAGTATACGGTTCAACACAACCAGGGCAAAACTGAGCCAGATAAGGTTCTTGGCAGAATGTGATAAATGACTGAATAGTCTGTAAAGAAAGAGGTAGGAGTACCATTCTGAGAAACATTTAAAACTAGTCTAGATGACGGACTAATTACAATGATAGGTATAATAGTAGTTTCGATTCACGAAATACACTTGAATGACCAAGGAACTGCTTTAAAGGGACACAAAAGCCATAAAGCCTGTAGCAACCTGGTCTGATCACTCACCCGACTGTGGTTTGAACAGGAGGTTAAACTGGACACATTCTGAGGTCCCTGAGAGTCTGAACTGTACTATGAAATCACAGAATGGTTAAGGTCAGAAAGGACCAGTGCAGGTCATCTATAAATATAAAAAGCAAATAAATACAACCTAATGTACGGTGAAGAAAAAAAAAATAGAAAGTAACTGTATCATTTGTTGGGCAGTTGAAACTCCTCCTTTTTTTTTTTTCCCTCTTTCTCCCCCTCTTTCCTTTTCTTCTCCACTCCATTTCCTCTTTTGTAAATTTTGGGCATACTAACATATTTTCCTGTGTTTCTGTGTTGTGATCCAAGAACATGTATTTCGGGCACTTTCTGTCCATATGCAAGAATGCTCACATCTACAGATCTCGTGCCTGTCCCCCATTTAGATTAGACCATCAAGACCATTAACTAAATTATGTACTTGGCAGTAAGGACTGAATATCCAACTCATTTTAGTAGCAATGGTGCAATCTCCTAGTGCAGAAATTTACCTAAAGCCTGTGTCTATTCTTTCCTCCAGATTTGGCAGCTCCGTAGATGTTTCTTTCAGGTCTGCTCTGGAGAGGCATTTCTGCAATAATGTGTACATGTGTGTGGAGGTGCATGATAAAGCCACCTGTCTCCTTAATCAGTGGGGGGCTGATTCCCACCACTGGTGGGATTGCAACAGGCATTGCTGCCAGTTAGCATGCCTGCATGTAAGTAGAAGGATCTCCTGCAGGGCATGAGACCAGTGACGGAGTTTCCTGAAGATCACAACTCCAGCTTCAAGGTTTTTGCTGTCTTAGGGAGCGGTTCAAGGAGAGACTCACTCCTTTGAAATTCAGGGCCGTGTTGCTGTGGGTCACCGAGCCCAGTTTGCAAGCCACAGAATAAATCCTAGTAAAGTCACTACAATTCTTCTCATTCTTTCCTCCCACAGATGCACCATGCCAGCTGCTAAAAGCCATTTCAGAAAGGGCATGTGAGAAACCTGGGAGAAGGTTTTTCTTTCTAAGTAAATCAAGTCATCAATTCTGACTAATGCAAAGTTGCATAGTAACCCTACACAGGGGTGACGAGGTGCCAGCTTCATGTCAGTGTGCCTCACTGCAGTGCTGTGATACTGTTCACACGGTCACCTTCCARGACTTAACAGTCTAGTTTGTAAGAGGCAGATGCAAACACCCACAGAGCTGAACTACACTGGCCCCTTGTCCTGGCAAAAGTGATGTACATGTACTTTAATCTGGGAACAATGTGCCAGATGTAAGGATTAGAAACATGAAATCTTTGCAGAGTAAAAGGCATCTGAATAATATTAGGGCTATAGGCATGGACAGCCCACCTCAGATACTAATGTAGCTGAACTATAAGGATAAAGGCTGAACTTCTGTGCCCTTCAAGTTTAATTAGCATGGTAAGTGCTAGTACCATAGCTGGTATATCCAAGATCTTCCTTTATGGGATCCCTAACAAACTCTGTAGAGTCTTCATCTCTAGACATAKCCACTGAAACTTGGAATGTCTCCCAAACGGGAACGTAGTCATCTTTATAGTGTTACATTGTTTCAAGAAGAGTAGCCTCATTAGCATCATGACTAGAGAGACCTGGAGAGGCAAATTGCTGAGGCTGTGACAGAACCCAGAGGAATAACACAGGCCTCTGAAATCCTCTCTCTGTCCTGCTTAGCAAAAGCCTTTGCTCCATGCTGCAAGCTTGGTAGTGGGAACCAGCTGACTTCCAATGAGGCCAGCGTTAAGTATTTGCTTATTCTATCCCCCGTCTCCCTTAGAACAATATTTCCCCTGGTTGCACATGCATTGAACACACACATTCCCTGGCAGATAGTGTACTAACTAACTCCCCTTCCAACTGAGGGATGTGAAGAAAACTCCTGAGACATATAAGGATATGGCACATGTATCTAGTGCAAGATTTTCTTTCAAATGCTAGCAAAGTGAAAGCATAGTAAGGAAAGGGTGCATTGTTTCAATTTCATTATACAAACAAATAAAAGTACTTGCAGTTCCATGGAATTTTAACACAGTTAATCATAAACTTGATATTTGCATCTCACAGGCACTGAACATTGTGTAGTTACTGGAGCTGGGATAAACTGGTTTGGAAAGATTTGCCTGCTATTGCTATGTTCAAGGGTTAACCCTCACTCCCCTACTCAGATGTTGGCAAAGGAAATCCTCTCGTAATCACAAAGATTGGAAGTTAGCCTATGAATTGTTCACACCTCATGCTATCTTGCAGGTAGCTGCTTGCTTTGAGATGCCCTCAAAAGATCTGTTCTGGTATAACTCCTAAGGCTAACTCGAACCATGAAGGGTTGGGTTTTTATTGTCCTTTGTATCTATATATTTCTTAGACCCTCCTTCATTCATTTCTGTGAAGCTATTCCAACTTTTCCTTATGGCAGATGTGTCCCTTCCCTGGCTCTAAATGCTGAAATCTTGGAGTCTTCTTTAATATCCTTTCCAAAATACATGAATGTACTATTTTAGATGCACTCAGCTCACATTTATGCACCAAGACAGAAATATGCATAAAAAGTGTCTTAGTTTATCCCCTCCTCAGTCATTCAGTCATGCAATACTCATGCACATGCACACAGATATGCATGAAAATGCACTCATCCAGAATCCTACTCTTTCAATGTCATGAAGAGTGAGAAGCTCACATTGAAGATCTTGGCACCCACATATTCATGCTGCCATGAGTCTTGGTTCAGTGTATTCCTACTTGAGCAATTCAGGGGAGTAGCACTGCTACCATAGATCCCTCATAACTAATCAGATCCATAATCTCTCAGTCAGATGCTCTGCACCTCAATTTGTCTGTCTCTGTATTCTCAGTTAGCACATTGTTGTGCCATCCTCTCCTTTAACTGCTTTTGATCTAAATCTGGACATGGGTATTTGTGTCCAGGGTTGCCCTTGATTCCTCATCTGTTTCATTTTCCCACGATGTACGGATTACAAGAGTGACTCTCTTGAAAGTAGCCAATTACAGTGTGAACAATTTCCATTTTTTCACATAACTGGCCCTGCCATTGCTTTTTGTTCCCATTTTATTTGCTCCTTGAGCTGTTCTTTTAGCATCTTGTTGTCCTTATTTTTAAATTTTCTGCTTTCCCAGTGCATAACAGAAATTATGTATGCTCCTTGTAAGTCTCTTCTGGAGATTAGCTCAACACAAATCCTGTTCTCTGAACAGTTTTTAAGCTTGGGAATGTTCAAATCATTTATATTTAAAAAGACTCCAGAGGGCTCAGTGAATCCAACACCCTTAGCCAGGAAAAGTTTAATTTGATAAGACACACTGCATCATAAGAATCAATATTCTGCAGCTGGGAGCCATTTACCCATTTGTAGGTTTCCTGAAATGTTTATCTATGATGAATAGCAAATGCAATAGTGAAATACAGTCACTGGTAAGGACCTAAGTGCAGGAATGAACTCCTGTCCAGCCAACTTACAGTGCTTACCTTCACTTTTCTTATATTTGTACTACAATAACAAGGTATTCACATGACACAAGGCCTCTTCTAAATTCTATAGCTGTGCTCCAGTTCCTATCTCAGTGATCCTAGTACAAACATATTTCTATGTTCACTAAATTTTGGAATGAGAAGTGCAGCTTCCAGGAATGGTTGTGCATCTCCTGGCCCCTGTGGTTTTGTCATGTCCTGGTTTATGAATGTAATAGGAGAAGTATTTGAGCCCTATTAAATATTATCTCATGATATCTGTGCTCCTTTTTTTAAAAAAATCTTTGTGCATTACTTTGTGTTTGCCTTCTTTATGTTCTCATGATTTTGGTTTGGTTCTGGAAGCATCAAAGTGTTTGCTAAGAGATTCAAACCACAACAGATAGAAAAGACCCATGAGGTCATTTTGCCATGCTTGTTGTTTAACACCCTCTATTGCATAGTTACGAAGCTTTTCCTCTGAGACATCATTGCACAGTCAGTATTGCCTCATAATAAATTAAATTTTTTTGAGTCCTGAAAAGGCAAGATACACAACTATATTAAATTTATTAGATATACATTGCCTAAACCTCACAGAAATCCAAGGAACTGTGTCGGTTCATAAGGGCAAAAAAGAATCTTATAAATAGTTTCTTACCAATTGATAGGGTTGACTCCTTACAAACTTTTTAACATTTTTCCTTCAAATCAGAAGCAAAACGTAACTGATGCTCCACTGGATTTAATGGTCTCCTCAGTGCTATATATCCTTTTATTTGCCACAGAGATTATTTATTAATACTAATATCTTTCTCTCCCTATTTCTCATACAAGTTTATTCCCAACAGTACGTGCAACAATGATGCATTGCATTGGTTTCATCTGCACACTGAGGAGACTGAAACAAATAAATATTTATTATAAGCCTATATTACCTCTAGGATTTGCATTTCTTTCTTTCAGTGTTTGTGTAAGCAATTTGTGTTTGCCCTGCCAGTTCATTTCAGACATTTGTTACCCTTATCTTTTCCATGGAAAACTTAATATGTTATTTATAATTTTTTTCTTTCTACCCTATCCACATTCTATTTCTCAGTGCAGATGTCTATGGTTTTTTTCCTACGAATCTCTCTCTCAGAGCACGGACAATTTTGCAGTGATCCTTGCAAAGTTTCTTACATAATTTTTTTCCTGCAAGTCCTTAAATTATCAGAGGCACACTTGATTTTGCCTTTTCTGTACCTTTAGACTGCCATGATGAGAGAAACCACTGGGATGTTTTCAAGAAAACATCCAACTCTTAATCTGAGATGGTGGAAAGGAGACTAAAGTGTCGAGGTGGGGGGCTCCTCTCTAGGAGCAGGAGAAGTGGTGCTTGCCTAGTATTTTCTGGTTGGCAGATGCCGTTGTGGGAAAGGAATTTGAGGGTGTTTGCTTTTATCCCTTGTTCATCAGGTTATCCAGTACCTCTTTTGAGGCATATCTGGATTTTTAGGACATGTCCATCTCCTGGAGAGAGTGTACAGAACCAAGAAACTTTGTTACTCAATTATTTTCAGTTTATCAGATCCATTTTACAGAAAATTGGGGTCTGTTTGATGASTGTTATGTGTGTGAAAAAGCTGTAGAAATACTAAAATATGTATCTGTATTGGTTTAAAATTTGAATCTTCATAGAATTGTCTGCAAAGCTCATATTCTCCTGTGACCCTTTGCCAAGCTCCTCATCATTACTATCTTTAGTTATAATTTATCCAGAGGGTGAGCAACAGAACTATAATGGATTTTTGCTTGAGATTGATTATGTTTGGAAAAATGCAGACAAAATGCTTAGGCTGTTTTCCAGACTCAGGCCAACATTTGTTTATATTTTTAAAAAAACAACAATTTTTTCCTACTTTTCTGTGAGAAAAGGAGTCTGATTTACAAAACTGCTACGCGCTGAGATCTGAAATGGCAATGAATGGTAGCTGTGCTTTTAGTATTTTACATAACTATGGAATACTAAGTGCTCTAAATACACGGTGCTTAGGCATCTCAGAATGGATACCTTGATTTAATAAACACCTTTGTCTTGATCTTTTTAGGATTCTCCATTAAAATACGGATAATAAATTATTACCTTCTCACCCCACTATTGAAGCATAAAGATCAACAAATATTTTTGTGCTAATACTGTAATATTAGTGCTAATGCATTAATATAATGTAATACACTAATCTACATATATTAAATGTTTATTTACATTATAAATACATGTGTAACCATAATACCTAAAATACCATGAGGATGAACAGCATAAGAAAACTCATGAGGAAATGAATAGAAGTTTTCAGCGCAAGTTTGATTCATGTGCAGCAAATACAGCTCAGGGCCACTCCCTGTATGCATAGTATTGGGTAGCTTCTCTTTGAATGAGTACCCCCTTGCCTGTGCCCTAAGTACTGTGCCTCCCAACCTGACACAATGWTAATAATGTTCTTTTAGTTCTGTTCCCTGTGTACAGTTTCTAGGTTTTGAATAAGCAGTATGCAGAGATGGGTGTTTCGGCATTGAGTATCCTGCGGGTTAACCCCATGAACGAAACCTTTAGTTCCCACTACAGACCTCTGCCACGTGTACTGAGAGTAGCTGTTGGACCACATGGAGGACTCATTGGAAAAACTGCTTTTTCAAGTTGGTGGATGTACAGGAAAAACCTTTGTTAGCTGCTAGGAAAGCCTTGTGAAGCCAGGAAGTGGAGAACACTCGCTGCGAAAGAAAGCTGAGGGAATGAGGCTCTTCCTCATAAATCCATTACGTGCATTATGATTTGAGGGGAGAGCAGTGGATGTTGTCTCCTTGGACTTCAACAAGGCTTTCAACACTGTCTCTCACAACATTCTCATAGGCAAACCCAGGAAGCGTGAGCTGGATGAGTGGGCAGTGATGTGGATTGAGAACTGGCTGAGTGGCAGATCCCAGAGGGTCGTGATCAGTGGCATAGGGTCGAGTGGAAAGCCTGTCACAAATAGTGTCCCCCAATGGTCAATATTTGGCCCAGTCTTGTTTAACTAACTCACCAATGACTTGCAGAAAGGAGCAGGTGTTTCCTCAGCAAGTTCCCTGATGACGCAAAGCTGGGAGGAGTGGCCAACAACCCAGAGGGCTCTGCAGCCCTTCAAAAGGACCTCAATAGGAACCTTCTGAAATTCCAACAAAGGCAAGTGCAAGGTCCTGCCCCTAGGGAAGAATAACCCCAGGCAACAGCACAGGCTGGGGCTGACCTTCTGGAAAGCAGCTCTGCGGAGATGGACCTGAGGGTCCTGGTGGACAACAGGCTGTCCATGACCAGTAGTGCCCCAGTGGCCAAGGAGGCCAATGGGATCCTGAGGCGCATTAGGAAGAGCATTGCCAGCAGGTCAAGGGAGGTGATCCTGYCCCTGTACTCGGTTCTGGTGAGGCCACATCTGGAGTGCTGTGTCCGGTTCTGGRCTCCTCAGTACAAGAGAGACATGGAGCTCCTGSAGTGGGTCCAGTGAAGGACAACAAAAATGATTGGGAAAGAGGAGCATCTCTCTTATGAGAAAAGGTTGAAACAGTTCAGCCTGTTCAGCCTCAAGAAGAGATGATTGAGAAGAGACCTCATCAATGTCGATAAGTATATCCCATAGAAGGGAGGGTGTCAAGAGGATAGAGCCAGGCCCTCCTCAGTAGTGCCAAGCAATAGGACAAGAGGCCATCAGAAAACTGATGCAGAGAAGTTCCACTTGAGCATGAAGAACTTTTTTACTGTGCAGGTGACCGAGCACTGGAACAGATTGCCCTGCAAGGTTGTGGAGTCTTCCTCACTGGAGATATTCAGGATCTAGCTGGATGCAATCCCGTGCCATGTACTCTAGGATGACCCCGAAGGTTGGACCAGATGACTCAGTGTGATCCCTTCCAACCTGACCCATTTTGTGATTCTGTGATCCTGTGATTTGTCAATAAACTTTAAACTGGCTAACTTTGGTTGGATTTTATTTAGAATGGTAAATAGTACACCCTTAATTTTACAGCCTGTTGTAATCAGTCCTGGCTTCAACATAAATGTTCCTGAGCTTTCCAGAGAAAAGGCAGTAAGATTTCTTAGTATAAATATGAAGAACAGCACTTTCCCATGTCTTTTTTAATTTGTTGGAAAAACATATACTATTATGGAGGATAATTACTCAAAATTTTGTTGCAAAGCAAATGTCCATGATGGAAAATTTCAATTTAGCCAAACAGCTAAAGGCTAAAATTTGGCAAACTGTGAAGAAAAAATTACAAAGTCTTGCAAGGCTAAGTAATGGGCAGTCTTAGTAACAGGTGGCATTTGCCTACAACATAGAACACAGCTCGGAAATAGTATCTGTCCTACTTCTTCTGGCTTCTCTAGCGATGTTTTTACAGAAATTGTATTATTTTGCATCACACTTTATGAATGACTTCTGATTTTGCTGCAGCAGAACAAAGGCAGGAATATCATACCCCGTATTCTCAAACTGCTTGGCATGTCTAACCTACATATCAGCTTTATACCCACCTTTTGATATTCCACTGGAATTTAACAAATGAAGCAGAGATTAATATTAATGAAATGGTAGAAATTACCATACATTTGTTCTCTGTTTTCATCAGGTGTCAGACATTACAGTAAGAGACGCCAATTTAAGAATCTAGACAGATTTAGGTAATTTCCTTGATGCTTGATGGCTATAATTAAGTTAATTCTGGGAATCTGCACTGGCACTTCTGCCATACTGTGATTGTGGCCTCCGAGTTCCTAGTTATGAAGTTTTTAATGTTTTCTCTGCCACCTAGAACTGTGTGGGGACCAAACTCATGTTAATTTTGTGGCTGCGGTGCTGAAGAAGGATATGCAGAGGGAAAGGTCTGACTGTCTCCGAAAGCCACCCGTAATCCTCTCTGTGCTGAACCACATGTAAGTGTCAATAAGCATACTTGGGAGCATGGGGGCAGCATAGTTGGCCAGGTAGGGCAGTAAATTTAGGGAGCCACCACCCTGTGTGGCACCCTGCCTTTGAAAATAACAAGTAATAAATAATGCATGCTAGTGTGCCGACCAAGCTAGCTTCACCTTGTCCGGACCTGTTGGTACAATGTGCTTTTTTGTCTGTCTGGAAGTATCCTGCGTCTTAGCAACCAGAGCTGTCTCTGCCCTTAGGAGCTGAAACAGAAAAGGCCAACAGTCACACAAACAGAAAGTGACACACCAGTCTCAGCATCACATTGGAACCATTTTTCTTCTGCTTTTGCTGATGTCCTTTCTAGCAATAGGAAAATTCTGATTTCCCTGTCTATATTGAGATCCAGTGGTCACATCCTCCTGTAGTGCTTCTGCAGCATATGGATAAGATGGATTTCAATGGGATTCTTTAATCTCCCATGTTTTGCACAGTGGGACAATGTAAGATGTGGGTTTCTTGCTAAAGGTATCCTTCCTGGAAAGGGAGGTGCTCTGTACTGCTTGCTAGTTCTTTGCTTACTTCTTAGCTTTTCCTGCTCTGGACTGATCATTCATGCTGATATGGTGCTCAGGCATTATGTGGATGATGAAAGCTCTAAATACTCACCAAGACATGAACTGGTATGCAAATACTCGGACTCAGTGGTATGAATGCTTAGAGAAATCTTGCAAGTGCTAGGCCTACTTATCAGAACAATTGCCTAGTTGTCTGCAGTGACAACCTTAACCCTTGGTGTTGTAACTACAAGATAATACAGCTCTCCAAGATGGACATTTACAGTCTTCTTTCTTCCTCAAGGACAACTTTCTTTGATAGGTGAGAATCAATGTGAGAAGCCATGGAACTTGACCCTAACCTGGGTGAAAAACGATTGAATCTTCCCAAGCAACACTTGTACACAGGTGCGCCTTATCTCTGCGAACAAAACGAACTTAGTTTTTAATTGGTGTTAGTGTGGATGATAGGAACAAAGGTGACATTCCTTGAGTCTGAGATGCATTATTTATCTTGAAATCAGGTTCAGCATAAATAATATTTGTGAAATATTTCCCCTACATTGACAATGAGCCTTGATTAATAATTAATAGTTTCTCTTGGTGCTGAAGGACAATTCATTCCCCGTGCTTGGTAAATCTAGCACTGAGAACACTTGTCAGCATCTGTCAAGGGGAAGATTTATGACAAGACTTGGGACCACAAATGAGCAAAGACTAGAAAATTCACTTCACACAGATCACTGAACAGTCACTGAATAATAATATTTAGCATTTCTTGTGTTTTATGCATACAAATTAATGAAACCTCAGAACCTTCCTACATTACTGCATTTTTAACTGTTTCCAAGCTGGTGCCTTTTCTGACTAGTGGAATAAAGAGAAACAAATGAGGTTTCATATTTTCATTTAGGCACCTGGTTTCCTGCTCAAGTTCATGGTTGGAGGCTGGAGGGATAACTCACACATGGTCAAGGAAAACTTTGGACTGAGCACACATCTGCTGATTGTCTGCCCTGGTAACCTGCATGTAGCTGAACTTTCATACACAACCCTATATACACACACACTGATGATTTTTTCCGTCATTTTGTTTCTTACCTTCTCTCAAACACCCAGAGAAGCTGAAAGAGCAATAAACTTTCATGTTTTGCAGGATTCTCAACATACAAAGCAAAGGATTGAGCCCATCACATGGGCTCACCCAGTCCACCTCCCTGCCAGCACAGGGTTATTCTACACCATGCACCTCCTAATGTTATTTCCAGACTAATTTTAATTTAGGACATTCCTACCTTTCACTTCTCCCCATTCTAATTATGATCTCCCTATCTACCTGAAATAACCTCCATTTAAAGAGAAGAAGAAAAAAAAAAAAAAAAGGGATGGTCTTAAAAAAACAACTACAAAGAAATCAATCCCTCATCCATTACCAGGTTTTTCTTTTGTTCTGGAGCCACGCGTGTAACCCGGTTAGACCTGTTCTCTTTGAATGCCGAGGACTGAGCTGGCCTTATGCAAACGCTCTCAACCTCATCTTGCTTGTTGTCGTTGCAGATCCAATCAAATGAACAGGAAGTGACCTAAGGAATTCCCCTATTGGCTGCTTGAGTGTTCAGCAAAATGTTTTAAAATTAGTATCACATCCATTTATCTTCACTCCTGGGAGTCTTTAGTTGACATAACCTAGTACCTGTGCTTACCCAACCTACTGTTCTGCAGACAGTTTTCCCATTGCCTCAGTTCAGGATTTCCACTCCAGAATCTGCAGCTAAATGAGGTAAGGTGTTTGGGGTATCTATTTTTTTTCTTAAATACATTTCCTTTAAAATAACACCAGTGAAAATAAAAAAAAAGAATAAAAAAGAATAATTGTCTGCTGGACTCTTGGCTGTTGTACCGAGCCTTCCCTTCCCAGTTTGGAATGGCAGCTAAGCTCATTTGATCAAAAGGCTTTTTAATGTTACAATAAAGATTCCTGGTCTCCTAGTTTGAACTTTTCTCTTCTATTTAAATATTTCTGTTGTGTTTATGTTTGAGTGGGGCCACATACTGAGAATCTTTTCTATGACAATGTACCTAATAACATTTCAGTCCTAAACCTACTTCTGTCAACGGAATGGTCATATGTTCAGTAAGGCAAGGGATGAAAAAGTGGACTTTCTCAATGCTATTGAGAGTGCTCGTGTTGCAGAACCGGGAGACACTTCACAGTGATGGTGTTTCAGTTGCTTTCAGTGATGAGGATGTTAATCGAGATTGTGTTCATAACAAAAAATCCTAAAGCACATTTATAATTTGGCTTGATTTCAGCCTCAAGGCAATTTCTTGGCACTTGTGTGGTCAAGGGGGTTCTGCTGATCTTAGTCCTGTCTAAGCAAAACCACTGCACAGAACCCAACTCAGGCACTGGGTAGGTAAATATAGTGTGAGGCCCGCAGTGTCTTTGCTTGTTTAATTTGTTACTGTTCCAATGGTAATTTTATTTTAATAGAACCAGAACTGGCCCCTTAAGGTATAGACACAGTTGTTGAAGTAGTTGTAGAAGTGAATGTAAAGAAAAAGTTGCTCAAAATCTGTGTTGATTTTGTAAAATATGTGTAATGGGCTTAGTGACAAATGTTTGCATTTCACCACATGAGGTATTTTAGGCATATACTTTTCTGTATATTTTTGCAAAGTTATTGAATTATATCAGTAATGTGCTTTTGGACTACTTCAGCTAAAGGTAAATGTCATGTTTCCTTCTAAAGTACATCCAACTATCCTTTCTTTCCTGTCTTTCCCATTTTTTAGAATTTAACAATTCTTAGAATTAAACAAGCTCATAATGACAGAAATGTACAGTGAGGTAAAAGTTTCATTTAGTGATTTTGTTTGTACTTGTCTCACATGACACTGTGTTAAACATATCTAACTTGCACTGGGATTTCCTGCAATTTTTGAAAACTTCAGTGAAATTAAAAAATGCGCTCCTGKAAGTTTTGCTTTGATAATAAATTTGCAGAGTGCAAAACTTATAAGCCAGTTTCCTGACATCTATTTTGCACTGTAGAAAATACCAGAGCTGGAAAATATAGCAGTTTTATATTTAATGCAAATGCAGAAACTAAAGAAAATGGTTGCGATTAAAACCAGAAAAACAAGGATTAAGGTGTTTCATTTCTAAATATCACAATGACAGTTTAATTCCTGGCCCTTACAATTTTCAAAACCAAGTGATTGTTGCAATAACAACATAAGACTTGCCGGAATTTTTTGGAGATAATTATGTGACTTGAAGTAGAGCTTATCTTTTAGAAAACTTCCAATCTTGAAAAAAAAAGTGCAGAAGTCCAGTGATGGGAAATTCACCAGAACTTTTTTAAGTGCCCCAGCAATTAAATACCATTCCTCTAAATATATTTTATCTGATTTACAGTCTGACATGGTCTTGCTTTAATATTCAGGCATCGGATTTTGTTGTCTTTTGGTGGTTAGTGTGAAGTTCCCCTGGGTGGCAAATTTCTGTTCCTTGTGTGGTTAGCTGGGGACACGTCCTTTCTTAGCCTAGTCTSTGATAATTGTGGTAGTCTGAGCTCCAAAGGCTTTTCCCTCTCATCGAGAAACTTACAGTACAGAGAAGGATCTCAACCTGTTTCACTGTAAGCTTTTCCATCCTTTAATCACTTCAATGCTCTCCTCTAATTTTTCAACATCAGCTGTGAAATTTGGATGTCAGGACTGATCAGAGTCTGTAGGAACAGCAGTGCCAAACAGAGATATTATGAGTCAATATACTGGGAATTCCAGTTCAGGGGTTTATGAAGTGTGCCCAAGGCTTTCTTAGAGCTGCCATCCTCCAGACACCCTTCTCCCCCTTGAGCACTGCTCCTACATGCAGCGGCGAGGTTATCATTAGTAGGGTCAATGTTTCCTTGCATTTAGCTTCTCCATTTTTTTCTTCTACTCCAAGTGTCACTCATAAACCCTATAAGAACGGTAAAAATATATTTTTTCTAAGCCYCGGTACTAAAGGCTCTCCTATAAGACCAGAATAATGCTTTGTTTGCCTTGGCACAGGTTAAGCAGTGCTTCACAGCAATGTATAGAGTATCAACCATATATTACCCCAGTCGTGGTGAGATCAGGTAGTAGAATGTGGTCTGTTTAACATGGGATGTTATTACCCTCTTGTCACCTGAGAGAATACGCTGTGGTATCACCATAGTAATTTCTTATTACTTTAGATATTCTCAGGGTGTTGTGGGTTTTCAGCAGTGGTGAAAGCAGWCAATAGGAAAGTTGAACAAAGAAAAAATTAAATAATTTGTCTCCCTCTGAACTTCCTTAATTTTTTTCATTCCCAATGAATTTTCTTATTAACGCCCATACTTTTTCTGTCTGGGAGGTGCAAGATAGCAAATTGCAATGGAGAGAGATCAAACTAAAAAAGAAAAACAAGCTGGAGACAGATGAAGAGAGATTAGAGGGGAAAAAAGAAGGATTTCTGTAGGTGGGTCTGTGTTCGGACAGGAGTGACATGTTAGCCTGTTGCCTGTCCCACAGCAATTCACACAAACTCCTCTGTGAGGATGGAATTCTACACCTGCTAGAAAAGTCTGTATTTATGTACAATTCTCACAGAAAAGGATTAATGATTTTATTGACTCAGTGAACTCAGAGAACTGCCCATGAGCCATGACATCTTTCCAGAATCAGTGCATGCCTTTCCTTCCTTGTTCACCCCTTACACACTCCTTATAAATATGTCCAACTTAGGAAAACTTTTTGCTGACTGTAACGTAGCCTGGATCTGTTCTGTGGCGTCTACAGTTACATGATTTCTGTTGCTGTTAACTTCTTCAGAATCAATCTCCACAAAAGCGTCTGAGCTCTTTCTGCGATACTGTGAATATCATCTCTGTGAACTGGAGCAATGACCTACTCTACAGAGAGACACATTGGAAAGTGGGTGCTACAGGATAGACCTGTCTGGCTTAAAAATTGGTCAGTGTGCTGAGACAAAGATACAGATAGAGAGGAATGACCCCTTCTTATTCTGAGGGCAGTGTGCCCACCCTTTATAGGATTTTCTGTGGTCTTGCAGGGCTCTCTTTCTCGTCAGCCCCTCTACAGTTGTAAAGTAGGTATTCTTGTTGAGGTCTAAGCATTCCTGCAGCAAGCAGCACATAAAAAGAAAAGAGTCACAAACTTAGTTGTCATTTGTCATTACTAATGACACACAATGTCAGGATGTGGTAGAACAAAATGTAAAAGCTTTGCCATACAYGAGGAAATGAACAGAAACGCTATTTTTGTAGCTGGCATGTTTTGTGATGTTTAATGAAGTAAAGTCTCTGTCCAGTCTCACAGCCTCATTGCTATTGAATTTCAACCRTTAACCCATGGAATTTTCTTCCTAATGATAAGTGCCTTGTGAGCATTAGTGAAGTTCAACACCATCTTCAGCAAAGTGCTCTGGTTCAGCTGCTCAGCCAGCCCGGTGTTCAAGGGCACTTCAGGATCTCTAACCGCAAATGTCTGTGTCTCTCTGCCACTGTCCCTGCCTCGGCACACTGCAGCTTACATGTATTTTGGTCCCTGATGATCCAAGGAAGTATTTCAGTAAGTTTTCGAGAAAAGGGTACTTTGCAGACTTGGTAACGGTGAAACTCATGAGTAACACTGCTGATCAAAAGGCTAAGCAAAGAATGATTTGTTCTCACGGCTGGTATACAAAAAAGTAAGGATTAATTTGTTTTCTGTGGAAGTCATCAGGAGTCTTAGTATGACAGCTCCTCTGAGCTCTACTGGGGATGCAGTTTGCACCAAATCCCTCACTGAATGCCTAAAATGCTTGGGACATTTGTTGGTTGTTGGTCTACAGACGGGCGAGAATGAGTAAACACGGAGTCATGTAGCCAGTGGAGCAATCAACTGGCATTGGCATTTTGCATGTCTCCCTCTGAGGAAGAGACCTCAAAGGCTCCCTTTCCAAAAGCTGACATTGCACATGGTTATCATTACCTATTCCTCTGCTGATCTTGTGAAATATGCTCCATAGGAAAAATATGAGGACTAGGAGACAAAACAGCCAAATGGAACTGGGTAATCTCTGGTTATAGACCAATAACATGGGGTAATAAAAGAGAATTGCTTTGTGGTGGTGAAAAGAAAGTAATTCCACTTAAAGGATCTACAAACATGTATTATAGAAGTTCYTGCCTATTAGGGAAGAAAGATACAGATAAAAACACTTCAGGTATTTTCTGAACTCACAATCAGATGTAGTCAGAATAGTCTCCTGAGCTCCTACAAGTCTGTACGGATTAAGCAACCGTGTGTAAAAATATGTTCTATTGTCCAAATTACTAGTGCCATCATAAGAATAATTGGTTTTGTATTTTAAAATTGTTCTGGGTTTTCTTTCATTTAGCAGATAACTAATTTATATCGCTATATGGTTAAAGAACATGTATAAAACTGCCCAAGATGCTATGGTCAGGAATCAGACTAAGTTCATGATATAGTGATTACCCCCAAACTTTCTTAATGATTTTTACTGCAACATATAATTATTATTACACAACAGTTTAGAAGCTTGCACCTTGATGATGCACTTYAAAAGTATGCTTGGTTAAGCAATTGTCTCATAGATCGGAGGGGCTTTATCAGGGAGGCAAATTCTGACACACTCAAGGGTGCTGTTCTCATCTCTTTTGCAGTGAGATCTAACATAGTACTCACATAAAAGACTCTTAATATTCCCAGGCACCTGCCCTGACAGAGGAAGATGAAAAAGTTTTAGAAGACTGAATTAATAGGTAATTAGATGAGTAAGATATCCTCATAGACTTATCAAAAGTGGAATGTACAAAATGAAATAGATACAGTTTTTTCTCCTTTTAGTTACTTGCAGATATCCTTACCATCTCTAAAACTTTTAATGATGGAGCTGTAATATTTGTAATAACAGGTAGAAACTTCTATTCCTTCTTTAAAGTCTCAAATGATTAAATATTTTTGGATGAGAGTCAATCCCATGAATTCCTTTGTCTGACTGTCGCTAATTCCAACACTCACAACAGACACCCCGCACTAAGTACACGGAATTATAGAATCATTTAGGCTGGAAAAGATCTCTAAGAACATTGAGCCCAACCATGAACTCAGCGCTGCTGAGTCCACCACTAAACCATGTCCCTACGTGCCATCTCTACATGTCTTTTAAATACCTCCAGGTGTGGAGAACCTGCCACTTCCCTGCACAGTCTGTTCCAATGCTTGATAACCTTTTTGGTGAAGAAATGTTTCCTAATATTCAATTAAAACTCCCCTGGTGCAACCTGAGGCCATTTCCTCTTATCCTGTCACTTGTCACCGGACAAAAGAGACTGATCCCCATCTCACTACAACCTCCTTTCAGGTGGTTGTAGAAAGCAATGAAATCTCCCCTGAGCCTCCTTTTCTTCAGCCTAAACAACCCCAGTTGCGTCAGATGCTCCTCTTCTGCACAGGCTTTCTTGCCATAACTTTTAAAACAGAAATTCAAATATTTTCCCCAATTTCAACCAATTCTGCTTGCTAATTTGAATAGCTCCTTGATTTAATCCTTTAAAGTGCAAAGCTATTGGTATTTGGCGTGTGTGTTTTGTCAGTGTAAAAATGAGTGACTGGTCTTGTCTTGTAGTGAGTGAGGGGCTGTTCATGCCAGGAGTCCTAGACTGAGCTGCATCCCGCTTCCATTCCTGTGGGCTTTGCCCTGTGCTGCAGGCTTTTTTGCAGGAACACATGCATGGCTTGAGAGCTGGGGTGCCCAGGGCTGCCCTTCCCCAAGCCCTAGACTATAAGCAGCAGATCAAGGCATCAGCCTTCCTTATGTTATGACACATCTTCAATATTAAAAATTTAATGAAAATTTAATCATTAAAGATAAAAAGAAAAGAAGAAAAAATTCCCCAGCACCTGAAAGTAGCTGTTATAAGGATCTCTGATAATACTCCTTTCCTAGAACATTGTTAAAATAGGTATAATTCCACGGTAATAAATCTCCTTTTGAGGAAGATAGTTATTTGAAGTAGTCTGAAAATATTTTTGTTGGTTTTGTTGGTGAAATCTGTTGCCAGTTACATTGAGGACTGAGATACATACCTGTACAAAAGAGCAAAAAGAACTGAAGGAAGCAAGTTTTTTTTCCCTTTCTCTGACTCCTCCAGCCTCTGTCCTAGAAACCAGGAACCAACTCCTCAGTTGCTGTAAGACCTGGTACTCTTGTGCCACAGATTGATAATGGAAGATTATATTTTAGTCTGTTTTACTGGTTGCAGGCTTATGATATATTGAAAGAAGCTTCTTTATCCGAGTCAATCAGTCCGACTAATGAAAAGGCAAAAAATGAAAGAGAGAGGGGAAAAAAGGAAACAAAAAATTAAAAATAAAAAGAAATAAGCAGGAAGAGAAGGAACAGAGGCATTCAGTGAAAGAGAAGGAAGAGGATCATAAACTTCACATCCTAGTTTGGTTTTGAGACAGTCAGAGGCTGCCTGCATTTCAGGATTAGCGTGGTTGGGCTCTGCAGAGGGTTCCCTGGTGACCATATGCACAGCAGCCATGTTAGGCAAGTTTATTGCCCCCAGCGCAGCTGCGCTGTGATATTATTGCCTATGTTCCTGAGTTTGGTGTTTCACTTTTTTGTCTTTTACAAACAATTCTACGTAACAGATTGAGTCACATTTTTGATACTTGAGCAACTTGAATATCGGTTTTCACATGTCAGTTGACTCCCTACTGCTGGGGAACTTTCTTTTAAAAATTCCTTTCTTTCATTGTCATTAAAAGAGAAAATATAAAAAAGCCCAAACAAACAACCAAAAAACCCCTAAACCACACAAAAAACCAAAACCCAACCAACCAACCAAAAAACCCAAATAAACAAACAAACAAACAAACAATAAAAAAAAAAATGAAGGAAAAAACCCTGTAGAAATAGCCACAGTTCCACAGAACAGAAATTCTGAATTTTAGTCAGCTCTGCTTAGGAATTTCTAGCTCATATTCAGGATCATACACAGGTCAAAGGAAGCTTTTTTGATTTAATACTTCAAGTGTAGTTTTAATTGTTTGGCTAACTTATCATTCGAATCTCTACTAGTCACATAATAGTCATGATGCATAGAAGAATCTTGGTTTCAGTCTGAACAGGTCCCTTTTTTTTCTTGAGAATTCTTTCCGTTGTTTAATCCCTTCTCTCTGCCTTCAAATAAACTGCATTCAACCTAACTCATCTGCATGTTGAAAGATTTCCTGGAGACGTGATGCAATGGGTAGCAATGGAGCTTGAGCTGGAAGATATGAGTTGGGCTGACTTCTCCATTGACTTGTTGTGTGACTTCAGTGAATAATTTCATCTCGGTGTCTCAGTTTTCCTATTTGTAACATGGATGCAATGTTAGTTCCTTCCTTCATTTCTGTGCTTTGTGATATTTACTGCCTTTGCTGTCTGTGTGGACTCTTCCTTCTCTGCTCCGTGGTTGTCAGTGTTTCAGGAGTTCTTCCATCACCATAGATGCTATTAGAGTAGATGAGCCCTGCAGGCTTAATTTTCAGAAGAACTTAAAAGTAGCCCAGTTCTCAGCTGAGTACCTACTTCTCATGGACTCATTTTTCCCCCCCCCCCGTAAAAGAGTAGATTAAGAGTTGGAGTGTGTTTAGCTTCATATGGGAAAGTAAACCCTCACAGTCCTTCAGGTTTTCTTTATCTCAAGAAAGTTCCTTTACTGTTCACATTTAATTTGCTGCTTTTTCCTAGTAATGTTCGAACTACCGTGTCTTGACTGATTTTTCTTTGTATGATACCTCTTCGGGCTTTCATCCTAGAACAGTGTGTTACTTTGACTGGTTCCATTGATGGAAAAGAATAGTATTGAGCTCTTTTCTGACACCAGGTTATTCTGTAGCAAAGGACTATTTGTGAAGCAGGAGAGAGTTCCCGTAAGAATTGAAAGAGCACATTTGTACAAAACCCAATGGGAAAAGCTCTATCGTCAAACCAGCCCCGGCTGTCGAGGCAGATGCCTGGCTTTGCTTTTTTTGTTTATATTCCAACAAATCAAAGCTGACCTGCGTTGTTATCGGAGTAGAGCAGCAGGTGCAAAAAAATAACTCTGCTGCCAACTCAAACGAAAGGGTAAGACTAATACCCTCTGGGAGGTATTGAGAAGATAACAGAGAGCCATGCCAGCAACTGAATTAACGGCTCTATTTACGGTGGGTTTTACTTAATAACCTGCTCCTAACACTGACACATAAATACTCCATTGTATTGTTTAACGCAACCACTGGAGAAATCAATGGGAACAGGATGGGCAGCTCTCACTGTGCCAGGTGAGAAGGAGCGACGCCACGAAAGTGTTGCTCTTCTAACCACAGGCAGGAGGGAGACAAGGAAGGTGTTCTTGGCTTTTACAGAAGTGAGGAGACATAATTTCCCACAACTTCTTGACCTACCTATAGAAAGTGTCTACAGAGCAAGGAAACCTCATTCTTCCATTTTCTGGTTGCTTTTAATAAAGGCAAGGAGCATAAATGAGCTGTGGCATATATGTAAGGTACTGTCCCAGTGCCATGTGGCTCTGGGAGGCTCAGGRCTTCCTTGAAATCCTGGGAGCCGGGGACAAGCGAGCCTGCTGCTACACCTAGGGGTAAAGCAGACCGCTCTTGTGCAGCCAGTGGAGTGGGATGCCAGGGAAGTGGTCTTGCAATCTCTTACTCTTTTCACAACAAATACAATATGAAGAAACTGCATGGATGTAGCTGGGCTTCAAGTAGATGTTTACTAAAACCACACAAACATGCAAGACTGAATGACAGTCAAAGTACTGGTCTGACAGCAGCTTTCTGAAACAGAGTCAATGAGCTCCACTGGGCTGTTTCAGTGATAGCCACCCGCTTGGGGACAACTTCCTTTGCAGCCAGAGGCTCACCTTGGGATACTTGGTAGTCTGTGGAGGAATACAGGGCAAGCAGGCATACTGGATGGAGCTATCCCATAGGTGGGATGAGCAAGTCCCAGCTTGGTACTAGGGAATGTGGCAGAGGAGTTAATAGCCAAATAAACCCTCTCTGTCAGCGGTACAGAGTGATCCTTCCCACCATGAACCCTGCATTGCCTCTGCTACATCTCCTCTTTGAAATATGCTTTAGCCACTCCATGAGCAAAAAGGTGTGATCATACTGTGGTTAGTCAGGCAATGGGTTGTAATARGCTGTAAACACTGATATTGACTGGGTTAGATCCCCAGGAAGCTGCGTAGCTTAGCATAAAATGCTTTATGCTTAATTTCTAGCTTCACTGTCGTAGTTAATTTGTGCCGTGACCCTCATGTATTTAATGAAAAAGCACAATCAGTTTGTTGATTGAATGAGCCAATTCATGTAAAAAATAGTAGTCCTAAGGGAAAAATTTGTGCATTTGCCAAGACATTTTGCTGTTTTGAGTCTCCATCCCAACTTCCTTATTCTGTTTGTTTCTCGCTCAGAAATTAGCCCCAAAGAGGAACTCCGCAGTTTTCAGGCAGATACTTTAGTAAAACCAAATATATGAAACAGAGTTTACAAAAAGGAAAAGAGAAAAAACGCAATTGATTTTTTGTTTTATTTTGAAAGTAGGCAAATCAGTGGTTCTTACTGTKGAACACCAGACTAGTCCCGTAACAAAAGAGAAGTGCTAGTGGTGATAGTGGTTAAAATAAACTTCCACATGAAATACTGGCTGCTGCTGCAGCATATATCTGAGTGGCTGTTATGTCAGCAACGAGTCAGCATCTAATGAGAGCCAAACATGAATACAAACACAATTATTATTGTTATTATTGTCATTATTCACTAACAACTGAACAGTCACACAGGCTATATTAGCAGTATGGAAAACAGTTCCCTCAATACGCTGTTAGTCTTTAAAGCAATGCAAAGAGAAGCTGTCGTGGAAGGTAGAGGGAAGTGGTTGCGGAACCAGAGCCAAGGGAAAAGGAGAAGGTGTTAGAACATGATGGTAATATTTTGTTAGCTGATGAGGTTCACGCGTAATTATAGACGTGTGGCTTGTCAAGTTATAGGGCCATCTAGAGTGCTTTTTGGCCATTTGTATATTTAGTGTATTGTAAGCAAAAGAAAGGTGTTTAGCAAATGGAGATTAGGGAGATGAGCTGGCTCTTGGTTAGAGGAAGGATGTACCAGAGAGATAGGAAGGACATGAAAGGAGGTGTGGAGTTGTTCCATGAGGTGTGGTATTAAGTGCTGAAAGAAGAATAAAGAGCAAAGGCAGTTTTTCCCATTATTGTGTTTCCAAGACTCTGTATCCCTGAGGCTAGCCTGATGAATCTATGGCAAATGACTTCTAAATATTCAGGAAAAAATGGTTGACCCAAATTATCATGAACTTGCTGAGGTGGTGCAGACAGCAATGAAAGCATTGCCATATACCAGTCAAAGCCAACTCTGAAAAATAGAAAAGAAAATAGCCTGCTTATTTTTTAGTCAGTTTTTAGTGAATCTATCTAATGGTTCCAAACATTCTAAGAATACATTACTGCAAATATTACCCAAATGTCTATCACTAGATATAAAACCTATTCTTCACTCACTTTTGTCTTAGCTCTATGATAGCAATTTCACTAATATTATATGGATCTGTGCACAGAACTTCTGCAAAAAGGAGAATGAGTTTTTTGACAGTAAAATAAATGATGATATTATTTTTTTTTCATTTTCAAAAACTAGCGGCATGGCAAGAAGACGCACATCTAGCCTGTGATGTGACAAGAAAGCGTGGATCTGAAACACCTGATCCTTGCTAAGTGGCAGGTTCCCTCTCACTGTATTCTCTGCTAAAGTAACATGACAATGGGTAAAATTTGCAGAAGTAAAAACCTGTAGTAGTTAACATTGTCAGACACATCTGTGCCTCGAGGACTCTGTTCACGATCCGCCTTCTGTTTGTTTCTGATTTAAAAAAGCAAACAAACAAAAAATCTCTTTTAAAATTCTTCCTTTTATTCTCATTTTACTAATGAGTACCTTGAAAATTGAAGCCAGTTCATATGAAGATTATTGGGAAAAAAAAGGGGTCAGAGAAAAAACAACCTATGAGACTTTGCATATCATCAAGTAATTTTTTTTTCTTGCATTCATAAAGTGAACTTTGTTCTCTCTCAAAAAGGAAACTGAACTATGGTTTTGTCTTTAAATTACATCGTTAAAAGAGAGATAAGAACCAAACCCAAACCCTGGAGCAGAGGGATAGCTCAGATACAGATCTAGATCCTAACTTTTCTACCCAAGGTTCTCTTTAGTTAAAATATATATGCAAGATTTTGAAGCATCCATATGAACATGTTAAAACAACCACCACATATCTCTTACAAAAGTTGCCTTGTAGTGCACCATGAAAATAAGACCTTCAGTAATAAAATATTCCAATCAAGCTTTATTTGATTTTGTTTATCATGATCCTATCTGTAATGTAGGTATATGTTAAACACTCCTTTTCTATTCATCTTCCTTTTTCTGGTCTTTCAGTTTACCTTCATGTATACATTTAATATATAATGTTCAAAGAAAACAAAAGAATAAACCAAAGTCTTCCTTTCCAAAAGCCCACAACAGTAAATGATCAAGGTCTCAATGTAGTCTCTGAAAGCTCACCAAGAGTCAGTTTTGCACATGCAAAGGTGGGTTTATGCATATGAACCACAGCTGTATACTCCAAAAATACATAAGCATAGAAACATGCACTTCAGAGAAGTGTAGAAAGCAAAAAGATTAGCCCCAAAGCCCCAAACCAGAATCCTGAATACTACAAATTTTGGAGATTATTTGGAAAGTTTTCTTGTAAAAATGATTCCTTGAACTTTACACTCCCAATGTGATTCCATAAACAGATTTTGTTACCATGGCCCAAAGGCACATGAGATGGACTAAAAATGAAATGCATCAAACGCTCGCTATGTTTTACAACAAATATTGAGTGTGATCAGAGTGTTTCTTCATATGAACTTTCTTCAAAGCTTTCTAAGAGTTTTTCAATTATCTTAGTGGTGAGTCTCGAGATTTTCRTCAAACAGGTCACGCTGCATCGACTGTCACCTGAATGGTACCTTGCAGGCTATAGCAAAGTGGTCCAAAGTTGAGCTTTTTGTTGTGAAGTGGATGCCTGCGAGTAATCAGCCTACAGATGAGTTGTTTCTTTTGAGGCTTCTCTCTGCTCTATAGGCACTATAGGTATGGAAACAAGGAAGTGTGTGATAGCTACAAGTGGATCTACGTGGCCAGAAGAGATGCTAACACACTGCAGAAAAGGTCACATCTGAAAGTGAGCCGTGGCAAGGATGATATCTTATCTGGGAGTCTGGCACAGACACCAAGGATGAACCTGAGACCTTTGCAAATTAGACAGATAAAGATCATAGGGCAATCTTTGGGTCAGCCATAACTGTATGTATAGACACACCGGCTCAGACTAGGACCCTGGAGCCCTAGTAGTAATGCACATTAAATGAAAGGGAGTAAAAAAACCCATAACAGAAGACCCAGAGCTCACAGTCACATGCAAACAGGCTTTCTACATTCATATATTCAATTTGTGCCTGCCCTTACCACCACTGGAGATGCAAATTAGCTGGTTGGAATGCAAAGCAGCTAATTGATCATATACATTACAAGTACAAGGCATTTATGTTTCCGAAGTAGCCATATGTATAGAACAAGTCCACGTGCTGTGTCGTACATGTCCTTTGTTTGTGACATCTTGAAAACTCTGCCCTCTTAGTTGTCTTTTGATTTTTCAAGAAAAGGATTAAAAATCCAGATTTTGTTATTCTTCACTTACAATTATCACTTGGTATTATTTATTTTAGATTACTGTGTAAGTCTTTGACTGTAATCCAAGATGCAGTAATGATCTAAAATATTTAACATACTCTGTAGATACTTGTTCCATAAACTCCAAGCCCTGAAAAGCAGGGATTGTGTCTTCACTGTGTACACAACACACTTCAAAGAAAATAGGCCTGGGTGAAATCTACATTTGAAGTTCAGCCATGATGGTAAAAGGGGAAAAATGGGGAAGAATCCCATAGGTAAATATGCCAAAAGAGATCCACCCTTTTGGACACGCCAGGAGGAGCTGCACTGAGCTTGTCTCAGCTAGAAGTCACTCTTAGACTTTGCATAGCTTACAGGTGGAGTCATGGCTTAGTAGTTTCAGTCTGTTTTGCCCTAGACGTCGTTGCTGTGTTTCGCGTAGAGCGCATGGCTTTACCAGAGTGAGAGCTGGGAGCYCCCTTCCCCTATGGCCCCTTTCCCCTGTGGGTTCCCCCTCCATGCCCCCTTAGTTCACTTCAGAGCTGTGTCCATAACCAACTATACAAACYGATATCAGAACAATCACTCTGGCTGTACTACTTTGGGATTCAATTGCTTTCTCTGTACTGCTTTTTCGCCTTTCATTCTGTGTTCAGAGTTTTCCTAACATTTAATGTGAGCTGTTTTTGAATTCTGTTTCAAAGAAAGGAGAAACTTATTATATGGGTGTTAAGATTGGGTTGAATGTGGAAATGGGGATCAGAGTAATTTATTTTCAGAGCACACCTGTAGTGCAATAAAATAATTCGCATAGAGTGCACTATATAGTGTTCAAGGTTCAAGGATTTGTAAATATGTTTTTCTGCAATGCTGGATTTGCTCCATGGGCAGGCCATGGCTCCTTGCTCTTTCCATTACCGCTGTTTACTCAGMGTAGTCAGGTGGTCATGGAGGAGAAGAGGAGCAGAGCAAATGACCTCCTGTTACTGCCAAGTTGCTGGGTTATGGCTCAGCCAAAGCTCCTTCAGACACCACTGAGAGTTTTCACAAAGAGAGGCCTTCAGCGTTTGGTCTTAGAATACCACCTGATATAAGGAATGTAGGTGAAAGAATATTTTTTTTAAATGCATTAATCCCTTCTAATAGGACTCTCTCTAGAAAGAGTTTTGCTGAGCACAAGTGCACAACTATATTTAACTGTGCTGATTGAATAAAGTGTTATTTGCTTCTTCGCATGTCTGTGCGATGTTTCTAGTAGTGTTATATGATTATACGCCAGAGATGGCACCTCTTCAGGGGAACAGAATGGGAATGTGTGTACAGACACCTGCACAGACATGAAGGCATATGTGTATACGCGATTATATATGTGAAAATACATGTGATTATATACTCATATGGTATTTCATATGTGCTTTCATTTATAATGTGCCATTAGTAGAGGGACAGATCTCAAGATCTTTATATAAATTTCCAAAATCTCAGCTCTGCTAGAATCCCTTTTTAACGTGGTTTCCAGAGGAAATGAGGCTTTTGTGGTTATGTGTTCTGTGCTTTTGGCCCGTAACAATCTTTGAGTTTCATCGCCAATTTTAATTAAATTTGATATGGGTGTAGAAGTCCCAGAGATATGAAGTTTTTACAGGATTAATGAAAACTGGCTGCCAAGTACAGAAGTAAAATCCATTAATACTTGATCTGGAAAAAAAAAAAAGAGTGACGCTTGAGCTCACTCCTTTGAGACAATGAAATATTATGAATGCCCCAACCGTGGGAAAAACTTCAATCAGCACTCACATCTTACTAGACACTAGAGAATCCAACCACAAGATACACATTCATAGGAAGCCAGGCTTCATTAGTTCCACAATTCACTTTGATACATAGAATATAATTAAAAGAAAACTGAACATCTTATGTGTCCTTCCCCTTCAGGTTTCACACCCTTTAACCAGATTTGTCTGTACACCACGGAGTTTTGAGCATTTGGCCCTAAACTAATGAAGAACACACTGCTTCCAATATCCTGACTCAAAATCTTTTCAAGTATGGGATTAGACACTGCTATAAGCATAAATCTTCCATGAATTTTTAGCAAAGAAAGGCATATATAGGATGACATGGAGAAAATCACAGTTTAGTTTTCATACAGAAAATATTGTTGAGCATAATGGTGTATTCTTCCACGGAAAGGTGTGGAAGTTACATTAGCAGGACTTTATACTCCTCCTGAACAAAGTGCTAGAATGATTTCCAAATAAGGAACACCCTTCCATTAAAATAAAGGAGGTGACTTGACAGTTTTCAAGACACCAAAAAACCTGTTCCTGGAGTAATACACAGAACTTCGGCAAAGTTAGGGTTAAAGCTAAATCCAGTCCTCTTCCTGTGATTAATGTCATATTGTAAATTCTGCCTCTCAGGCACAATTGTTCCTACAGGTGATACTGGAAATTAATTAAGTTATTCTTGTTGAGATAATTTATTTAGCTTCCAAAACCGGGATGTGTTGATTGAATAAATTTTCAATCAAGTTCCATGCACATTTTCTGAAAATACTATTAATGTTGTTCAGGGATACTGTGAAGAGCAATGGTCTACTAGACTGCGACAGGGAGAGGACATTTTAAAGGAAAATAACTAAATTCCTAATCTAGGGAAAAGACTGTCAGAGTTCTTCTTTTCAGATCTCTAATGTGCACTGGCTTTAGTTACTGCTGGGGTGGAAAAACTATGTAAGACATACAATTTGGTTTATTTAACTATCCATAGCCTCAGCTGCCGAATCAAAGTGTCATAGGATCTTTAGGTTTGGAAATTCACCTGAWTAGCTATGAAGAAGGAAAAATGAACTGAATTTTCAGGGCAAAATTACACAGAAATAATTTCAGTTCATATGCACACATTTTCCCAGACACATTTGTGAGAATTTTGCACAAGTTATGAAATTTGTGTTGAATTCCAGAAACTGCAGAAGTTGCAGAACACAAAACCACATAACACAGTACTTGAAATTCTGAGATGGCTTCTGTAAATGTGACTTCATATCAATAGATTTAAGTTGAATATGAAGTGCATATTATAATTTTTTTTAAAGAAATGAATTCACCAAACTAAGTTTCTCAGTGTGTTTTCCTGATCCTCGAGTTTTATAGTATTCCCAGAATAGCTGGTATTCTACCTCACCTCTATTTGATACTGCAATAAGGTCTTTTTCATTAATATTTCATTCATTCAGACCTAATTGTCTTTAATGATTAAACCCAAAGTTAAAGAAATAACTTATACATAATCAACCTGTACAACGTCAGAAGTGTATGTATTGCCTGCCAAACATGCATTATTGCTTAAAAGTTCTTGCACATCAAGTATATAATTTATACATGTTATAGGCTGAACATCTTTATAATCATTATACTAAATTGAAATGCCTCCTTACACCTTCTCCCTCATGATAATAAGTCACTTGGCCTCCACACAGGGCTAAAAAAATGTCTTCTAACTTGTATAAATGTATTGAGTGATATGATAGTCATCTTTTATTTGGCTAGAACGGGACAAGAATTATCTCTCTTAATTGTTAGTATTTTACAACCCCATCTACCTCCTATGAGAAATTAAATTCTCCTTGCTAGTGCTCACAGAATCACAGACTAGCTAGAATTAAAAGTGGAAAGCAACTGCTAAATCATCCATGGTTTGATTTTGCCCTTCTCTATAGCTACCAAAAAAAAAACCCCAAACCCTAAACTTATTTATACTGTAAAACACCATTCCCTGTGATAGACTTCCTAAGGCTTTGGCTTTTTAAGCAATTGTCAGTAACCTCTCTTTCCCTTTCACTCTCTAAAYATATAGGAGGGTAGATGGATGCGAGGGAAGAAATAGATACCAGTAACTTTAAAGTTACATGATTTATTTTAAATGACAGAGGAAAATACCAACCCAGGCAATTTTCAGACTGTTCCTTTAAAACCAAGGCTGTAAGTGTTTCTATTGACTCCTTTTCTTCTACCAAAAAGGTTGCTGGCATGAGCTTGTAGGGGTAGAGATGTGCTCAGAATGGAAGTTTTTTCACTGGCCTCAGTGGATGAACTGCCAAGACCAGTGACTTTAACCTTCACAAGTCCATTTTGTATTTCATAATATTTTTAATTCCAGGGGGAAGTCTAGTTGCATGCACATGCCATCCTGATGTCTAATGTTTTGTTTTTACAGACTTTGTGGCTTTCGATATTTTGGAACAGTGGTTTGGTTTTCTTATTTTTTCTATGTATGTAAGAATAACAATCCAAAGACTTTATAATGTTTAACAAACTATTTTCATAATCTCTTGAATAATGTCTTTGGTTATTATGAATATTTTTAAACTTTACAACTTCAAACCACTGAAAGTTAATGTAAAACATCAAGAATACCCATCATTGGGGAATTTTGTATACTTTCACTGGAAGGATTAAGCATGTGATAAACGTGAAATTTTTCTAACATATGATACAAGCAGGGGTTTTTTAGGTATAAAAAAGTAAAGGACAATTTTACTCGTGATGCTAATGCTAAGATACATGGAAAGGAAAGTTTGTGTTGCTTAAAAGAGGGAACGCTGTCTTGGGGGTGGTGTTCCTCCAAAATATTGATTCTGTTACAACAATGGCTGTCTCATTTACAAGATCTTTGACCATCTGATTTTTTTGGTGGTTTGAAATGTATGATCTCTGACATTTGTTACCAAGAAGTGTTATAGACACTACTGACACAGATCAGATAAGAAACTGGGTCAGCTGACAAGATATTCCCTGTAACGTTACCTCCCTGTGACATTATTATGTGTATCCTTCTGTGTGAAGGATTTTCTGAGCATGACTTATAGTCTACTGTATAGTTTCATTTGCAATTATTGAAAAGCCCTTTCTCTCTCCTGAAAAAAAAAAGAAAAGAAAAAAGAAGAACGTGTTTAAATCACATTTCTCTTTAGAGTAGAAAAAAAGAGTAAAACTCTTTGGTATTTCATTTCTCAAAGCTTGGCAGTTTTCATGTATTGCTCTGTCAGGAGCCTTGTCTTTTCATTYGGCTTCTTTTCTGATTACAGATTATTCATTTATGGATGGGCAGCTGTAGAAACTTGCTTCTTGCATATGCAAATTAATCATGGTAATGTTTATCATAAAGAGATTTTGTGGCAGTGGAAAAGGGGTTGTGTCAACATGTTCTTGATTTCAGTTGTATCTTCTTCTACAAATGGAATTGGCCCCCTTGCTTCACCTTCAGTGGATTTTTTTTTTTTTTTTGCTATTTACCTCTTGGACTAGACACTGCTCACTAAGCAAGCTGCTTGACTCATTTACAGATCATGATTTTGGAAGGAGCTGGCAGAATGAGTATCAATTCCAGCAGCAATCTACTCCACCAGCAGCCTTCCTGGACAGACGGATATTCCACATGCAATGGTAGGAGGAACTGAACTGCTCTGAGYGGTGTTCTTTTCGGGGAGGCTGGGGGAAAGGGGCTGCTACACCTTTAAGCATGTACAAGTATTATTTTTCAGTAGTACTAATTTACTGGAGTTTCACTTCTGGTAAGAAGAATTTCCACTTGTTAGTTTATTTGTAAAAAGCTGAACTTAAAAGGGACCAGTTTATTGTTCATTTCCTTACTGGCTCTTTTTTTTTAAATTTAATGGTGTTGAAAGTGACAAAATTCTCTCTTCTCAGTCCAGAATTCTTTCTCTCTTACCTTTACCCCTCACGCTTCCTCTGAATCAACATTACTCTTCAATGCTAATCACCCCTCTGGCTTTCCTGGGGAACAGTCTTTTTGCTCTTTTGCTGTATTTGCTTTTTCAGCTCAAATTACTTGATAGCTTTCTAACTAGACTGGCATTAGAGCACTAGATAACTTGTGGCTTGTGATTTTTTTTCTTTTTTTTTTCTTCTTACTGTTTTCTGATTATATGTCTGTGTATATAAAAATGTATTCATATATATTCTTTCAGTATAAAATTAAATATATAAACCTGTGTCTCTATATATAGCACTTGACATAATTTTAAAGTTCTTTTCATTATTCAATGGAGAGGTAAAGCTTACAATCTAAGCAGACAAGCACATACTGCATTTGTCCTTCTAATCCAAATAATGCTGCAACAAAATTTAAAATGGAAGTTCCCACTCAATTAAACATTTATTCTTTTTTATGCATAATTTCTAAATACACAGGAATACATCAATATGTGCTTAATAAATGTGCCTACCTGTTTGTAACAGATTCAAACAAACAAAAAAAAGTCCTGTCTAAGTTTCCCTTTGCACAGGATTTTGTAAAGGCAAACAGTCGGGGTCTGTTTCAAATTTCCAGTGTGAAACTCCTCAAGATTCACTCATGTTTTTTGAGGGACAGGGAGATCAAAGCTCAGACCAGCCTTTGCATAAATTCACCACTTCACTTACTTTTACCTAGCTACTTTGTCTTCTCATTAAAGTATCTTTGCTAACATTAGGATTTCAGTGGCCTCTGAAATTACTTTACTCTTTTGAAGTGATAAGAATACAAATTAACCTCCTTTTCAGGGGATACTTGACAGCTCCATCAAACCTTTATTCTTTCACATACCACACTTAATAATTTCCACACTTATTCTCCCAATTCTTCAATAGGAGGATGAGAAACAGTCCCGCAAACTCCCGAAGTTACTGACACAGGCCTTGTTGGCTAATATTGGTAAAGAAAGCTAAATAACTGTGGGGATTGTTTTTGTGTTTACCTGGAAACTAACACTGTCCTGTATCTCAGGTGCAGAGACCTGAGGTCTAGTGGCACCTTAGGGAAGGTGATTTCCTAAAATGTGCCAACTCTGATGCTTGATGCTCCCCTAGCAATATCCACTGTTGTCAGTATTTCTCCCTGTGTGGTTAATATTTTTCTAGGGGAGACTGGGAACAAATTGGTGTCATATCCTGGAGAGGGGCCTCTGCAGAGCCAGGCCATGGCAGTCTTTCCTCCTTTTGTAATCTCTCATTCCCTCAACCTTAAACCCTTCATGCACTTGTGAACATTTTAKCTCACTGTCAGCTCTGCCTGGCATAGTCCATTTTCCTGCTTTCCCAAGGAATAAATTGCACTGAACACCTTGAGGACAGACCAAAGCAGTCCTGCCTTTGCTCTTATCTTTCATAATGATCCTATCCTATGTACAATTTCTTCCATTTGCACATGTAAATTATCGTTGTGCGATGACATACAACTGAGGGCAGTTTAGAAGATTGCCAAGGAAAGATCCAGACATTCTAGCACGAAAATTAGGCAGCTTCCATAACTAAAAATGAGTTTTACACTACATTCAGAAACTGCCTTATCTGACTACAGCAATAATGTGCACTCATCAGAATGCCAACTCTGTCATGACACCATGGCCGATACAGATAGACTTTTACTGTGGAGCAGTATGAGAGTGCTTTAGTTTTTAACTTTCCTTTTGTGAATTCCCGCAATTCATACTCAGCTGCTACTAAGTTCTTATTCAGAGAAAGTTTCCACATCACCTTATGACAGTTTTGCAAGGCTTTTCCATAATTTTCTGATGCAATAAAATTATTTTCCCACACATGCCTTTTCAAGAGTACTTCTGTAATGTATCTTCCCTCAAAGAATTTTGGTGTATTTAGCCAACATKAATAAATTAGTTTTTGCAAATCAATCAGCCAGGAGATGTGTGATGAAATAATTTCCAATTTTTAATTGGAAAACTAAAGGCTGAAAAACCCACAATATCTTCTCCAGCAATAGCTACTGAGCCAGTGTTAAGGACCGAGAAAAGTGTCTAGATCTGTGGACTTCCAAGGTGTACAATTTGACTATGTATCTTTCTTGTTGATTACATATTGTTGATATGACTATTATGCTAACAGAGACAGTAAATACCTATTTTCTTTTCCAGTATCCAGTAGCTTCTATGGAACCCAGTGGCACGAAATACACCCACAGTACTGGACTAAGTTTCAAGTCTGGGAGTGGCTGCAGCACCTCCTTGATACCAACCAACTGGATGCCAACTGCATACCTTTCCAGGAGTTTGATATCAACGGGGAACATCTGTGTAGCATGAGCCTGCAGGAATTCACTCAGGCAGCTGGGACAGCAGGACAACTGCTTTACAGCAACCTCCAGCACCTAAAATGGAATGGTAAACAGATATTAGACGGAGACACGTACAGTGGTCTGAATTCTGAGATCTTCAGAAGTCACTTATATTCCCCAGAGACCTGCCTGGCAGATCATATTTGCCATGTTTGCTATTCTGCTTATAGCTCATTTACTGTATTACTAAATTTCTTAGATATGACTTAAGGCAGAAATCTGAAGGACCAAGAGGAGAGGATATGTTTCCTGCTCCAAAATTAGCCCTCTGGCTCAGGTGTAGAAGTTGCTGCTTGGAGCTAATACCTTTGATTCTTCTGTGCTCATTCTCATRTGTCGTATCTGCCAATGTGCTTTCTTGCAGGCCAGTGTGGAAGTGACATGTACCAGTCCCATAATGTCATTGTGAAGACAGAGCAAACAGGTGAGTAACAGTTGGGTAACTTGTCTTTTGATGGTGACCAAAACGGGAAACTGTCCATTCCAAGAGAGAGATATCAAAAGCCCATTAAATAAAGTGGAAARTGTGTCATGCAGAATTAAAGAAGTAATACAAATGTCAATGTCTACTTCTGAAGTTTTGGGTAATACCACATTCTTMTAGCCACTTTTCCTGAGAGACGTCTGCATTATCAGCAGTCAACACTAATGTTCAGAATTGGAATAGTTCAAGGTGCTCAATGAATGCAGATTTGTAGAGGACTTCGTTCTATGCTTCATTCAGCAGATTTCAAAACAACTATTTTAAAAATATGCTCAGTTAAAAAGAAAGGAAGGAAGGAAGGAAGGAAGGAAGGAACGAAGGAAGGAAGGAAGGAAGGAACTGTCGCAAGTGTCCCAAGAAATACGACACAGAGTCCAGGGAGAACAAAGCGATGYGGAGTTTATTATTATTTTACAGAGTGGCTTATATCCCTTAGCTTGCTTGAAGTTTATAGAAATGTCAAGAGTCTATTGGACCCTTGGTCAGCCACCTACCAAGTTCATTGGTCAATTCTAACAACACCTATTCCAAAATATTTATCTAAGCAAAAATGATAGCAAAGCGCAGCTGCACGAAGCTTAATTAATTTACAAAAACTCCTAGGATTGTTTATAATAGTTTTGCCTGGGAAAAGTGAGAAAGAGAGAAGTCTCACGAAAATGCTGGGAGAGTTAGAAGGCCTGTCTGCCGACAGCTTTTCAGCAGTCACAAGAAACAAAGAAAGAAAGAAAGAAAGAGAAAGAAAGAAAGAAAGAGAAAGAAAGAAAGAAAGAAAGAAAGAAAAAGAAAAATTTTGTTGTGAAGTGCTGTTAATGTTTGAAACACGAGATTACCTAACAAAATGGCTTGGAGAGAAAACAAAATGTTACATTTTAATTTCTTCATGTTTCAAAGAAACTGAAATTCAGGTAGTAGTTTGCTTTGATCAAATCTGCATTTTTCCTGTTGCAGTTCTTTTTCTGAGTGTGTTCATAGCTAGATCCCTTTTGTTCCAGGACTTTGTTTCACCGAGAAAAGAACTTCAGCTTGGTTCAACTGTCCTCTTCAGGCACAATTATTTTCCTTGTTCCTTTGCCAGATCATTCCTGTCCATATCCACACACTCTCTAGTCTCAGCCTCTTTGTATGTAGGTGTGTCCATGAGCCATGTTTTGATATCTGCTGGCAGAACAAATACAGATTTGTTGCATGTGGTGTCTCCAACAAATACTCAGCCAGTTTATCCAAGTAACTTGTTGGAGCCCAGCCTCTCCAGCCAGGGACACTATCCACCTTCTCCTTGCCTGATGCAAGGATTGCAAAGTGCAATCCATGCCTGGTCTGTGCCTGCGTGGTATGGGAGATGTGCATGAGGCAGCCTCACTGCTTTCCACAGAGGTAGCTCCAGTAATCCTCTAAGTCCCGATTTATGAGATCCTGGTATAATATTACTTCCTCCTCCTCCTAAAGATATATAGTGCAGGGCAAAGTACCTCAGCTGCACATCCTGGAAAGGACTGATTGATGGATGGTTCTCCTGGATGTGCTGAATCAGGAGTGACATGGTGGTGCTCTGGTGGTGCCCACCATGGGCAGTGGGAGTGGGTTTAGTTTCTACATGGAAGGGAGCAGGAATTGTGGATTAGGGCTGCTGTGAAAGTTACCTGTTGTGAGGCAGCAGGGACAGGGCTGGTGGTTTTGAGGGGAAGCCCAGCTCACTCTAGTAAACCACCATAGCTCCAAAGATGTGGGTGCTGAAAGAGGCCAAGAGAGGAGGGCAAGCTGTCTCCCCATGTTCTGGCTGGGTAAGGCCTGTTTTCAGAGGCAACATTAGGCAGATCAGGTGTCCAAGCAAGCAAAGGGTGTGTGCTATTGCAGGAACGCAACCTCTGGGTGCCCAAACATGCAGCTATTAGTTAGCATGCCTGCTAAATTCCTATGTCATAAGTGGTAACTTAGCCAAACATGATGATTTAGCTGTAACTCATTTTGGGGTTTTTGATTTCATTTATATGAACATGAAAAAAATTAGTTGTAACCTAGATTTGAACCTTATATCTCATCCTTTCTGACCTGGTTTCAAAAGAAAAAGAGATTTTTAAGGCTTCTGACCTCAAAAATGCACTCTGAAGGAAATAATTTCCAGACCAATGTACAGGCTATAAAGACAATACTTCTGTTCTGCTTATATTGATCCATATGACCATATGGTCMCTAAAAATTATCCCTCTTTAATCATGAAGGTGGTTTTTAGGTTAAGGATGGGGACTTGATGTGCCTGGAATAAAATGGCCCTTCATCTAGGATTAGGCTTTGATGTTTCTCACTATGTGCTTAAACAGGAAGCTCTGTTTCAGAGAGGACTTTCGAGTTCTACCATTATAGAAATAAATACTCATCATAAGCATCCTTCTGTTTTACTAGATATTTGAGAACACTTTCATCTCTATGGCTCCAACGCACTGTCATAATCATCAGGGGCTGAGAAATCAGGACTGGATTGGGTAGAATTAGAGGCAATCTGGCAGAAGAAACCTCCTTCAAGGCCAGGCATAAATGATACATTAGAAAAAGGAAGAGCATACTACATTATTTCTAAAAGTCAGTGCTTTGTGTAAATACATTTGCCTGAATATGGAAATTCCATGCATAATTTGAGTGAAAAAAAATAGTTTTTTACATAGCCCCTTTACTTCTTGGTTCCCTTGACAGCTTTTTTTCCGCCACATTTCTAATTCTCTCAGTGCTCAGAATTTACCTCTGTGCTAAAAAATGTTCTTTTAGTGATCTGAATTTCCTTTTGGTCTTTTCCTTCAGATCCGTCATTAATGGTGTCCTGGAAAGAAGAGAATTATCTTTATGACAGTGGCTATGGTAGCACAGTAGGTAACTAACATCACAATATTTCATGCATTCTGAGATGGTTTTGTTATTGTCTGAGGCTGTTAGTTTAAATGTCTTCTTTTTAATTCCCAGAGTTATTGGACAGTAAAACATTCTGTCGTGCTCAGATTTCCATGATGACACCTAGTCACCAATCTTCTGGTAAGGAACTTGTAATTATATTTTTAATTGTTTGTCACTTGTCCCAGAGCTACCGACATGTAATAGTCTCTGTGGTCTTCTGTTGTAGGATTGCATCTGAGCCTCCAGTAATTTTCAACCAAGCAATGCTGTTTCTGACAGATTTGTTAGCTGTCATTATTACAATAGCTTTCTTGAAAGAAATGCTTCTCTCTTCTCTCTGTCAAGAGAAAAATGATCAAATAATCTGTAATCTCACGTATATTTTAAAGTGGCTGAGTCAAAGGGGTAGACATCAGTGTCAGAGAGACAAGACATTCCAGCTACACCACGCTTCTCTGTGGTGTAGCAGGGTATGGGCAAACAAGTGCCCTGTTCCTCCCCAGAAGCGGCTGTGTTTCCCTGGTGAGCCCGTGATTCATGCTGAGTAGGTTGCTGGGTTTGGGGCCAGGCTTGGGTTGGCGCAGGGAAGCCGTAGGACAGGCCCCAAGCGCTCTGCCCAAATGCACCGGCACAAGGGCTTCCTCCTGGAGCCTCTCTCAGCTGACAGAGGGGTGGTCACTGAACGCCCCTTCGCTTCCGTGAGGGAGAGTTCAAATCTGCCTGCTAAAGGGCAGGAGAAAGAGCAAACTTGTTTGCTGTAAGGCCTGGTGAAATTGCAATCTGGTCACACGTGTCGAGGGTCCTGAGGGCCCTGTCCCAGGGGCCGGCACCAGGACGGAGGTGGGAGAGCAAGGCAGTGGGAAAAGAGTAAAGCAGATATGGCAAGGGAGAGAAAAAGCGGGGAGGGAAAGGCAGGTTCTTTTTAGGAGGCTGTTAAGCAAAGAGATCTGAGGGAGAAAGCAGTGGAAGTCCTGGGAAGATAAGAAAGGAGAGCACATTGCTGTAGACGCAGCCTCGCACCGGGGGCAGCCCTGTGCTTCTGCATGTGGGCAGCAGCCCCAGCCTCTGTGCCCGCCATCCCCTGCTTCTCCAGCCTCCCGAGCTGGACTTGCCAAGTGACATACAGGTTAAACTAATGCACTCAGCTATGAATTTAAAAAAAAAAAAATAAATAAAAAGAGAGAGAAAACTTGACCAGAAGAAGAAAACCACCAAATGTTAAAAACCCCTGACCAAACACTCTGTTTGCTTTCTCTGCCACCTCCACCCACCCTCACAAGATGGCTACCAGGATTTCAGGGCTCTCTGACAGCGCTGGGGACCTGTCCAGATCCTGGCACGCTGTGTTTATCCACTGACTGCTTAAGCCTAGAGCTAGGGTGGCACGCCAAGGGCACAGCCTCCTGTAAAAACTAAATTTGTATATCCCGTAAAAAAATGGCTCATTCCTGAATCATATGCAAATAATGTGTAACCTTTTGTCAAAAGTTTTGCAAGACGGCTTTGTTGAAACTGCATCATAACTCTTTTCATCTGTCAGGCCCCAGCCTCCTAACATGGCATGTTTGAAACCAGTCTCCGTGTAGGAGCTGTGGCAGAGCAGGAGGCTATTTACACAGCTGAAATCCAGAATAAATCACCAGCTAGGCAGAAGGCAACTGAACTTTCAAGAATAAATCTCCAGCTAAGTGGAGCATAACAAACATTTGCAAGCGAATTGTGGGATTTTAAAATGAGAAGGATTTATATGAGGGCAAATAAAGTACTGGGTCCTGCAGTCCTCACCCGGGGTTCCCACAGGCTTTTAATAACATCAGTGGAATCATAATCTGAGGAAAGGCAGTGAAATAAGCCTCATTTTACTTTCCCCACACCACACCCCCCTCCAAGCTGAGTGAGGTTCAGGCTAGTTCCTGCTCTTTGAGATTGGGAAGGCAAAATGACTCAGAGCACGTTTGCTGCTTGGGGGTCAAGGACAGTAATTTATCAGGCTCAGAATAGCAGAGGTTAGGCCTATCCCCACGGTCTTGTTCAGTTTATGTTTCCAGTTATGTATGAATAAAGCAAGTGTGTGAATAACTTTGCATCTACCTTTTCACATGCAGTTATTGCAGCAGCTTGTGCAAATCTGACAAGTTTCTATGCAAATAAATATTTCCTGTGAGTCATTTTCCCATGCAAATGCCTGGTTTCCATGAAAAGTATGATAATTGTACATTCATAGAAGCTGGGAAAACATGCGTGGGACCTCAAGCTTTGCTTTATGGGATTCAGGGACAAAGTATGCTGAAAAGCAAACACAGAAGGGGCTCCCTCTCAGGACTATCCCACAGATTTTGCGAGACTTAGAGCGATCAGATGAAAGCTATTCATTAAGAACAAGAGCAGAGCCAGGCTGTGGTGGTTTGGGGGCGGGAGGGTTGAACGTGCAGACTGCGAGGTAGGTTACAGTCATGAACAGGCGGAACTTCTTTTTTTTCATTTCTGAAGAAATGCTTGTGCCAGCCAGAAACCCTATTCCTCCTCTGGCTGGCCGCAGGTGATAAAGCACCATTGATGAGAAATGGCTTGTTCCTATGGCTCTGAGCCACAGAAAAATATATGCTCGTCCCACTGCCAAAAACTCCTACTAGCGCAGCCCCTTTCCCCCACCCTGCCCCCCCAAACAACAGCACTTTGCCAGTTCATTATGTTTTAGTCAGGTAGGTGTTCTATGCATTGGTACCAGCACATACATTTCCCATTAGATCATCTCTTCAGAAACAAATAAGCCCCCAAAGATACGTGCTTCAGCAAAGACTAAGACATAATGGGACAATTCAGGATTCCTTGTATAGATGTGATCATCCTATTTTTCTCTCTCTCACACATAACATGAGGTGAGGTATTTGTTAATCAAATTTAGGTTTCAAAAGCCAAATGTTTACCTCTGCATTCATTCTTTATTCATCAGTGGTCTCTTTGAGAAGTGTGCTGATTAACATATAGTACAGAAAACAAAACTCTCCCTCCTCTCTTAGATTACCTTCCGAAAAGTGATTATCTTTAGAAGAGATATTTGTTCTTTTTTGTGGTTTTATTTCTTTCAACCTGCTAGTCAATGGAAAGCCTTTAATCAAATTTACAAATAGGCTTCATTTTCCTTCTCTGCAGACTCTTCAGACGCAAAAAAGTCGCAAGATCATACTCCGAAGTCGCACACCAAGAAGCACAGTAAGTCAACATCCATGTTTATAATGGTTGGTTACTTGACTGAAGGAAAAAGAAACACATGAAAATCAAATCCTATTTGGGAGGGAAGAGGAAGCATTTTTGAACTCAAAACTCGTTAGATCATTATTGTGATTGAATTCTCCAAGGATCTGACTGTCTAGTACTGTTTCTTTACATCATTTTTGGACTCAGTATTGTTAAACTTTTCAAATTGTTTTTGTCAGTGAGGGCCTATGGGGAAGCAACCAGAAACCAGCTGCCTCTGCCCTGTGTTGAGCTGGGCTGGTGGACTGGAGTGAAGGAATGATGGGGAAGACCCAGGATTACATCAGGAAGGCCTGTGCATGGGCACAGTCATGCTCGTGCTTGTGCCTGCCAGGTGCAGCACACACCACAGACCCTGGTCAGCATCTCCTTGCAGAACTTCTCATGCACAACATCTCAAGCAAGCACCTGTCCCTCAATCTTGCCACCTTCTTGTCCTCTGCTACGACAGTCTTTCTACTCCCCTCACCTGTATTTTCTGCTAGTTTTTATTCAACATAACTCTGAAGACAGGTTACCATAATTGTGATTTTTGTACATAGTTCCATTAATGTACTTAGATTTCTTTTTGCTGAAAATATCTTGTGTATGTCTTTTGCATCCTGTGTAATTCCCTGTTTGCAATAGAAACACTTAACATCGGTCTTTCACTGCATTTTGTATTTGGGTTCATCGTGTTTCAATACGGCCTCCAGATTACGTCTCTTCCTGACTCCTCTTCTTATTCTGTTCTGTTTGCCCAAACAGAACTCCTGAACTTTATATCTGCACTCAGATATCTCATTTCTTTTTTGTGAGTGTGTGTATAACAAGGTTGTTAATGAAAGGATTAGACAAGACTGGTCTGAAGAAAGGCCTGTGAAGAATTGAGGTCAGTCAGCTTGTTCAGCTTGGAGAAGAGAAGGGTGAGGAGTGACCCACCCCAAGTCTACAACTTCCTCAGGGTGGGCAGTGGAGGGGGAGGTGCTGATCTCCTCTCTCTGGTGTCCAGCAACAGGACATGAGGAAATGGAGCGAAGCCGTGCCAGGGAAAGTTCAGACTGGACAACAGAGAAGAGTTCTTCACCCAGAGGGTGGTCAGTCATTGGAATAGGCTCCCCAGGGAAGTGGTCACAGCACCAAGCCTGACAGAGTTCTAGAAGTGTCTGGACAATGCTGTTAGTCATGTGGTTTAGTTTTAGGAAGTCCTGCAAGGAACAGGGAGTAGGACTCGATAATCCTTATAGGTTCCTTCCAACTCAAAGTATTCTATGATTCTAAGAACTCAATCACAATCTGGGCATACAGGTCACATGGGCTAAGCCCCTTCATTTCCAGTTGCTTCAGCACTGCTCTGTATCATGATCACAAATACGTTATTGATGTCCAGATAGGCTATGTCCACCACATTTTATTGGTTCTAGAAAACAATTATAATAACAAAGAAAAATATTGGATTGTTGACTGAAGTCTAATTCTACTTCTGTTGCACTGTATACTATTTTCAAGTTAACTTCACATATTTGACTAGCTTGTTTCCTTCTTAATTTGGTCTAATTGCATGCTTTTGAAGTCAGACCAAAGAACTGCTGTTTTTCTGGCTCACCTTGTCACCGTGTTTGTTATCCTGCATTTGTAAACTACTTCATCAGACTTGCTGGATTTATTTAATACTTTTTTTTTTTTTACCTGGACTATCTGGTGTCATCTTTATAGTTACTGAAATGTATTTGTGCTTAAACTGGGAGGTCTACCTGTTGAACTTGGAGATCTATTTTTGCCTCTTCTATACCATGGTCAAACTTTTTAGTATCCTTTTTAAATACAATTTTGGCTGGCCAGTTTCGTCACTGTCCCTCTACCCACTCTACACCTCCTTACTTACTCATTCATGCAGAATGGCAATTCACCTCCTGTGCTTTCTGTGTGTCTTTTAAAAACATGGAGGTTTGGTACCTGCTTCACAGTAATCTCGGCTGTTTCATGTGCCACATGATAGTATCAGGTTACATGCCATGCTGTAGACGAGGATCAGGAGAAATTGGCAAATGAGATGAGGGGAAGGCTTAAACATGTTCTCTTCAGGGCAGAAACAGTGCCAAAGGCAGAAGGAAGCAGTGGGTGGTTTGGACTCTGCTTCCCCTGGGTGCTGGGGCTCCTACCTGCATGCCAGGGGGCTCAGACTGCCTGAGGCCGACACTTACCTCCAGTGTAAAACCTGCCAGTGTTTTTCACCTGTATGTCTCTGAGGTGGGGGTCCTGTGCTCCAGAAACTATGGCCTGAGTGTTCACCCTTTGTAAATGACATAAAAATGGCAAGCATAGCCCAGACAGCTCTTGAGACACACCTTCTACCTGTGCCCTTTCCTCTTTCAGACCCTCGAGGAACTCATCTTTGGGAATTTATTCGAGATATTCTTCTCAATCCTGAGAAAAACCCAGGATTAATCAAGTGGGAAGACCGGTCAGAAGGTGTCTTCAGATTTTTAAAATCTGAAGCTGTGGCTCAGCTGTGGGGAAAGAAGAAAAACAACAGCAGCATGACTTACGAGAAACTCAGCCGGGCTATGAGGTGAGCTGGAATGTTGCTGAGGAACACTGTGGCACATACACAGACGAACTGGATGGAGAATCTGTTTGACTTTTAAAAATGATTTGTCAACAGCACCAGTTGCTTTCTTTGACAGTCTCTCACAGTAATTTTGAGATTGTAGCATTATGTTCTTCCTTGTCTTTTCTTCCCCTCCTGTTTCTGTATATTATATAACAGATATAATGCAAATAATGGTTTATATATATATATTTATAAATTCTGTTTATCTCCACCCAAACAACCAATGTAGAAAGGGACATGGTTGCAGAAACCTGAAAGCTCACGTACTACTAAACTGAGAAGTTTTAAATGGCCTAGTAATGGCCAGAACCCTTGTTATTTTCAGTAATGTTCAGAAACTAGACATACCCCACATCCATTGTCTTAAAATAGGTTTACAAATTCTGGGTGAGGATTTTCTTTCCTTTTGGTTTAACATATTGAGCATTTTTCCATGATCTCTGAAAGTTCAAAATTATTTTTAAGTGGAAGCTGGGGTTCCTTCCTGGTCTGATTTTCAGACCCTTATGTGGAAAAAAAACCCCCATGAAATCTCATAAGAGTGTGTGATAACCCTGACAATATGCTTTGACCTGAAATACGGTGAAATTCAAACTCAGAAGCTAGTTAATATAAAGTAAAGAGAAGACATCAGTTTTTCCTTCTCTGTCATTCAATTATAATCATCTTAGGTATTATACATATTTCTCAACAGAAAATAAAGACTTTTGAAGCTAGCTAAGGGAGTGCCTAGTTGGCAGTGGTCTTTTAGGACTGTAGGTGAATTTTCTCTTATATCTTTTTCTATGATTTTATTTTAACAGATACTATTATAAAAGAGAAATCCTGGAACGTGTGGATGGTCGGAGATTAGTATATAAATTTGGAAAGAATGCCCGTGGTTGGAGAGAAAATGAGAATTAAACATATCAAGAAATAACATTTAAAACACACGGATGTAAATATTCAAAGACTATTTTCTTATATTTATGTACCAAACTGGGGTGAAAAAACAATTCTACTTCTGTCGGGAAGAAAGAACATTATCATTATTGGTGTTAAAATTATTTTATTTGAAGTATGTCCTGTATGGGGAAAAAATGTACACAGTTTTCTGTGATATAAGTTAACATTATAGAATTATGATTATTTTTCCCTTCTTGTGAAGTTTTCCTCTTTTTTTTTTTTTAAATCATACAGGCATAATGTGATTTATGAGTCATGCAAAGAAAGGGAAGGAGCTAAATACTAGGGCATTTAGGGAGTATGATAATCCACTTTGGAAGGCAACTATAAGTGGAGGAAACAGTAAAGCATCTCTGAGCCAAGTGGCCTTCTTCCATAATCAGCTGGTTTATAGCTTTCATTGGCCAATACCACTTGTTCCTTCCCTCCTCTGATTTCTGAGTGTTTTAATACTTTGTTGGCTTTCAGCTGCTTCTCTTGAATTAGACAGTGGGTTCCTCTTCAGTTGGCTTACCCCAGCTATGAGAGCAGTGGCTCTGCAAGGTGGCTGTCAGCATTTATTTGAAGAGCCCATACTACCTCCACCACTATGACGTTCTTTTGTAGGCAGATGTTTAGGACTAGGCCTTACCTGGTACTGAGTGGCCTCCCTAAACTCCAAAGAGCATTCAGTTCACTCCAGGAAAAAGGCTATTTGTTTTTAACTAATGTCTTTGGGGTAAACTCCAGGGAGAGAGTCAATCTTGGGGACCAAAAGCTATTGAAGGAAGATTGTTTTCTGACTGGGCAAACTTATTAAAAGGCACTGGTTTCCCAGTAGGAATGTTAATGCTCCTCTCACCCTCTTGCACTTCTAATTAAAGCTTTCAAATCTGTGCCATATGAAGCAGTGAGGAGGTGGGCAAGCAGAACATTTATTAATCCCATGGCATGAGGAAGCAATCTCCCCAGTTCCTTCAAGTTGTGTGGTTCTCCTGGCAGGCCAAGTCTGACTTGGACAGATACTTTCAAAAAACCTTTGAGAAATGCAAAGCTACACTGTGTGTAAAATATTAGTTCCCTTTGCTTTCCTCAAGTGTAACTCTATACTGCACTTGCATTTGTCAGTTGTGCTTGGAATTCTTAGTTGAAGAAAAAACCCCATCAGCATAAAGACACTGAGATTTTAGGGACATTCAGATCTGGGTCAGTATTTTGGTTTCACCTCTAGCAGTGCGATGCAGAGACTGAGCGTTCATTGGCAGCTTTTTCTTTCTCCAAGTCACAAATGCTTTCTGCTGGCACTGAGCATATGCAGGAYATAGGGAAATAAAAACTAGGGGAGGCAGCACTTCATCAGGTCACTGAGTACATGAGATGTGGGAGTTGAGAAACAGGATTGTCTTGGTGATGTTAACAGAGGTGAAACCAAGATCAATTTCTAATCACTTTTTCAGGGATGGGGAATTTGGAAAACAATAACAGGGGCTGAGAAGTCCAGGATTAAAAAAAAAAGTAAAATTAAGAATATTAAATCCATCCAATGTCCATTTCCTCAGGTGTCCCCTGGGTTTAAATTTGTATTGGTTTGAAATATAGCAAGATACAGCTGGAGGTTGCAGGATATTCCATTTTTTGTTTGTCTTAAAAGGAAATAGAAATGAAACCAAGAGACAACAGAAGTATCAATACAAAGGGTATAAAACGTGCTTAGCAACAATTCGTAGGCAAACATGAGAGCCTAACTTGTTATCTACACATGTAGGGCATGTTAAACAATAACACCACCTCCTACACTGTGTATGCCAGAGCTGTCACCATCAATTACCCATACATGACAATTTTTACTTTTCATAACCTGGGTGGAGAGAGGTTCATCTTATTTACAAATCAAATAATAAGCCTGTGTACTTCAAAGCATTTTTTTCTCTCAGTCTATCTTTTTTTTTTTGACTGTCTGTGCTAGCCTTGCTTGCTTCTGCGCAACTCAATGTTTGCTACATTCCACTTCCTTCACCGTCATTTTGTAGTTCATATAACAAGAATCAGGCCACCAGAAGAGAAGAGCACTTTCACTTTGCTCCTAAGACCATTTCTTCCCCCCACCTGATGGTTTTTTGTAACATGCTCTTCACATCACCTCCACACCTTGGGTGAAAATCTGAGATCAGTGGTACCACCACAAATCTCCAATATAGTTGTACTGTATCTCAGGTTAACACATATCTTACAGCAGTGGATTATAACACCTTCATAAATTTGCTTTCTACCTGATCTCTCATGAAGTTTCTTGGGCAATAAAATGAACCTGTGATATATACGTGTCACCACTTGGTTGCTGAGCAGCARCTAAACCTGCTTTTAAAGCTTCTGAAAGATAAAACTGTCTTTAGAAACATTCTGTATAAATTGAGAGAGTGATTTACGCTGGGGTGCAGTATAAATGGTCTTCCACTGTCACACCTTTCAGCACGTGGAAATCATGCAAGTTTCTGTTTCCACTCTGCAGAACTTTGAGGAGTACTTGGTACTTGTTATTCAGCATTACAATAGCACAAAGTTGGAATAGAAGCTGGCCAACATTTACTCTGTTTTACAAATATATTAACCTTTGCCTAAGACAAACACAAAGGACTGTTCGAAACTACAGTTCTAGCCAAGGACAGATGCAACCARCCAAAGAGAGTCTTTTTACCAGACCTAAGCAAACGGAGAAAATGAAGAGATGAATTTTTATGTAAATTGCTATTTAAACAAAAAGCATTTCTGATTGCTCTTTTATTTTGTATTTCAGAGGCTGAGCAATCATATTTTTAGATGTATCCTTTAAGCTAGCAGCTGTCGAACCGGTAGCACCATATGTATAGATTTTTATTGTACCATAATTTTTCATATGTATAAAGCTCTAGATAGGAAAGTATATTGTATTTATACAGTTACATGCAAATCACAATGTCAAAGGTGTTGGCATGAGCACTCCCAATATTTTCTGCACAAAATTAGAGCAACTCGCTCTAAAAGCATCCTGAGAAACTGTATGTAGGCTGTTGAACTACATAGACATTAAAATGTTTAGTTACATTTTCGTCTTTCTTTCTGCAGCACATTGCATAATTCCTGCTTGCTTCTCACAGCATCGTCTTCAATGTCTACGTGTGGAAACAAATCCAAGTTAGATATTTCACTATTGCCATTGTAAATCTCAGCTTGGAGACAATGTATTCACAAAATGGTTCTAAAGACTGTTTCTATTTTTGTGAATATGATATAAATTCAAATAAAACACTCATGAAAGAAATTATTTGATTAATGTTTATCTTCACTTTTTTATGTCTTGAGATTGGAATTGACTAGTCTGAATTCTTTCAGAAGTAAAGAAAATTTCACTATTGATGAAAGGACTGCTGTAACTGCCAGAAAGTCCCGTAGCTTAAATTTACTAATATGTTGAATAGCCCATCTGTTGTGAAGATGCTGGGTTTCCAAACCTGTTTTATGTGTCACAGGCCTCACTGAAATAATGGATTATGTCAACACAGCTAGATTGCGTTTCTTGTTTGGCTGCTAAACCTAACAAAGGCCTTACTTCAGCACTGATTTAACTTCAAGGTATTTTGAAGTGTGTGCAAGGGCTAGGCTGATTAAGGATGCCATTACTCACACTGAGCATTTCCTTTGCTGAATCAAAGCAGCTAAAACTGTCCTTCATGTTATTTTTCCATCTAAGTGATGGCTACAAAAAGGGAACATTTCTCCTGATTTGCTCTGCAGCTTGAGGTAAAAAAGTGAAGATGCCTATAATTAAAAGAAAGTCAAGGCAGAGCGCTGTGGCGTTTGCAGCCTGGAGGCTGTGGCTGTGCCAGCCAGGTGCGACGGTGCCATGCATGACCTGCAAGGAGCCACCTTGTAGCCCCTGTGCTACCCTGCTGGGTGTCCTGGGCTGGGAGCACAAGCTGGTGCAGAGCAGCAAGTCTGATACAGAGACCTGAGCCTGCTGCTGTGCCAGCATGTCTGAAGGTGGGCTGAAGTCTCAGGAGCTTCACTGCAACGGGGCAAGTCACACCATCATGCTCTATAATCTCCAAACATGCATAATTTTAAGCAAGTGAGTGATTCCCCTGCCTTTGAAATTATGCATGTGGATGTTTGAGGATGGTGGCTCTAGAAGAGTTCAGTCTATATTGAATCAGCCTATATTTGAACTTGGAATTTCAAAGGGCTCCAATATTTTGTCCACATAAACAGGAGAATAGTTCTGAATTTTAAACGCACGTACAAACCCCATGYTTAGCATGCAAAATTGGTGTCCCAAAAGGGTGGTCATAGTTTGAGAACTTGGGAGTCCCAAACTGGGTTTCAAAAGGAACTGGAACTAGATTTCAGGCAAGTTCAGACTGCATCTTAAATAAGCACACAGCTGGCTTTCCAGTAAATGGTTGGGACTTTTGTTTCAAGCAAGCTGAGGCCAATACTCAAGACAAAGACAAATGAGAATATTGTTCGGAAACATGCAAATAAGCAGACACTAAAAAAAATCCAAAAGAACGAAACTAAACAAAAAAACCCCAAACAAACAAGCAAACCAAAACTCTTCTTTGGTTGTCACTCAAAATAAAGGAAAACTTTATCTTTCAGCTGCAGTCTAAGGCCACATGAAATAAAAACTCAAGGCAAAATTCAGAGTTTGCAAATCCTATGTATATTGAGAATAAGTAAGAGGAGTGCTGTAAACAGAGTCTACCTACATCTAAACATGATATAAATTTGTGTGCGTGTCTGCATCAAGGACATGTGAGAATTGCTTCAGGTAAGTGAAATCTGGTACTGCAGAGAGAAGAGAGATGATTGAGAGTTACCGATACTAATAGCTTCCAAGAAGCGTAAACGGGTTAATTATAATAATTTGAAAGATAGATTATCTATCTGGGTTTTCAGTGTTTGCTCCCTTGCCAAGGAAGCTTTGCACAATGCAGTCTAACTCCTAAACTTTGTGCAAGCCAAGAACTTCCCCCAACAAATGCCCTTTCCCCAGGTATTTAGCTCCTTCAGTCACCTGAGCAGTACAGAAAATAATAGGGAAAGAAAAAAAAAAAGTAGGAGGAAGAGACTGAGTCGATGACCAGCTCTTAATGCACCAAAGAGTTCTGTGTGGAAATACAAAGGTTGTGTGTGCAAAAAAATTTAATAACATCCAAGTCAGTCTATTTATAGTCTTTCCATCAGAGGCTGGTTGCAAAAATTAAACATAAATTAGTGTTTACAAGTTTAATTATAACTTTAAGAAGAACAAGAAATTATAGCAACATGCTTGTGTGCTCTGCATCATCCTGTGGGCCTAAAAAATTTAATTATGAAAAATGACTGAAGCACTATTTCTGCTGAAGAATTTCTCCCCTTTGTATTCGGTATGGTGTGACGTCCTCTTTGCTTTCATCTTGGTTTGAAATTCAACAGTAAGGTTCAGTCTCAACACAGGGAATGAAGAGGGAGATGGGTGATCTGTAATGTTTTAGCAGGTATTGCAAAACAAACGGGCAAACTGTAGCTTCTTCTTCCTAAATTTTTTTTGTTTCTTATTTAGCATTTATCTATCCCTGGGAACAAGGTGTGAGGTTGGGGATAAATATTAGTATCAGTGACACATCTTGTGAATTTTGCAGAGGAGTCTTCCTGTCTTTCTCTAACAGTGGTGAAGAGACCTTCAGAGCACAAAGATTGTGAAAGCCTCCTTCTTATAACTTGAGCATGTTGAGAGGCTGAACACAACACCTCCTAAGCTGCATTCTGAAGCTCCTTTCTGTATCTTGAAAGCTTTGGACAATAATGCAACCTTCAGCATTGTGTGGCAAGGAGATTATTGTTCTTCACAGCTCACTAGGGAAGGCTGCAGGATGGCTCCATAGCAACCTGTGGGTGAGAAGTGCTGTGTTTATCCAGGTTGCACCCTCTGGAGACTGTAGGACTCACTCTGTACTGAGGTCTAGTGCCCCTGTACACTTCTATCTCCTGCATTTCTCAGATGTGCCAAGGCAGATGTAGACCGAAGATTTTTAAGACTGCATCCCAAATGCTTCTGTGAGTGCTGCAGAAAGGTCAGAGGATTACTGGGACTGTTCAAGCTCCTAGAGGTGATGCTGCCATGAGGATGCTTAGACACAGCTGTCTGCTGGAGATCATGAAGTGCTCTGGGAGAGGGGACTGCACCTTCTTCAACTCTTACCAGTTTTGCTCTCTATTTGTCAGCTTCTGTCTCTAATTTTTGATCACACACCCTTCTCCCATGTGGTTATAACATTGCTGGCTGCACTCACAGAAGCTGCTCTTTCCCTGGAAGGGAATGTAAGGTGTTTGTCTGTCTGTCTTCTGAGTTGGCTTTCGTGGGATAGGACCAAACCAACTCTTTGGCTCTAGCTCACATCTTTATAGCCCGTGAATTTGCCAAGCTGGGGAAATTTAAAAGTGCAACCCCAATCTGTAACCAGGGGGTCTCTTAGTGAGTCACTGAAGTTCGGAGGGGATGAAGGTTCACACCACAGGTCTGATCTTGCCCGGTTTCCTGTGGACTGTGGAATTTCTCAACACAGTCATCCCACGAAGCCTGTGCCCAAACACTGACAGAAGGAGAAACAGCACTCACCACCAAAGACTCACAGACTGGGATCTTATGCTATCTAAGATCCCTTTATTTTCAAAGAAAGCTTAAATAGACACACAATTAATTTGGAAAAAAGTGGGGGGAGATCACCTTGAACTTCATCCTTCTCATAGCAGATAGAATCATAATGTCTCAGGTAATTAGCTTTGCCTAAGATGATGATCACTCATTTTAGGAGTATATAAAATCTATGAGTTGTGATGTGAGGCAACCTGCAACTCTCCATGCATCCTTCTAGAATTCCCTCTGTACTCCTATATCTCTCTCTAAATCATACCTCCTCTCCTGGGGAAAGGCTCACCAGAGCTTATCAGATTCAATTACTGCTGTTTCATATCAATGTTCTCATGTGAAACCAGAATACAAATAAGCCAAGACTACCTCCATACCCCCAAACAATTACAAATGCCGATGATTCACCAGTTATTCATGCCAAACCAATATTTTTCAGTATTTTATAGTTCATGAGGGAAACATTTCAGCATGTTCAGACTGAAATCATTGGCATGCTAGGAGGCATTTCATGGAGAAGGGCACACCGCATGGGGACTCATGGCATACCTAGCAGCTGTCATGCAATCACATATGTCTTATGGACACCTTTTACTTTTTCAGTAGGTTTGGAATTGAGAGGATAGTAAAAGTTACATTTACTTTCAAGAATGTTTAGAGTTAGACGACTAAGCTAATCAATTTTTTCACTTTGCTGCCCCTGTAAGACAGACCCACTTTGCCCTCCTACCTCCCGAGACTTTTCTCCGTTGCAATGAGGCTCCTGCCTGCTGCTGTGACCCCTGCCCCGCCCTGCTGGCCCCCACAGCTCAGAGGCTGCATAAGAGCCTTGTTAGCCGATGCACTCTGATCAAGCTGGCACGGGTGAGGGAGCAAACCATGCTATTGTGTTAGCCCCTCTTGTAGCCACCACTGTCAGCAGCTGCAGAGGAGAGGCAGTGTGTCACATGGAGCAGTTCTTCAATTTTGCTATAAAAAATGGGATCAGGGTTGGCAGTGCTGAAAACATGGAGGACTGCAACAAATTTTGAGGTAGACTTACACCCTTTGGCTCTCCAAAGCCCTAGCTCACTACTTCAATGAAGAAAAGACATTCACATGCTGGGCCGTGTGCTCATACTTGTGAGGACCAACCCAGTGCAACAAATTTAGGGGGGGCAGAATACAAAGACGCATTCTCAGTGTCCCTTGATCAGAGCAAGCACTGTCTCATCCCAAGTATGTTCTATTACCATAAATTTTGGTGTACGTGAAAAGTTCTAATGAGACCTGCCTTTTATCCTGATTTCCATCAAATGTAATTTTTAAATACATGTACAACGAAAAGTTATGTGCTGGTGTTAAAACTTCTTTTTATTTCTGGTATGTAGAAAGAATTTAATTCACTATGCATGGATAACCCATTTGTTTATACTCAGGTTAAGAACAAAGCCAGCTAATAAGCTTTGCTGTCACCTTAAATAAATGGTTTCACAAGATAATAACTCCATGCAGCTACGCCCAAGGGTCATCAGCAGTTTTAAAGACTTTATGTTTCAGAAAAAAAAGTCACACTGTAACAGCCAGCAGCACTGTGGGATAGCTATTAAAAACTCGTATTTTGTTTGGGTATCAAGGTTTTGAGTCACCGGGGACCTCTGGCCACAGAGAGTTTAAACAGATCCCCCATCCCAAAAAGGGTATACATCAGCAAGCCTATTCTCAGATTAGAGGAAGGCAAGGCTGGAAACTGAGCGCTATCAGGAGCACATGTCCCAGCTCAGCCACCATGTGAAACACCTTAAGCTTGATTGCAGATAAATTTAGTCACAGCCTGTTCCAGCTGACTTGAAATCCTGCTGAAAGGGCAACTTTGGCTCCCTTGTCTTGTTTCTCTGTACCTGTTTGTTGCCTGGTTGTTGGCATCAGCACTGCCAGATCCAGAAGTCATTCTGAAATGAAACAAGGTAAGTCTTTTTGTTAGATATCCACATGCTGAGGCCACAGGATCATCAGTCCTAACTCAAGGGAGGAGTTAGAAACCTGCAGTCAGAGGAGCAGGAGAGGGAGATGACTTCCTACTGCTTTGGCAACCATTTCCAGTTAGGTCAGTGTAAGCCAATATGTGAAACCTTGAGAGATCACCTGCTTTACGGAGAGGAACAGGGAGGGGGGGGTTGTGGGGAGAACACAGGATGTTTATAAATATATAAATTAGCAACATCTTTCCTTAAATTTTGTGTGTTAATGAGATCACTTTGTGTTTTACTGTTGGAATGATGTTTCTCTGGCCTTAGGGTTGTTTTTGTACGCTTAGCAAAGCACAAATCTCCAGGGACCAATGAGACTGGGGCATGAAATGCCCTCTGCACCTCTTTTAACACAAAATATGTCAATCCAGGGGAGTTGCAAACCTCCTCTGCCAAGCAACAAGGCCGAGTTTCCTGGGGAGTTAGTAACCCAGGGTGTTTGAGAAAGATACCTCCCACCAGTGAGTGTCCTCACAGCATGGTGAGGAGGTCATATGAGTCACAGGGATCTCTGAGACACTGACATCCATGCCTGAGGAGTAAGGGAACAAAGGGGATCAAAACTACTGATAAATGGGTTTGTGTGTGTATATCACCAAGGTAAAGAGATGTCTCATAAGTAGGGGAATATAATTTTAAAAAGGAGAAACTGCAAAGATGAATTTTGGGAATAGCTTCTTGACTGTACAACTTGTCCTTCTGAAGGGCTGGTTGAGTAACTGGAGGTGCTCACCAAGCTGCAGTGCACAATCAGAATTGGAAACCATTATAACTGTTAGGACTGAAATTGCAGCGTGATGCATCAAGTCCTTTTGAACTCTGGATGCTGCATTTGCCCATTAATATCTGAGAACAATTACCTCATTTCTCCTAAGGGAAGTGGTTGAGGCCCCATCACTGGGCACCAGCAGGGCCTGATTTTCAAAGGCAGTGAGCAATCACCTATCCCATGAAAAACCAGGATGGAAAATAAACTGCAGATAACAATCTGGTACCAGCAGAGGGATAGGATAGCTGTGACCTGTTATGGTTTTTTCCAATCTCAAACTTTTGGGATTTGGCTATTTGTGTTCACCTGATATGCTAGTAAAAATAATAATTTTGGGATTTTTAAATACTCTGTAATCAACCCACACAGCTCAGTTCCTCAGTCAATTCCCACACCTTCTTTCCTCAGCCCATAGAAAATGCTTGGTTGAAAAAAACCAAAGAAACCACAAGTGGAGTGGATCATCACACCCCTGCAAAGGCTTGGTTGCAGACAATTAATTTCTTTTGGCTAGATTATTCTCAGGGCTTATGCGTCTGCCCAAAGGAGAGAAGCAGAAAAATGCATCTCCCACCTAGTGCTGAGCAGGTGTGGTTTCCAGGCCAGACATCTGTTCTGCACACACGTTCCCAGGGGTGTGGGCACAGAGGTGCTGTTGAGTCATTGCGATGCTTCTCTGTCTCAGGTAGTGCAAAAGGGGAGATGGGAAGTGCTCTCTGAGGAGTAGGTGCTGCTACTTCCTTCCAGGAAAAGTTAGGAAATAAAATATGACTCTGAGTAAGTTTATGGGTTTGCTTGAAGCAAAATAGCTGCAAGTATCCTTTTATATCCTACATCAGGAGCTCAATGTAGTAAGAGATCTATGGTCCAAATGTTTGGATAGCAGAAGGTGGATCTCTTTACAGCTGGGGAGGCCGAGATACTGCAGTAACAGCGCCCATTCTCCTTTTCCTGCAGTGTCCTGGTGACAAAGCAGGTAAATGCACTGACAGTGCCTTGCAATGGAAAGGGATATCATTGAAAGAGTTTAAGTCTTACTATTTTAAGATATTCTTGAGTATGTTGGTTTTTATCTACCAAATGCAGTAAAGCATAAATCCTAACTAGGACCTGGATCATTACCCACATGTGGAATTGTACCCCTGACCCATGTGTCAAGTATGTATTCATACATGAGTGGTTTCCTGGAGAAATTGTCCTATCTATGAAGTCCAACCTTGTTAATTACTTCAGCATGTGTCCTGTCATTTTCTCACCAGCAATATCTGATTTTTTTTTTTCAGCTATTGTTTTGGAGTTGGAGGCTTCATTCTTCTTTCCTTTAAAGTAATTGTAAACGTGTTTCTCCTAAATTCTGCTTATGATAAACAGGGTGGTGGGCTCATACCTCTGGGGAGTGCTCCATGCTTACTTATTAGGGGACTTTGTTATGTGTGCAGGAACATAAAATGTGTTTATTGGTTTTGGCAACTTGGAGAGATCTTGTAGTGGATGGTATCAACTACTTCAGAGACTCTCCATTCTATTGCTGTGCCACGTTGTATTCTAGACACAAATCTTTCTCAATGCCTCAAGTGATTGCAGCTGAAGCACAAAGCTGGCTTAGGACAAATGTGTATGTGGGAGATGTAGCTGCAACACCTATTCTCACTGAATTATTTCTGGAGTGTGAGCTTGAAAAGACTATTTCTGCAATGCCTTTATTATGCACCTTTATTTTCTATACTAATATGGAGAAAGCAATAGTTTGCCACAGGGACCCAGTATAATTCACAGATGAGACAGCTCAGGTAATGGTCTCTCGAGTTTTTTGCTCATAAAACTTTAACTCTACTTCGGGCCTGTCAGTTTTATTTCACCATGTAGAAACCATAGCTTAGGTACTGAGCATGGTATGGAAGTGGAAAATTGCTGCTAGTAGGTTTTCCTGTATGCATGTCTTGGGGAAAAACAGGAAAGAAATACTAGCCTCTTCAATTAATCACAATGTTTTTTGTGTTGGGTTGGTTTTTTGCTTATTTTTTATCCAGAAGGCATGTTGCAAATAAGTAAAAGCGGCCATGACATATGACTTCTAAAATTTTAATTTCTTTTTTTTWAAATATCCTGAAAGTTTTTAAAAAATATATTACAATGTAGAAAATCTGTTATTTTTCAGTTTAGGAATAGATTTCTTTTATTCTTCCTTTTTCTCACTGTACCTAACTGACTAGAGAGAGCCTTTTGAAACTTTCCCACTGGAAACTTGGTTGGACTTCTGATCAGCATGCCCACACAAACTAAGATCAGAAAAAAAGAAATGAGACTTCAGAATGGAACGGTAAAAGAATATAAATTTAATGTTTCACATTTGCAGGTCTTTTCAAAATCTGTTCCAAATGGTTTAGGAAGGTGTTTGAGGCAATCTTTTTCAGTTGTTAACAATGCGTTCAAAAAATCAGAGTTATGGTAAACACAAAAATATAAATATAGAAACTGTACTTTAAAAGGTGGTGGTGAGGAGAAGACGACCAAGTAAAATGTAGGACAGAAAGCGCAACTTCAGCTTCTCTGAAACCATTGCCACAAATAACCTATTTGAAAAACACCTCTAAAAGCCACAATGGATTTCCAAGCACAATCCCAACCAATTTCATTCTGTCTTAGCATGACAGGCTGACATTTCCTTACAAACAGGACAGAGAACTTGTTGGGTTTATTGTGCTAGACTTTCAACTGCTGCATAGGTGCTTCCATAAACAAAGCATGGAAACGTGATCCTCATGAAATTACTGTGAACTGTGCTCAAACTAGTTGCAAAATTGTACTCCAAGAGTGGCTATTAGTGATTCACTGTCAAACTAAGTTGAATTAAATGTGACTCYACTGTGATCTTTCATGGGCCAAGTACTATTCAATATTTTCATTAATGACTTTGCTTATGAAAAAAGAGAGTCAGTTTGCTAGGTCATGCCAGCCAGCCCTTTGAAAGAAAGGATGAAAATTCAAAACAATGATGATACAATACAGAAATGAGAAGTAAATAAGTAAAAGGCCATACCAGACAAACAAAAGCAAGAGCAATGGCTCAATATGTTGCACAAATATGAGATGGTAAATGACTTACTGGATGGCTGTTTTGTAGAAAGAAGGAATGCAGTGTTGCAGTGGATCACAGGTTATAAACGAGTTGGCAGTGCCATGCTGTTGTGAAAAAAATAGGTGAGAACATACAAATAGGTGTGACAGCTGTGAGATAACAACACTGCCCTTCCAGCCTACTCAGCAGAAGTGAGACTAGGTTTAGAAACAGTAACATATTCAGTTTTGGACACTGTGCTTCTTTAAAAAAAAAAGCCAAACAAAACCCATAGCCTGGTAGGGCAGCAAGAAGGACTAGAGAGCTAGTAAAGGTGTTTTATGAAGAAAGACCAGAAAACCAGGGTTATTTTACAGAAGGATTGTATCAGTTTTCAAACACGTAAGAAGTTGCCAGAAAAAAGATAGATCTTTCTCATTATTAGGGAGACGAAATGAGAAATAACAAGCCTAAACGAGAACGAATAAAATTCAGATTACATGTATGCAAGAGATTTGTGATGGTATGGATAGGAATCCCAGCAGCAGACATCTATAAGAACAAGTTAGACCAACATCTTAGGGAATTACATAAGTGCAGCTGATTTTTCCCTTGGATGAGGGATGAACTGGCATGATCTTAGATCTTTTCCAGCTTGGCTTTTTATGACTCTGCAATATGTTTTCATGAATCATGTCGGCATTGATGAAACAAGAATGTCTCCATGGAAAAAATATTTTTTTTCCAAATCTTCTGACCAAGCTGTATGCATTACAGTTTATAAAGTTGTCTTTTGTTAGGATTTCACTGTTGTATTAGGTCACTTTTTTCTTTATTTTGCAAGAAATTATAGGCATTTCTGGGACAGAAGAGTAGCATATGGACAAACATTTCAAATTCAAATATGTCCAAAATTCAAACTGGCTGCAGAGGACAAGTGGAAGAACAGTTCACAATGACCTACTCTGAGTCATGTTTGAGCCTCACCTTTCTAACCTGTTGGGTAATTGTTTACTATGTACTGTTTCCCTGCAGGTGAATGATAATGCAAGTTCAAATGTTAAAAGAAATTGAGAGGTTGTTGTTCTCATTAGATTGTGGGGAGCATTAACCCAGATTGATTTATATTGCTACACCAGCAGAATCATGGGCTGCAGATAACTACCCTCCTATCTACAAAAAGATACAACAGAAAATTTCCTGTGTCCATATAACACTTCTATAACCCATTCTGGTGTAGTAGCCTAAATTACCTTTCAATCCTGTCTTAAATCTTTTTGTCAGAAACAGAATATCCTCACACCATTTATACACAAAAGAAAGCCAATCTCTAGTTGGTGTTTTTGAGACGCTTATATACACACCTGTGTAGAGTTCAGCTGAAGCAACTTCCTCAATGACATATGAATAGATCCTGAATGCAAACGCATCTGCCAGATACAAGCAGCTGTCTTGTGCTGGAATTGTCCTTTCCTTTCATTTAGCTGTCATGAAGCACTAAACTGCCTTCTGAAGCACTCTCATGTCTAGTGAAATGCTTTTGCTTTTGTTGGAAGTATTAGATACTAAGATTTAATGGGTTTTGTTCATTTGTCAAAAAAAAAGTAAATTCTTAACCTTAAAAAATGAAAGGTAACATGGACATTTCAGGTTTGACAGAAAAGCTCATCCATCCAGTTAATCAGCTTGCCAAGTTGGCTTTTGTTTCATGAAAATTGAAACTTTTAGCCAATCCCATTCTTCTTGTTGATCAGTGGTAGAGACCCGGTGAAAGGTGACTATGTGGAATAAACAGTTTCAAAAGAAACAGAACAAGTTAAAGGAGTTTATGCTATTTTTTTTTCTTTCACATACCTTGTGTAGATCTTCTCTTTTGCAACACTTTTATTCTCTAGTTTCATTCTTCAGTTTTACTCTTCAGTTGAGTTCTCAGCTAAAGAGAAAAGAAGCTTGAAAAATCTTGCCATTGAAATTCCATACCACTGTCAACAAAGCAACAACAAAAGGAAACTTAGCCATCCAAAATGCAGGTGATAGAAACAAAGCGCATTAGCATTGATCTTCTAAGCTGAGTGATACTTGCTATTTAGGAAGGTAGTAACAAAAGGCTGGCTGCAGCCTACTAAGACCAATTATCTGAGGATAGTCTGTARAGAATGAAAAATTTTTGTGTTTGCATGTGGATTTGGAACACACAGGCTATGCAATGCTTGTGCTGGGAGAGTCAGCAGACAAACATCGCAGGTAAGCAGCACATGCTGCATAGCACTCCAGGAAGAGTAAAAAACCTATGCAGAAAAGAAAGCAAGCCTATGCTGGCTGTGGTATCAGATCAGTTTGTAGCAACCATAGATAAGTGCTAATGACTAATWTACTTAGCACTACTAAGTTAATTCTGTTACCTACAACAAGCCTTTCTCTACCTTGGTGTTTGGAGAATTCTCGGGCAAAATCAAAAGACAGACAATGACCCAAAAGTTAACAAGATGGAAACATCTTGCTGCACTTGCCAGACCACAGCAAAATGGATTTGGGATATCTAAAATGACTTGGCACTTGGTACTGTCATCCTTAGGTACATGAAATAATGTTGGACTTGGATATATCAGGAAGCAAGGACTGAATCTCATGCTGCTATCTTCTAAGGATAACTTGCTCTCTTCCTGATGCCTAATAGGAACTGGGATATGCCTAATCAGACCAAACAAAAGATGTAGAGATTAAACTGCACCATTGGTATGCACTGGTGAGATGACTGGAGAAGATCTCTCACAAGCAACAGCTTCATTTCCATGCTTATGATTTACTTCTTTATTAAGTCCACTTGAATCAGCATTTCATCCCGGGAAATTAAATGTATGTGAAAGAACAGCTGGCATCTTGACCACAAGCTATGCTATAGGTGTGGATTTAAATACACAAGCCTGCAGAGTTAGATATTACTAATGAAGGAAATAGAGCAGAAAAATCATTTGCATATGCTTACTCTTGGGGAAAAAAAAAAGTTACAGAATCCTAAAAGGTCAATGAAAAGTATTTAAAAGATAAACAGCTATCACAAATACATAATTTCTCAAAGCACTGCTCTTTCACTTCATGGGTAGACTGTTGATCTCAGCAATGCAGGAAAGGTGGCAGAATTATCTGCTTATAATTATGATACTCACAGCTTTAAGACTCTCTGAGTGTTTCCAACATTCTGGGAAAAATAATCTAGAGCTTGTGAATAATTCTGTCCTCCCCTGCTCAAGACCAGAAGCAGTCATGATATTCTGACATGAAATGTTTTATTTCCAGAAGGAAAATTTTGCTTATGATTTCTCTGTAGACTTCATTATCATTTTAAAATCAGCTTATCCCTCACCCCTCCTCAACTGCAGGATACGGGAGGAGGGTTGGAGAGATGGTGCTGGAGATGGAAGTCCTGTTAGACACCAGCTTTGTGCACCAGGGATGATGGTACTGCACTGGCACCATCCAGCAAGAAGTTTAAGTCGTTCTTAACACTGGTTGTGAATTGGAGTTGACTGCTGCAGGTGAAAGATTCCATATCTCAATGACTCACTGCTCAGTTATCCAACACCTCTAAGGTTTTAAATTTCTAATGAAAACACACTTTGATCTTGAATCTCTGGAAAGAGGACAATTTGTTAACAATGAATCAATAGGATTGCTTCTTGCCATACCAAATAGTTCAGCTGTGTTTTGAGAGCTTTGCAAATTCATTATGGCACAGAAACTGGGAACTTCTCCCACTTAGAGTTTTCTCTAGTATTTACAGAATCTAGGATGTGATATAACTTTTCAGTCTGTATTTCAGTTGAATTTGTCAGTGAAATGAAGATGTCAGGAAAAAAAACAATTAAGAGACATTCCAAGTTGATTATGGGAGAAATCTTCTCAAACAGTTATTTGCATTCATATGAGGTGYCCCAGATTAATATTTATTTCATTATGAACTGATAACAGATTTACTTTGTTGTTGTAAAGTGAAGTTGTGGAGGCACATGGAGAATCAGTCATCACAACCAATGGAAAAACATTAAACCCTTCCCAGAAGCTGACAAGAAGGGGCACACAGAAATGCCAGGCAATGCACTTTGATACTTGAACTTAAAGCAAAAAACATCTCTAAATGAGACTGGTTGGTAACTGGGCACCTCATGACCATCATCACAGTACCCATCACATCTCTGAGCCTGGCCTGGTGAAGAACAACATATTTTTCTGAGGTCAGAACTGCACATTTGCACACAGGAGGATGGGGCTGTCCCAGGCCACACAGGCAGCACCAGGACGAGGACATTCCTGTGGCTTGTTTCTGTTAATCCAGTACATTTCTGTTCATCCTATAGAAGATCATAGTCTAAACAAAAACCTGGCAGATGAGTGACATTTTTGAGGTAGTTGAAGCAGTGAAAGAATTTTATAGATAAACATAGGTGATCAAGCATTTGAGAGGTTTTCCCAAGAAAATACCAGCAAACCACTGCTTTTCAAAGGCTGGGAGGAAAGATTTGGGAAAGCCAGTGCAGGTCACTGGGGAGCTGCCCAGGAATACCATGTGTATCTCTTTGGCCTTTCAGATGCCTCTGAACAATATCCCAGCAGTGAGTGAGTGCTTGGTGGAGGCTGGGCTCTTGCTGGTAGCACAGCAGAGTCCCTGTAGGTCACACAAGCTTGTCCGTGTCCCCCAGTGCTCGCTCAGCAATGCTGTGGTTGCTTTGAACCAGGTAGCCAAAGTAGCCGCAGTTTTTTCCTGCGGTGACTTTGTTTCCCTTGGTTTACAGGCGGTAGTCATGCAGATTCCCAGAGGTGACATGGCACAGCTTTGGGCAGAAGGCATAGCTGATGGCTTTACTTTCTCAGTCCCTTGTGTTCTGACCCTGCATTTCCTTCCATGTGACCTGCAAATGTTTGGCTTCTCTATGGGTGGCTGGTGGCATAACCCAAAGGTTACCCTTAAATGTGGGTGCTGAGGCAAGTGCCCGGGAGGCAAACCTTTGTGTCCTAATGTCGCCTCTAGTTTCTGTATATAAAAAAGGTAATTTTCTTTATATCTGATGTTTTCTTGACTATATGTGGTGATTCTAGACCAAACTTGGTGAAGTTGCAAAAGGAGTCAGTTTATCTGATTGTATTTGTTTTCCTTCACTGTTCTTTAAAAAATAATTAGACGTGATTAGTAATATTTGCTGTAGCCTGGCAATATGTATAGCGGCAACAGATGAGATTCAATCTCAGGTGAAACCGTCATCCCCAGCTAATGTGTGTGGGAGAGGCATGCAGACGAGATTTTCAGCCCATTTATTCAGTTATGTAATGGCCTTTTAAACATTTTCCATTTATGGTCCCTATTTAGTTTACTCTTAAGTGACAATGGTTTCATGTCAATCCAAGCCATAACATACAGCAGACAACCCAGGCATAAATCAGAGCAGCCTATGGTCTTTGTGCACTTCTTCTTTGATGAAAACCAAAATGTCCATTCCCTGCCCTTTAAAATGAGAATTGAGAAAATAATTCATTTTGGTTACTGCTTAGAACAAACTTGTTCAGGAAGACCGGGTCTTTATCCATAACAAATGCAATAAAGGTTTAGGAGCTCTTTCTTTTAAAAATATTTGAACTTATTTTTTGCAGTATCTGGCTTCAATCATTGTTGAAAGAGAAAACACGGTGGGGAAAATCACTCCTGTAGTATAACTTTCAAGCTCTCCAAAGTCAGGATCACTGACAGGCTCTTTTTGCAGTATTTCCACATGTCTCATTAAGTGAGGTCTGAATTGGTGTCTAAATTAGGATATTTACTGAACTAAGAAAAACCCTGGCTCTGCTGTAAACTAGTCATAACATGAGTTCCAGCCGTGTTTGCTTCCTTAATTATGTTCACTTTAGCTCTTCCCTTTCTGCTCAACGTTTTCAACTCCCATATACCTACCATACCAATTGAGGATGTATCTTTTTTTTTATTAAATTATTTAATGGTGAGTTAAGATATTTGGGCTTCAGCCTTGGGAGGCAATGCTTTTCCTTCCATCCCTCCTCCCTCTGGGACCTCACCAGAGGCATGAACCAGAATGCAAACCACCAAGATGGGGCTCTAGGTAACGTAACCCTGAGGTATCCACCAAAGGGAAGCACAGTGCAGCACAGACTGTGCTGGGTTATGCAGTGCAGTCAGGCCTCTCTGCAATGTGCATCTCATACACGTCCCCAAAAAATGAGCAGAAAAAGTGAGTGAGGAAATGGTGATGCCAGTAAGAGCTGTGTTTTTTAGAAAATCATTGTGATGTGCTGAGGCTTCCCCTGTGTCAGAGCCAGCAGGTTCAGCCCAGAAGATGCAGTTTTGGGGTGCCCTGGGTCATCCTGAGCAGCCGGGCTGGGTGCAGGCTTTTGTGGAGGCAGGCTGGCCACAAAATTAGCACAGCTCCTCTGCTGAGCAGCCTGTGCACAGCACTCAGTGCAGCAGAAATCCATCCCCCCTGGTTTTTCACCTGCTGCCCAGGGCTGTTGCAGCTCCTTCATTAGCAGGTTCATCTCTTACATTGTTAGGTGGATCTCTGCTCTAAGGGTGATGTTGTTTCTGGTGTTTGGACTGGCTTACACGATTTTGCATGGTGCTGCTTGTCACCCTCACAGGCAAACTAAAAGATCTGATCAGATCTTTTGACTCTGTAATGGGCAATGAAAGGCACATATACAATTACTCACCTATCTTGTCAATGTAGACAACTCGTAAGAGGCTTTGTCAGGTGGGTGTGCAGATGGACCCAATGCAGCTCTCATTTCGTCTGCCCAGGTACTGGTGGCACTTGAATCGTGCGTGTGTGGCCAACAGCCAAGCCTTCTTGAGAAACAGAATAAACCCCTGGCAATTAGCCCATGTAGCACTCTGTACAACCATGGCTAGACCTGCAAGTTCTGGATGGAAGCAGCTGGGGTCTGCCCCCGTTGCGCTGTCCCTGTACGCTCTCAAGGTGCACCCCCGGTGTCCTGGGTGCTCCTGGTGCTGGCAGCCAGTGCAGGAAGGCATGGGATGGCTGTGCTGGGGCACTGCTGAGCCCCCGTGCTTCAACACCGCTGGCCAGAGCTCAGCCTGACCTCTCCTGCTCTCCACCTTTTCACTGCCGTGCACCCCACATTCTTTGAAACACGTTTCCTCCTCGTTACAAGGGACACGTTGAAGCACAGTAGGCCATAGGATGGATGTTAAGGCTCTGCCAGCTAACTGATTAATTGTGTGGGTGCCTCCCTTTTAGCTGCAGGCAGAGAGGGGGATAGAGGTCAGTCCGTTGCTGAAGGGCTCCAGAGAGGTGCTCCCAGGAAACCAAGATGCTGCATGGTCTGTCTGCCTGGGGAAGGACAAGTCCCTTCCATGGCATTTCTGATGGGTGTGAAAAAACACAGATCTTAGAATTCTAAACTCCCAATAATTCAGCCTAGGAGCCTGGTCCCCCAGTCTGTTAAGAGCATGCTGCAGAGCGAGAGTGGAACTGCTGTGCCTATTTCTGTGTTAATGAAGACAGACTGTACCCTATATTTCTTCTCTGTATTGACTTTATCAGATTGAAATCTGATGGGTCTGGTATATTTGTGAGAGCCTTGTGTGCATTGTTCTGCTGTTTGGTTTTGATAAAACGTGGTATTGTACTTCATGTTCTTTAGCTACGTCAAACCTTGCTTCATGGCTAATGCATGGCATTAGTCCATACCACAAGTTGTGCAATGCTTTACAGCAAAAATATTGATGTTTCTTGGGGATTAAGAGTGTTATTTCAGTGTGAGTTCAATGAAAGAAGGAAAGACAGACTTGAGGTAAGAATAATTTCACTGCAAAATTAATTTTGGCAAGTTGGTTAAAAGAAAAATCCTCTCTTTCTTTACCCATTCAAGCATTATGCATTCATCTGTTTCTAAAAGCAACCCTTCTTTTTTTTTTAACTTTTTTGGTTTTAATTTCAAGCTGAAGCAAAAGAGTAATGATCAAAAAGCAAAAGGTTTTGTCTGGAAGCCCTTCAGAAAGCACATCTAACCTGGACTGGGGGAGAGAATGATGAAAAATTTTACAGTAGCTGGTCTCTTTCCCAGTGGATATTTTCAGTAAAGTCTCAAGAATTGAGACTGTTCAAGCCAGCAATGTTTCTTGTACCTGACCAAATTCCTATAATTCTTCTGAAATGAATGGGGTGGCAGTGGAGGTGGATTTGGTCTGTTCTGCACAGAGCTGGCACTGGGATATCATCACTCTGGGAAGCTCTGATGGGAACTAAATACGTATGGCCTCTGTGGTTATATCTGAGCTGCTAAATTGAACAGTGAAGAAACACTCCTTGCTTGATTGTTTATGCCATTACACTTTCACAACATCCCTGGCACATTTTTCAAGCAGTTCCCAGCATGTTTTAGGACTGGCTGCTCCCCACTAGCAGTCTGCATGGAGAGAGGGAGTCCAGTGGTCCTGGGGACTGCAGGGTTTAGTTTACCTGCAGGGACGTAGTGGCAGGATCCTCAAAGTGAGTGGGCTTTGTAATCTTAGGGAAGCAGGGGTGACAAAACCATCTGGCACTTTGGCACCCCAGGCTGAAGGCTGCCTTTTTAGCTGAGCCCTTGGTGAGTTTGCAACACTGTGGGTTTTGCCTTTATGATGCTTTTTTATGATGTGAATTTGAGGTGCGTTTCCCCTGCCAAGTGGATAGCTCCTTGTCCCAGCATTGCTGAATTTATTCCGCTCCCTCTATTTCCTAGCTAAGGAGGCCCCCATAGTGTAGAGGGCAAGGACCAATGTGGATTAAATGGTCCTGCTTCCAGGAGAAATGCTGCCTCCATTTCTCTAGGTAGCAGCAATATAATTCTCTCACATCCACCCTTTGGACTCTGATTCATGAGCTCTAGCCATTCGTGCTGGGCTGATAGGAGAGATTAGCAGCGTGATGGGCTGCCACACCTGTCTATCTGTTACTGCCCTGCAACAGGGGCAATGAAAAGGCAGAGCATCAACTGCTTACACTTTCTAGGTCTTACGCTGATAAAGGCAAACAAGCTGCTTTTTTGCTTTTGTTTTATGCTACTCTGCCTTAAGACAGTGTGTGGCAGTGATACATGGCCCCTCAGATAAATAAATAAATAAAATTTGAAATTTCATTTCCAGCATAAATTCTTCGAGACTTGTTCTGCCTTCTTTTTCTTCTTTTTCCCACAGAGTGCAGTCTCTACTAAGAATGGCAGACTGTTATTAGCACTACTACTACTATTATCCACAAGAATAATAACAGCAGTGAGTACTTACATGAACCAGATAATGAGTTTATTAGATGCCACAAACACTTTTTGTCATGCAATGAAAACGTTTATGTCATATAGCCTAAATGCCTTGACTCCAGCTAAAACCCAGAGCACTGGCTTTCTTCCAGACTATCCACATAGTAATTCTGGGATCAGTGTTGCGTGTTCGGAGCCAGGCTTTCAAAATCCAGAGGGTCAAAGAAGGATGTTGCACACTCATGCAACAATTTATTCCAGCAAGAGCACTCCATCTTGCTCCAAAACCAGCACTCATACATATTACAGGGATCTCTAGCCACTGAAGTTTGCATGTGGTGTTTTTGCATATTAAATTCCCGAGTCCTGAGGTCATCATTTGCATTGTGTATCTTCCTCTCTTGGGCTGACAATGTTGCAGTATAAAAACACTGAGGCTAATTGTTCTACTATTACGAAGAGCTCCTGAAACAAAGCAGGTTTGGAGGATAATGTAGAGCAGGTGCTCAGAACACAGGAAGGTCTGTTGTCCAGTAGCAGGTAACACATGAAACCACAGATACTGTCCTTGGTCTTGGTTACATTTGTCTCCAGATATTTCAAACCTTCATAAAAAGAGAGGCAGCTTAGACAACCTCCACAAGTGTCTTCCATATCTAATCCTATAAGCATAACATTAATTTATGTTTTGCATAACTATGCATGTTCTTCTGGAAGTAGACCTGCCTTTATTTTACTTATGCTGTGTTACAGCTGTTGGTATACTCAAGGATATAGATTCTAAACTGCATTTAATCTCTATGGATAAGTTGACTTGAACAGATGAAAGGAGGAAATCCTGCAAAGTCCACTAGAAATATTTTCAACTCATACATAAATACTTTTTTTTGGTACTTATATTGCAGTACAGCCTCCTGATTTTAAAAGAATGATATTGCTGTAGCAGAGCTGCATAGAATTTTTAAAGTTTCTACAGAAAGGTTGGACATTAAATTCCACAGAATTTCCATGAGAAAAAGGAGAATATATGATGTTATTATGACTATTTATTCCCAGGCTACAGTAAGAGAAACAAAAACTTTAGCCAGTGAAAGGAGAGAAAGCTGAACATCACATTGCAGATTCCTTGCAAAATTTGTCCTCTTCCTTTAGCTGCAGATGTTAATAGGTGGCAAAGAAAAGCAAGCAAGGCTGCAGTGGAGCAGATACAGCAGCACCCATGTAAAGGGCCACTCCATTTCTAAAAGTAGTTTCCATATTCATATGAYATAAAGGATTTTAAAATATAAGCTTTGTTTTGTTTCTGGAAACCTTGTAGCTGCAACCAAAATGGAATAAATCTAGGAATGTTAGAAATATTGCTGTAAATTATTAGTGAAACACTGAAGCAAAAAATGAGATGGAAAACAATTGTAGAAATCAATATGAAAGGGGCTTAGAGCTGGGGTTGGGGGTTTTGTTTGGGTGGTTTGGTTCTTTGGGGGTTTTTTGGCGCTTACATACATTAGAGTATCTTCTTCTCCAATACAACAAGAGTAGCATAGGGATGAAGGAAAACCTAACTACAGTGCAGTAATTCCACAAGTGATCCAGAAGAAGTTGTGCCATGATTTTACCCTGAAAGAAAAACTGGACTATCCATGTTTTCCATGCCTGTGAAATTTACTGTTTGATTCAGCTGGACATTCCAGGAAAATCCTTTCCACATAATACCCGAATAGTTCAACTGCAAATGCACTGGCAAGTGTAGCAATATCCAATTACAGCATTCAATAGGCAAGTGACATTATTCTATGGAAAATACCTTTGATAGCAATTTCCTGATGTTTATTTTCTGTTAAATTTAAAGTAGGCTCATAATAAAACATGCCTGTAATGGCATGACTTTTTAAAATATATATTTATATATTGTACCTCACCAGTAAAAAAAAAATCTGAACAAACCAAGAGAAATACTCATACTTAGCAGTAGAATGTTTAGGGGAAATTATTAAAAAATAACAAAAAGCCCAAATGACAGGTAAATGAACACTAATCTATTTTCCTGCTGTGATGCCCAGATGAATAAACAAGAATTAGAGTAAGCTTTTTTTGTTAACAGCTCATTTTGTAGAATTACATATGTTTGGTTGATTATGAACTTGTGAACTATAATTATGGATTTTCTCTGCAATGAGCTGGTAATTTGTAGTGTTGTAGTGGCTCTCACATTAACCCCTCATGCACATGTGCTTTCAGTGCACTCAGTATTAGCAGCTCACTAATGGAGTAAGTGAGCTGAAATTACTTCACATGAAGAGTTAATGAAGAGTTTTTAATAAACTTTACGATCATAATTTAGTGTACTACACAGTTACATACCTGGGAAAGAGTAGAGCTTTCAGCCTGATCAGAGGACAAAGTGGTGGATCATTTCTCTTTTATAAAGGCCTGCTGATTTAGCATTCCTTAGTTGATAGAGTTGATCTCCATAAAAATACATGGTAAGAATTAGGTAGAAATAATAACTAATTGCATAATGCTTTTGGAATATGCATTTGCATTGTGTATATTGGTGCCTACCTGCTAACTGCCAGCTAAGAAATAGATGTGTATATATGTGTGCATTATGTGAATGGGTGTATGGGTGAATGGTTATTCATATTTTTCAGAAGCCTTATAGACAGAAATTCAAATATTTATACTACTTTTAGGAGTGCCGTGAAGTTAGGTTTCTTAATAAATAGCTTGTTTTCTTTCTAGAGATTATGAATCACATTTTATGTTTCTTAACTACCTAGGAGTAGTTCATGAATAATCAGTCATGCAAAGCTGTCACACTTGGTTAAATAGTTCAGTCRTGTTTTTACTGCTTCAGTCCTTTATATCTTTAATTACCTTTATTTAGCTGATATGAATCACCCTAGAACACATACTCTCCTAGGCAGCCATATTTCTGCATGTATTCTGCAAAGCACTGATTGCACTTCGGGCTGGAGTGCAAAATACAACAATGTATCTCTTTTTCTTTGGCATGGTTATGGAAATATTTTCCGTAGTTCTTAATCCTTTTATCTACAGAGAACTTGTTCTTCTCCCTTCCGTCTTCCTCCCTTCACCCCCTTCCCCTTTCTTAGACATATTTCACTGCATCGGTATTTTTGCTCAACTGCCTTCTCATACAGGTACACACATTTTTGTTTTATGCAAAGTCCCTTGTAAGAATATGTCATTTTTTCCAGCACCTTCACTCCTGGAACAAACTTCTTTGGATATGCAGCCCAAAATGCGCTCATGGATTCCCCCATTTGCAGTGGACTCCAGACTCCAAAACCGCCCCACACAGCTGGTCCCTAGCTGACAGCATGATACTCTGTGCTTAAGACAGCAACTCACTCAGAAGGGGCTTGATGACTTCAAAAATAAACATTACTGTCATAATAAATGTCTGAAAAAGCCACTTGGCAGCCTAACCTACTCAACTGCTCAGGTACTTGTAATGAAAAAGTGATGATGGGTTAAAGTCACAGTAACTAGAAAAGCCAGTTGATGACTGCCAAAAACACTCTCAGGCTAATATGAATGTCACTTTCCATTTATTTTTTCATAATCCTGCAGTTACAGTGGACAGACAGATTTGTTATAATGGCTAGTGTCTGCAGATTAAATGTGGTTAATTCTCCAAAATGAAAGGAGTTCATCTTCATGCAAAAAGTTAATTAGGCTCTAAAAATTGTCCTGCAAATCTCCAAAGGAAAGACAGACAAAAAACTCCAAAGAAGATAAACTAGCTGGATTATTTTAGGATGGTAATTTAGTTAGATCTATTACTTCAAATTCTCTCCTCTTTTTTTGAATATGTTTTAACTTCTGTTCAAGGACTACAGCTGATTATGTATAAACGGATATAAACAAACGACTCTTCCCTGCTCATTGCAAGGGGTTGGACTAGCTGACGTTTAAAGATCCCAAACCATTCATTGATTGTATTACTGTAGCTGAGAAGATAAGTTTAGGTGTCATATATTTCTGATTCTGTAACAGGCTTGTGACCAAGGGCATGGTGTTTCACGTTTCTGTGTTTTCAGTTTGGTAATATGAGGGTTCAGACAAGCTTTCTTTCACTTCTTCCCTGTCCCCTCAAGCTTTTATCTTGTTTTCAAAATTTTCCCTTGAAACTTCCAGCTCATGAGTAATAGGGAAACATCTATAAAAACAATAGTTACTGTGAAAATACCTGCTAAGAGATAGCTGCATAATGTCAAACACATCAACAAGTCATTAGCACCCTAACCTTCTGATGCATGGTCTGACATCAGCGATGCCTGCAATCAGACTGGCAGAGGCTGCTGTTCTGGCTGGTCTTGCTCTTTCAAATTCCTCTTTGCATATTCACTGCCAACTGCACAGAACTGATACGCCTTTTTGATGAAACAAAGGAAATATTATTGGACAAACTGCTGATAACAATATGTTGTTATTTGCATATCTAAATGCTGGCTTGTGAGTAAGCGCTGTAGGCCTGGGAATGGGTGGGTTTCTGTTAGAGTGACTGAGACTGTACCTCTGCTTTAGTGAATAATAATCACCAAGTGTCCTCCCATTGTATGTACACAGAAAGGTAGGAGCCACTCTTTCCAGTCCACAGAAACTTTTGCCTTTCAGTAAATATAGAAAAAAACTAAGTTTTTACTCTAATGTGATTTTTTTCTTGATCTTCCATGAAAACATTGATAATTTTCATCCCAGAAAGTTACATGAAAAGTTCACAGAGGTTTTCAACCAGGTTTGGAGTTCCTGATACCCCAAACTTTGACCCCACTTGAGTGCACTTTTTCTTGATCTTTCTAACAGAAATATGTTATCCTTTCCAGTCCTTGGACAATGAAGATGAGATTGTTTGTGCCTCAGCCTGAATATATTACCCCTTAACTGGCATGTAGTTCCAATGTTTTCCCCTTCTTTTCTTCCCTACTTACCTTACTTGCCTTTTACAGTACTGCTCATCCACAATTTTAGTGATAGATATCAATGTCCCCTCCAGTTCCTCTTGAACTTCCAACATTCTATCTGTTTTGGTAAATGAGTTTATAAAGCTGCTCTCCTGCACATTGTGCCAAATACACCACTGCTCATAGTGCAGGACAGGGGTTTTGTACACCTACTGCTTATTTATTCCCTCCAAACTGAAGTATGCATTTGGGAGTGAGCCTGGATAGAAGAGCTCCATGTACCCACCCTCTGAAGGGAAAATCCCAGGTGAAAATCAAAATGCAACAAACTCTTTACGACCTATGGACCTGTTTCTTGTATAACAGGTGTTTCCAACACTGGAAATTCAGGTGCTTTTTGTGCTGCTCCAGGCTTTGGAGATGGGCCAAAGCTGCTCCTGGAAGACCCTGGYGAGACAGGTGTATTTTGCATGCCCTAAGCCAATGTGTCACTAGTCCACAGTCTCTCTGAACTCCATAATTTCCTGAAAAAAGAGATCTTCCTTCCAACTCCTTTGATGGATGAAGACCTTTCTCAAAATATTACAGCTCTCCACCCACAGAAGAGGCCAATTTGGAAAATGCCAGCAGCGAGGCTCTCGTTGACAAAAACTCCTCTGCCCCGCATTTAGCCGAGCAGCAGGTGCTCCCTGTGCCGTCCCTGTGCACAGACAGGGGAACACGAGTCCCGTGGCCCTGTCACACCCACRCCATGCCTGAGTTGTGGGACTGGGACACGGTGATGATAAGCAGGGGACAGCCTGTACCTGGGTTTCACCCTGGTGTGAATTTCTACGTCTGTAGCACTGTCTGTAGTAAGATGCAAGGGATCAGAAGCTCCCTAGCTCCCAGTGTGTATGTGCGTGCTTTACCTCCAGGAAAGCTGTCCAAATAGTGATGTTATTAAGGATTCTGGGACAGTAGAGATTGTGCTCATGGTTAAAAATTCAAAGCCATGGAGATGACACCCCCTGGGACTTTTTAGGAAGCACAGGAAGCGAGAGAGAAAAGGATAAATAAAGCATGGGGCTAAACCACTTGTGTGCAAATACTCAAGTCAGCTGATGGACCTTCTCCTGTATGTTTGTAGTTCATGCAACACCCAGACCTTTCCACTTTCATGCTCATTGTAAGAGCCCTGGTGTAAAAATGGGATCTGTGTTGTTGTAGGAGTGCTACATGGTAGACACATATATGATGAATCTGTGGGAGGTGATTCCTGCCCTGAGTCTAACAAACCTACTCCTCTTCTCACGTTCTGTTCAGCATTTTGCCTTTCCAAATGGAGAGGGCAATTTGGAAAAGTTGACATATGAGTGCTTTTACAAATAACCCACAAAGAAGTGAAGGCGGTTGATGGACAGCTCTGTTTAGTAGTGCCATTTTTAGGAGATTGTTGGGAGGGAGATGCTGTGCAGGGGTGGTTACAAAGCAGATAGAGCTAACCAGAGGGTAAGCGCTCCATGCTCCTGTGGTTAAAGGGCACTGAGAGCCAAGCACTCCTGAATTCTCCTCTCTGCTGTAACCCAAAGTAGGCTATTTTCACAGTGCCCTGCAGGACCCCCTCTGCTAGGGCTGTGGGAACAACTGGAATCTGAGTTTTCAGAGCTCTGCAGAAGGCACTGCTACAGACAGCGGCACAGCTTCTGGAAGGTAGGGTATGACAGCTCTGACCTGGTCTGCAGGCAGGATTGGGTAGGTGATGATGCCCTCTAGTGACCTCCTAAAGAGAAAATGGGATAGTGCAAATAACGAGGGAGTGTTTTTGAGCTAGTAAAAGACCTATGCTGATAAAGAATTCAGGGCCCCGTCTTTATTTTTCTGTCTGACTGAATGCAATTATTGTATTTATTGCCAGCAGCATGTTAAATTGTTCCAACATAAGAAGAGCTTTGTGAAATATTGGGCTTGGTACAGTTTAACTCTTGAGCCTTTTTGTTAAGGAATTCTGCTCTGCTCCAGCAGAGTTTGCACGAAAGAAAATACACAGCTGTACTATTCCTCTTTAAATAAGGAGAGAACTTTTTATAATACAAGGGCTATGTTTTCATACAAACCTCATTAGTCATACTATGTCTGTTTTCTTGCCATGGGAAATTCAGGTTAAAAAATATGATAACTGGATTTATTCCCTCCACTCACTTAGTGGACCTTACTTTATTTTTTGGGATGTCTTCACAATTTCCTTATTTTTTTCCAGCTGAGTAAGATGGAATTTGAATCCGATGTTTTGTAAGAACAATGTTAGTTATGTGGGCAGTGTTTTCTGAATGCACATGAGTCACTCGCAGAGAGTGTAACAACGGTGGATATAAAAGGCTGACAATCACCACCTTTGCATTCAAAGAAGCTCTGATCCATTCACCTCCTTGTGAACTGATCCATTCTGCAGAGACGCTCGTGTTTGCTCCCACGCTCTTGTGTCTGTGCAGCTTTTCTTGCTTCCCTTGTAACAGAACAATACAAAAGATCCTTTTCTGTGAGATCTATCACACATACACATACTACTTACCTTTAATTCTTGGATTATAATCAAAGTTCTCTTGGAAAGAGAGCTCTTTTTTGTGTGTGTCTTATTACTGAAAAAATGTCAATGCTAAATAAAAAATTTCCAGATCATCTCAAGTCCAAAAACTCCAGTAGTTTTCCGTGTTGTTTTGGCATGGTTGTTCATGGCTGTGTTTAGCCTCAGTCTGACGTGAAGGAGTAGGAGAATGAAGAAGGGAAAATGTATCTTTTATGTGCTTGGAAAAGGAGCCACCATCCTGCCTCTTCAGTGCCTCTTATTTGTTCCCAGAATGCATGAATATGGCCTAACATATGGCAAGCAAATATTGTACCAAATCTGTATCCTCCTTGTTTGCTTCACCCCTTGTACCTTCAAATATTCATCCTGCCAGATCTCCAGATGAGGGCTGTGCTCCTGCTCTATGGGTTCTACCCAGCCCAGCATGGCCCTCAGCCCTCACTCTCACCTCTAGACCAACACTGGACCAGTGGGTGGTGGAGGTGTTTGCAAGGGCTGCATGAAAAGCTTGCCGGCAAAAAGAGGACCCCAGGTAGTGTTGGAGAGGTGAGAAGGGAGGAAAAAAAGGGAAGGGACACATAGGAGAACATAGGTGATAAATAGAAAAATGTAGGGAAAAGCATGTCTTTGTCTTCCGATTCAACCAGGTTCTTTGTGTCTCAGTACTCCCAAAACCTGGGAATCAGAGGTAYCTGTTTGCAAGAGGTGAACAGTAAAAGGGCAATAGAGGAGGAGAGAAATACACAAAGAAATGTGTGTTGGAAGTGGTGCAGATAAAACCCAGGTACATTTCACAAGATGCCCAAGCCTTTTATCTTTGTTGTCACTTACCAAGTGACCATCTGAAATAATCAGAGGGCATTAATTAGATTAGCAACAAGAATTCAGTGGGTGGAAAAGTGGGACAATCTGCTTACATTACACATGTCAGCACATATGACTTCTGTGCTAATTCAAGGCGTCTGTTTTGACAGTTCTTGATGGTCCTTCAAGCTGACAGAAAAGTGCTCTGGGTGGAAAGAGGTGTACTTAATTAAGAGTAACACCAATCTGTATTTCACTACTTACAGAGCTCAACTAGAAGAGGGTAAAATTTGTGCTAGACCCTGTACTAATAGGGCCTGTGTGAAAAGGGCATTATGCCTACAGAACCTCCCATCTGAGAGGATGAAGTGAGAAGAGGGAGGTGTCTCTGTGTGGTTTTAGGAGTCCTCGAGTAAGACTGTCAATTGTCAAGGTTATTCTTCAATCACACTCTTTTTTTGATGTAGTAGCTGTCCTTTTTTGAATGTACAAGAATGCTTATAAAAACTAAGGCCCTACATTTTTGGTACTATCATAATTCAAATTATTTCCTWAGTAACTTTTTATGCATAGGTTGTTTTTATATATGGATAATTTTTTTGAAAACTTGAGTGAGTTCATCAGTACTAGGGGAGAAGAAAGCAAACTTGTGCTGGTGAGTTTGAAAGAGCAGGTCTCTTTAGGCTATGTGATGTACAAGCTTAGAACTGTGTTACATGGTCTTATTGGCCTTTCTTTGTACACTTGTGGGCATCCCTTCAGCTATCACTCTCCCTGATTCCCTCCTATGGAAGAGCCCTCTTTAAGGATGTGTCTGACTATCATTGGAGGACTGTTTCAATATATTTGTTRTTTTTCCACACACACAGTTATTACAGATAGTACAGGTGCAGGATTTTGCACCTGTGTGCCTACACGCATGAGAAAGAAGATGGGGTTTTGGGCAGGGAGATGGAGGAGCAAAAAAACTTTCCCAGATATATGTTAAACATTGGAGCAGGGATTGATAACAGAACTGGAGAATGCCTCATTGYTGTGTCCCTTTAGTTTACCAGGAAAAAGAACCATCATAGAACGAATCAGTGGTTGATTTCTATTAGGAATTGTTGGGGAAGGTGTTATTCATTTAACTTATCCCAGTATAAGGGTTTGCCACGGACCTGGAAAATTTTATTACTGGGTGCTCACAGTCCCTGTGTGCTGATGTATTGTGGTTTTTGGTGTTTTTTAGTATCAAACAGTAATCTCTGAAACTGTGGTTTTTAAAGTACCTCCGTGCATGTACTCAAATCACAGGGCTACCAAATTTCTGCTTTTTCTTCATGCTGTATCTGGAAAAGCAGAATAGATAAGAGAACTGTATCACATTTCCAAGGGAATCAACACTTGGGAATGGACGGCTCTTACATTTAAGCAAGTTCTTCTTTTCCCTTTGTTGATATCTCACAGACAAACTGACAGGAATAGGTCTCTGCAGGTGGAACTGAGAGCAGGGTTTGGCTGCAAAGCCTGGATGACTGGGAAGGGTACAGGGGAGGGCAAGAACCCGTGCTGTAATTGCATAACTGACAGTTGAAAAAAACCGCTTTCAATTATAAACTAAAAAGTGCACAAGAAACACTGAGATAGCAATTCCTTTAATCCTACACTTTCAGTCACATGATGGGACAGGACCACACTTCGAGGCAATCTGATTTTCTTCCTATAGATTTAGGATTCTGCCACAATTCCCTAATTGCTGTGGAATGTTGTTAATAACAAGCAGGGCATTATCACTGCATCTGGATTGTACAGCACTCAAATAGTTTGCATTTCTTTAGTCTCATTTACCATGGGGAATTTAGAGGTAACCTGACTGGTGAACCTGTGTGATTAACATTCTGCTTTTAGGAGCGCAGAAATTGACATGAACCGTGCTAGTATTTATTTTTCCTCCATGCTGTACAGACTAGGAGAGCCTGAGATTAGAACACATCCTTAAAGGGTTAATTGCTTTAACCCCTAAAGTATATGTATAGCTTGCACAAAAATATTCATTCTCAGCTTCAGAGTCTTGGGCATACTCCAAAGAAATTCTAAGTAGAAACTTCTTTAATGGTGTAACACAGAACAAGTTTTCTCAGGCTTTCAAAATACATTGATTTTTAAGAAATATGCAAAAATTGGTATTAATACTGAGAACATACAGAACCTCTTATTCCTGAGACCTGTTTTGTGAATACTCTTATGACTAGCATGGTTATTTAATCACAGATCACAGTTCTAACATTACTTCTAGGGCCTATTCCTGTAACAGACAGAATTCACATGCTTCTTAGCTGCTGGTTTTGACTACACTAGACAGCAAAAGATTTGAACCAAGTCAAACTTTTAATGCTATTAAAATCAACACAGATTATTTCTAAATACCACCTCCTTTAGTGCAAAATATAGTAGGATCTTTACAGCAAAGTGTGGATCTTTCTAAGGATTGACATTTGAGAAATGTGTTGGTTTTTCAACTCCTCTGGCAGGTGGGGTTTGCAACTTTAGTGAAAGTGTGTCATGCTGACTACTTGAAAATGCTTCGTTATTAATATCTCTTTTTTTTTCGTCTCAGAGAAATACATGCAATATAATACAGTGGTTTGGATGGTGATTACCAGGCAGTGGTACAAAAAGAACCGAATATATTAAAGACAAGAGGGCCGTGTGTGTGCTGGTTTTGGTGGGGACAGAGTTAATTTTCTTCATAGTAGCCAGCATGGGGCTATGTTTGGATTTGTGCTGGAAGCACTGTGGATTACACAGGGATTCGAGCAGCTGTGTGGGGTTTGGTGGCTGGCTGGAGTTGAACCACAAGAGTGTTGCTTGAACTGTATCTGTGAAATGCTCTTACTGTGTTAAGGTGCGAGCCACGAGAAGCAAAATGACAGTCTCTCCCTTGCATACAAGTGTGCAAACAACTAGACACCCTGTGTTGATAGTTGGAGAAAAAATATTCAAAATTTGGGGGGTTTCTGTTTCCCAACAGCACAGTTAGCACTATGTCCTACAGCCCRTCATACATTATGGTCCCAAAAGTGTAAAATCAGACTCACAAAGAAGTAGCTTTTTGCCTGATTTACCTGGTGAGAGCTCAGGACCCTGGAGGTACAGATATTTTGCATCCCCTTCTCCCCTCATTGTTATTCTGAAGGACGTGTACTGAAATGCCCAGCTCACTGCCCACGATCTCTCAGCCATCTGATGACCCCGGCTAACCTTGACCAGACTGGAATGATTGTTCAGCCATTTAGCTGTGGGAGATAACATTAGTCCGAGTTCTTGGCCACAATTCCTCAGTTTCCAGGCTGGTGCATGTAGGCAAGATGAACCTATCACAGCTGTGGTTTAATGGGTATAAACAATTAAGTAATTATAAATCAATGAGCTCTGTAACTCTGGTATTATAATAATTACATTTTAAAAGGCACTACTTAGTTACAATTCAGGAATTATTTACAGGCAATAATTAAGGTCAAACTGACTTCCTCCTGTTACACAGAGTATTTGTATGAGCAGCATGTCAAACAATAAATAATTAAAGGCAAACCTAATTGCCTAGTGTACTGAAGTGTGTCATTATCCTAGAGATTATGCTCTTGTGTCTATCACTGGTTATATTTTAAAGAGAAAATATGTCTTTTTTAATAAAAATGCAAATTGTCTTAATATGTTACTTTTTGGTTAGAATAGCATAATTTCCTTCAGGGATTTTTTACTCAGCCCACAGGAAAGGGAATAAAGCAACAGGGAAAAGAGTACGGCACATTCCATGTATGAAGCAATCCTATGAAGAAAGAATAGATGAGAAAAATTAGTGCAATCATTTTACAGGATGATTCCCCACAGTATATTTCCCAGTGCTTTGTCTGGTCTAGTTTGCAAAGATGCAAATGATGTTGGTTTTATTGCTTCCCTTAGGGGAGATTATTCCAGTCTAATAACACTCACAGTTAGGAAATTTTACTGATGTTCAAACTGTTTTTCTTTACCTGACTTTACCCCATTGCTCCTAGTCATAAATTCCCACAGGCAATTCAGGATAGCTCTTCTCCTTCCTGGGTGTTCTGAGCCAAGCAATACACAAGTATTTCTTTCAATCTKTCACTGAAGTCTATCTATACAATGGACACTGGGGCCTTGGAGAGCCTCCAGGTTTGAAGGCAGCCTCTGACCACTGCCCTGTGCCCACACRTGTGTCTGTGCATGGACACACTTGTGTGCAGAGACATGTATTCATGAAAGGCTTGTCCCAGACAGTGCCCTCGTGGTACCCACTGGCCCATCACACATTCTCATGCAAATGGATTTCTTTTCCACTTAGAAGAAAAGTCACCTCCAAGGCTGGTAACCTCGAGGAGAAATGAATCCATAGGATCAGTCATAAAGGTGCAAAGGGACCCCAGAAGGTTTCTGGTCTGACTCCCTTTGCAGAGAAGGGAGAACTATGAACACACAGACCATGTTGTATAAGGCTTTGCCCAGTTGGGTCTCAAAAGCCCTAAAACCTATGCATTCCCTAACTGTTATTGGTGACCTGTTTGAAGACTCCATTTTGTCATTGAAATAATTTTTCCTTTGCATGCAGTCAAAAACTAACCTTGTACTTGGTAGTCTTCTAGGATTAATTTCGTGTTTGATGTAACTTTTCAGAAGAAACAGCAGCTGAAAAGTGTCTCCTGAGCTTTGACAGGTGGCACGGACTTGTCCAGTTTTGGGTCAGCTGAATGTTGTCAAGTTACCTTCCATCTTTCTTTCCAGTCCACTGTCGATTTTTTTAAATGTTAAACCTGAAAAAAAAAAAAAAGTCTTTGGAGTAACATCTTGAGAAAGCACACTTAAAATGCTCGTGTTAAAACACTTTAGAATTTACTCCTATTATGAGAGCCATTTCAAAAAATGTTGAAAAGTTTCTGGTTAAATACTTCACATTACATGACTGTGGTTGTCACACTGTGCAGTCTTTCTGCATTATTCATATGGAAAGTGGAATTTTCTACAGGAAATACTCTTCTTTCCGGTTAGGATATCGACATCAGATACTCTTGACGACAYCTCCTAAGGGGATTTGCTTTCAGACCCTGGTGTACAATGAACTCAGTCACCAAACCCCAATTCCTGCTCAGTGCTCTGCATTCCCACTGCTGAACAGRAACCAAGCTGCCCCCCACTCCATCTCACCAGCTCAAACCTCCACTTTTTCACCTCCATTGGCACTGGATAATTAAGTCACCTACTGGTTCCCTTCCCTGAAATATATCACTATATCTCACAGTTCTGGCAGACTTGATTATCACCTTGGAATTGTGCTCCTCCTAGACGGATGTGTCACTGATAAAGAGATAATACCTATCCTTCTTGCAACAGCAAGTGTAGTGCACATTCATTTGAATTCTTTTTTTCAGCTAACAACCTCTAGTTCATGCAGTCTTTTGAAGACCCCTGCCTCTTCTTGCTCTCTGTGTCACTTCCAGATGCCTTATTTGTTGAAGTGGGAAGTTATAACTGAAGTTATCAGTTCCATAGGCTCGGTATTCCAACTAAAGTCTTACAAACACTGAGAACAGATATTCCATGTGTCTGTCAGGCTGTGCTCTGCTTTACACATCCAAGGGTGATGTCAGTCTCTCATTTTTTTGTTGTGGCAGCATAATCTTTAGTCAAGTGCAACCTGGGCTTTGATAGAGTCCCTGCCTCCCTGTACTCAAAATTAATTTCTGAAGAGTCATTCCCCGTTCTCTTTTTGTAGAATTGCACACATCTGTATAAGTGTAGCATCTTCCACTTGGTCATTGTTCAAGTTGTAATCTGTTTTTCTTCCAGTTTCTTGAATTTTCTTATTGATAATTACAACAGTCAGCACTGTTTTCTGAAGCTCTTCTCCGTATTTTATTCAGAGTTAAGGGTTTAGTAAAATGTAGTTGTAGTACTCCATATACCAACAGAAAAATTCGATTAACATGTAAAAGTGTCAGTATTTGTAGCGGGGAAAATGGGCATTAGTTTAGGAATAGATATGTGTGCAAAGGGAACAAAATAGAATGCCTGCTTTATAAATTATTGCAAGGGAAAAATGATATGTCTTTATGATACAAAGTTTCCAAAACCCAAGGATGACATATTTCATACAAAGGCTGCCTAGGAAGCCATTTCAAAAAAAAAACCAAAATGAGAGAGTAATGTTCTAAAGCAAATTAATTTTTTTTTCATTTAACAAAATATTGGATTTACAATAAGATTCTTTTGTGGAGATGTGCAGATATGCACAGAATCCAAAATAATAGCTTAAGGATACTGGAATAGCCTTTAGCAAAAATATTTCAAAGGGGACAGGCTTTTCAAAAACTTGGCTTTGTCTTAGGAACCAAATCAACTCGCCGTGTTCTTAGAGACTTTTCGCACACATGGCTTTGAGCACTTCTGAAAATTTGCCTATAGAGGTGGATCCCAAGCAGTTGGAAAAATTATSCTTGAGCTCTTTGGAAAATCTGGCTACATTTTAGACAAATGCCTGTTCTATGATCTCTTGCCCTTTGATATACCAAAGCTTCTCTTTGCTGTTTGATGAACTGCTTGTTGACAGATATTTATTAGTTTTTAGCTGACTTGAAAAAATATGGGAGGAGGGGCATCCTGGATTTTGTAGAGACGTGGCTAAACTATAAAGGGAAAATTAAACAGCCAACCAAGAAATCGATGAAGTTTCTCAGTCCCTTGAGATGGCTTGGAGTGTACGGTCCAGCTACAGGCCTGGAGAGTCTTCCTTGCTCTCCAGTCCTTAGTGGCATCAAGGTTTCAAGGTTTTAATAATGTTACTGAGAAATGTTTGCATAGACTTTTCCACCACCAAAGGGGAAGAAAATATAGCAAAATTTTATGCTGATGCAGACAATGATTAGACAGTTAGGAGAGTATGTTACAGGTACCGTAACTAATCCCACTGCAGAGTAAGGTTTTCCTAATAAAAGAAACAAGAAGGCCATGTGTACTAGGATGTATCCAATATTTCACAAAAAGCTGATTTTAAATATCACCTACAATGGCTGCATTAATCTAATCTAGCATAGCAGGCATTTACTAAGGTTTCTGCATCACAATTGTGTTTTTTAGGTATACATTTTGACACAATACATCATGCCTATTTTCCATCCTGCTAGTGGAAGTGTTAACCTGGGCATTCTTTTCCAGCCTCTCACTCTCTGAAGAGCATCTAAAATGAATGTACGGAACACACATTCCTGGAAACCATCTTATGTATTTAACTGACAATTAAAATCTTGTGGCTTTCCTGCATTTCTGAACATATAACAGACAAAATGCAATCTGGTGCAAGTCCAGATTGGATCAGCTGGAATATCTTGGCTGCCCTGGAAGTGTCCTAGGTGAAACTCTAAGGCTAACTGCTGTATTATACTCCCAACTGTTATGTGTACAGTGGCTGACGCCTGGCAGACTGCCTGGAAGAACACTGTTGAATTCTTTTTCATCCATGTAAATTAAAATGGACAGTTTTTTTTACTGTATACCTCTCTTGCTGTACTTACGGATGTTAAATTTACAAGAGTTGTAATTATTTACAGCACTAGGTTGTTAACTTGCTCTTGTTTCAAGTCCCAGTCCTATCCTGATTAATCAGTGTTTAATTTTGCATTCCACCTCTCTACTGACCTTTAAAAATATTTTTTGCTATCTATCAGATAATAGTATATAGTCAGAATTATTTTAGATTTTACATGGATGATTAATTCTTTGTTTTTCAACATGGTGAGAAGGGTAGACTTCTTCAATGCATTTCTCAAAATTACGTTAAAGTGGTTTCTGAGCAATAGAAGTGGCAGAACTGTGCCATGGGTGCAGTGATCTGAGCTACATGATAGAAGACAACATTAATGCTTTTAGAAGTTATTTGTTTACTTATTCCACATAGCTTCTTTTCAAACACTATCCAAGAGATGCTTAACTATAGCAGCAAGGTAAAGATATGATTGCATAATAGATATGGTTTAGGATGAGTTTTAATCTGTACTGAATCTTCTCACTAAATAATGAATGATATGTAGCTGATGGAAGAGATACAGGAGAGAAAGAGCAGCTGGTGTTTTGACTGATTCTATGATATTGTAATTATGTTTCTAAATCTGTGCCAGGTGCTTTAACAATTCTAGCTAGGATTTATTTTATGTGGATGTAAATAAATAGAGATTGTGGTTAATTTTCCTGTTTCCTGAAATAAGACTTTATACGTGTCAGTGAAAACAATGTGATTGAGGCCTAGAAAAAATAGGAGACTTAATTATTGGAACTGTGCAGCTAAAGTAATGGGGTGCTTGAGAGGTTGACTGGGTGGCTAGGGATGATTTAGCAGGTTTAGTCCATCAAAGGGTCTGTCTTTGTCTTTTAATAAGCACATGAAAGCTAGGAAATGACCAAATTTAGGGCACGAGCCCATGGTGCGGACAATGACTGGGGTTAGCACGGGTACATATTGCATGGGTAAGTCACTAATCAATTGAAAAATGCATTGCAGGTTGATGACAGAAGCTAAGCAGCAGGGAATACAGGGAAAAAATTAAAACAAACAGATTAAAGAGCAAGGGAGAAGAGATTTGCATACAAATTTTTTGACTCACCTGCTTGAAAGCTTGACCGGCATCATGCTTCATTACTTACTGTGCTACATCAGTGCAGGGAACATAAGCAACAAATCTGGTCTGGATTTAAGTATGTGGTTAAGGGTGACTGGGTGAGTGAAAGTTCCTGTCTGGCAGCAGAGGGAGGCTTCTGCCAGGGATGAGGAGCTAATGATGAACAGTCAAATGTAGAGTAGCGTCCAGGGACCCTGGAGAGTCAGTGGGAGTGGGGCACAGAGGGCAAGAAAGGATTTGCAGCTGACAATAGCACATGTATCAGTTTTAGGAGACCTTAATTATGGTCTTTTTAAGAGTTTAACTTGATTTAAATTAGATATTTATTTCAATGCAACATAAATCAGATAGCATTAAGAATAATTTGTTATTACTTACTCTCATATAACTGTATTTAATACTGACAGCAATTGCCTCCACTTGAAGCATAGAAGTAAGTGGGAAAGAAACAATCTTGTTCAACCCACAATGGAAAAGACCTGAGATTTTCGTGAGATGTGGTCATATTTTCTATTTCACAGAATATTTGGTTTTTTTTTTTTTTTTTAAAATCCTGTAAAGCCATACAAGATTATAACAAATCTCATAATATTCCCTTTAATTCTCTATGACGATGGTTATTGTGCAATTTGCATTTCAACATACAGTTATGCTTTCTGGACTTCAGCCCTACTGGAACATGATCAACCTCAGGATAAACAACAAAGAGGAGATATAATTATACGTACTCACAGGAGATGAAAATTAAAACTGTTTTCCAGTTTACAGATGTCAAATGGGCTTGAGTCAATTAGAAAAATCATCTTTCACCATAGGTTTCAGCAGTTAATTAATTTTAAAGTGAGGGAYGGTCACCTAGTGCAACTTCCTAAACTGTTGTGCTTTTTTCAATGATAAGCAAAAGCCTTTAAATCTTTTCTCTGCTGCAGTACCTAGCAGCAGAAACCAGTCCTTGCCAAAATCCATAAAGCCTTGTGCCTTATCCTCCTCTAAATCCCTCCTCAAAACTTTTTTGTGCTGTGATGCCCATGAACCACTCCCATCAGTTAGGCAAGTAGCGAGCTGTAGTGAAGTCTGTTTGCTTTACAACTGTAAAGCAGCCTTTCCAATCCACTCCCACCTTGTTTATCTGTTTCATCCATTGCTTTTATCCCATCCGATAAGAACACTGTTAGATCTGCGATGCAGGAACTCTTTCTTATTATTGTTTGCAAAACACCTAATTAAATTGAATCCTTTCATTTGGGGTTTCTAGGTGTGACTATAATATAAATAGTAAATAATAACTTTGTAAGATTATCATTATCTCTAACCCAAAAATCTCAAAATAAGACTTCACTAGTAGATGATGTGCAGTGCACTGGGGTGCCACAACAGAATCTCAGCACCAGACATATCCTGCCCAGTAATATAGAGGAATGTTAACAGATTTGTGGAACCATGCATTTGTAAGTCTGTACAGCTTGCTCTCAAAACACCATCCAGACTAGGAAGTTAGAACAAAAAGTATTTCCATTATAAGATGTTTTTTTAGTACACAGCAAAATTTTTTTAATGTAATTAGGTCTGATTCATTGGTTTTCTGGTTGATCACCTGTCCCCAAAGAGATTGCCACATTAATGGATCTTAGGAATAAAGTGTAACCTGAGATTCCTCATGTTTGGACCATAACATATCTTGTCCTGCAGTGAAAAGCATTTCATTGCAGAAGTGATGACATCATTGGTTAAACCTGACAGAAGAGGTTACAGGTGAAAGTGCTAGGTCATTTCTGTGTGACTGGGCTTTTAGCATGCCACCATGGCTGTGATATTGATAATTAAGTCAAAACTGGCAATGAAAATGAATACACAGGGCATCACTAAGCCGGGAGGAGAACACTGTGTCTTTTGAGAAGTCTGTGTAACTGGTCATACCTGTTCTGAAATGAGTACATTCTTTGAAAAGCATTAAAGGAAACTGACCTTACCTTAGTGCCTAATCATAATAAATGACAGACTGAGTTAATTATTACTTGGCAATTCTTTATTTAAACTTTGTACTAAGATTCATTTGCAGTATATTCTTTCATGCAGAACATAAAAGATGTAATTGTGTGCAGAGTGGGAGTGGTGTTTCCCTAGGTCAAGTAAGGAATAATTCCTTTATATATTTGCCCTGTATGAGAAATACATGCATGCTGTACATGAATATCCCAGTGTATAGGACTGCTTTTAGTATTTGTTTCCACAAATTGAGGACAGTCACTTTCCTAATGCTTGGGTGTCACTTTTCTTCTTAGACTGATACAAGGGAGCAAGATACTGATGTGTTTGCACAGTGCAGCAGCAACTAGGTAAAACCTTCAAGACCCAGTCTGAATCCTTCCCCACTCCATATATGCATATTTCTAAATTAGCTGGCCTCATCACTCCCTCTCATAGTCTTGTAGGACTTGGTAAAAAGTCCAGACTTTGTGCCCAGGCTGTTGATCAGCCATCCCCAGAAATAAAACAAAGTAATTTTTACTGAATCTTTATACTCAGCAGACTGACACTGGTGTTCTGCCTTAAGAAACCTGTTACAGACACTACCTCACTGGATCACTTTTCTGAACCAAAACATAAGCGTAGCTTTTATATGTGTCTCACATGTGTAATTGTTGCACCAAGAAATTTTTGTGAATTAACAGAGGTATTGGACATGTGGAATGAGACATGAGCAAATAAAAGTACAAGTCACTTTGAAAAACATTAATGTAATTTTTTCAAAATAATGCAGCACTGTGGGAAAGGGAGAATACTAGCAAATACTCTAGGGTTTTGCTTATTCTTCTGCAAAGCAGGATTCTTCTTTTTATTTAATCMTCCYYYCCCCCMCYCYCCCMAAATAAMAASC